>JACEVL010000263.1:0-140000 GCA_020284085.1 Aporrectodea caliginosa | reverse complement strand
AAGTAAGATGGAGAAATTAAGTGTCAAGAAACAAGCAGAACTGAAGAAGATGTCTTCTGAAAGATTAAAGCAGCGCTTGTTAAAGGCTGGTTTTGAAGAAGAGAAACTGGAAGATATGTCACGTGAAGACATGCTAGAAGCGCTAGCTGAAGTCTGGCTTAAAGAAGAAGCAGAAGAAGAAGAAGGTGCTGTCGGCGGTGCTGTGGAAAAGGTTATTGAAAAACCGCCTGGACTTATGTCTATGGAGATGATGATGCAGTGGATGATGATGAAAGAAGAAAGAGAGGAGAAACGAAGACAAGAAGAGAAAGAAAGAGAGGAGATACGAAGACAAGAAGAGAAAGAGAAAGAGGAGAAACGGAGACAAGAAGAGAAAGAAATGCGACAGGAAGAATTACGTCTTCAGAGAGAAAAGGAAGAGAAGGCAGAACGTCTTCAGAGAGAAAAGGAAGAGAAGGCAGAACGTCTTCAGAGAGAAAAAGAAGAGAAAGCAGAAAATGCACGACAGGAAGAATTACGTCTTCAAAGAGAGAAAGAAGAATTGCAAAGGCAGCAATTTGAAATTCAATTAGAGCAATTGAGAAAAGATAGAGAAGATGCTGAAAGGAGAAGATTAGAGCAGATGATTGAATTTGAAAAGGCGCGGAAAAGTGACGAAGAGATACGTCAGCAACAGATTGAAGAGAAGAGACTACGTGAAGAAGAAAAGGAAAAAGTGCGAATTTCAGAGTTGGAGCGAGCAGAACAGGTTAGACAAGAAGAACTGAAATTACAGAAAGAAAGCATGGAGAAGGCGGAAGCGGAAAGACAAGAACGTTTAAAGTTGGAACAACAAAAAATAGCATTAAAAGAAGCACAACTCAAAGAGGAGAAACAAAATAGAGAAGCACAAGAACAAAGAAGGCAAGAAGAACGAGAAGAACAGAAAAGGAAACAGGAAGAAAGTGAAACGATGGTTTCGAAAATAAAGAAAATTGGTGATGCCATGAAACACGTGTTACCTAAAATGCCAAACGATATGATGGAGGTGCCATTATATTTCGAAACGGTTGAGAATGCGTTTCGTAGTTTCAAGGTGCAGGAACAATTCTGGGTGAAGTTACTATTGCCATTGATGACTCCGAAAGCTAGAACTGTTCTAAACAGATTGTCATTCGATGATTTAGACGATTATCAGGTCGTGAAACAGCACTTGTTAAAAGAATTCAAGTTGACACCGAGAGAGTACAGATCGAAGTTTATTGATGCGAAGAAGACAGCTGAAGAAACGTATACAATGTTTACAGCTAGGCTGAAGAACTTGCTGAACTATTATGTGAAAAGTCGCAAAGTGGAAAAGAATTTTGAGAAGCTGTTTGATTTATTAGTGGCGGATAAGTTGAAAGAATCACTACCACCAGGTCCACTACAGTTTGTATTGTCGAAGGAAGGAACTGATTGTTACGAAGCTAGTGTTGTGGCAGACCTAGCAGACATTCATGTTAATAATCGAATTGGTTTGGCAATTCCGAATAAGACAAGTTTTGATTTTGTTCCCAATGGCAAAAGAAATCAACAGTTCACTCCAAATTTTGGTTTTCATTGGAAGAGCAATCAAGAAACAGGAAATCAGTTCAGAGGTGCAGAAGTGAAACCAAATTCTCCGGTTGTTCACGAGAATAGAGAGTCGATGATGACCAGACAACGTCAGGTATATAACAAATCACCACCAAGGTTTGTCGCGAGAGAAGGCAATGCATCGTTTACTCCATATAAAAGAAAAGAAAGCATCGAACAACGAGGTGCAGTGGTGAAACGTTGTCACAACTGTGGATCAGACAGGCATTTGATGAAATTCTGTCCAGTTCCTGTTACAGCCTCAAATTATGGAAAACAAGAAAATTCGAGGGTGAATCGAATTCAAGTGGTTGGTAATTCTGAAAGTCAAGCCACAGAACATCAGAACAATGAAACTGAAGTAAAGTCAGTGATGAAATGTCACCTCTCACCTGATATTCAGAAAGAAATTCTATTGCACAATGGAATGCAGAAAGAAATGGTTGGAAGAGATGAAAGTACAGCATTGAAGAAAGTGGTATTGCAGTACGTCGAGGTAGAGATTCGTGGAACAGCAGGAAAAGAACCAGTGAAAGTAAAAGCACTGATTGATTCTGGAGCAGAGGTTCCGGTGATTAGTGAAGAATTACTGGAAGGCATGAAGGTGGAGCAGATTGGAAAAGTGAACTTACAATGCGTGGCAGGAGATGCCATTCCTGCAAAGTTGGTGAAAGTTGATGTAAGGCTGTGTTGTAACGATGTGGAAGAAGAGGTAATTCCGCATAAAGTCAAATGTTCACTTACACCGTATGTGACATTGATGTGTGCTAGTATTGCAAAAATGGGAAGCACAGAAAGATTCTTGTTGCATCCAGAAATCATTGCAGAACTTAAAGCCGTGCCACAAGTGAAAATGATACAAGGAGATGTGCAAGCGAATGTAACGACGAGATTGCAGAGTCAGCAAAAGAAAGTGATAGAAGTCGAAGAGGAAAGTGAAACTGAAAGTTCAAGTGAAGAGGAAAACGAAAGCGATGATCAACAAAGTTTAATGCAAGACGGTATAACAGCAGAGATGAATGAACAAGAGATGGCTGCATGCAAGAATGGTAATGTAAATGAAACGAAAGAGGATAATGAATGTGATGTTGAGATAGGAGATTTGTTTGAAGAAAATGAGAAAGACGAAGAACAACAGATGCAGATTGCAGACGCAAAGAAATTCGAAGAACAGCAGAGACAAGATGAATCATTGAAAGCATGGTGGAATTTAGCGCCAGATAAAGAATCTGAATTCTGCGTGGTAAATGGCTTACTGTACAAGAGATATCGAATATTAGAGCAAACGATATATCAATTGGTGTTACCAAAAGAGCGACGAATGAAAGTGATGGAGTTGGCTCACGAATCAGTATTTGGAGGACATCTTGGAGAAGAGAAAACTAGAGAACGAATAAAGTTGTCTTTTACCTGGCCAAAGATGAGAAGAGATATAGTGAAATTTTGCAAATCATGTGAGAAATGTCAGTTAAAGGCAAGAAGTTTGGTGATGGACAGGGTTCCTATCACTCCAATTCCAAGAGAAGATGTAGCCTTTAGAAGAATTACAATGGATTGTGTAGGACCAATCGAGCCAGCATCTGCTGCAGGTCACAAGTACTGTTTATGTATTGTCGATTCTTGCACAAGATGGCCTACAGTGTTTCTGTTGAAATCATTAACTGCGAAAGCTGTGTGTGATGCTTTGATGGAGTTGTTCATGAACGTTGGTGTACCTTCAGTGATCACAAGTGACCAAGGAACAAATTTTACTGCGAGTCTGACAAGAGAATTTCTGAATTTAATGGGTTGTAGTCCAAGATTTGACACGCCAGGTCATCCAGAGGCAGCTGGACTAGTAGAAAGATGGAACCAAACATTCAAGAAAATGATCCATCATGTAATTGTTGACAATCCAAGGCAATGGCACAAAGTAATTCCGTTTACAGTGTGGGCATTACGAGAAGTACCGAATGCAACTACTGGAATTGCTCCTTATATGTTGGTGTATGGAAAGATTCCGCGTGGACCACTGGCAATTCTAAAAGAAAGTTGGACAAGAGAAATTAATTTACCACCTCATATTGGAATCCAACCAGAAAAGTACTTGAAAGACATGAAAGCAAATATGGAAAAAGCATTACTGTTTGCAGAATCATATTCACGAGAGAAGCAATTACAGTATACGAATCAATACAACAAAAGAGCGAAACATAAAGAATTTGAACCGGGTGAAAAAGTTATTGTGTTGTATCCGACGTCAACAAATAAACTGATTTCACGATGGCATGGTCCATGTACTGTCATACAACGAAGATCAAAGTACTCTTATTTGATTGATATGGGTGACGATTGTCGAAAGATAATTCACGCAAATAAAATCAGAAAGTACATTACAAGAGCAATGAGTTGTGGACTAATCGTTGAAGAAGATGAAGACTTTGGTTCAGTGGTTGAACTGCTGACAAAGAATGACTTGCAAGATGAAAAGAACTCACTGAATCTTGATCCCGATCAGATTAACCATTTAACATTGACTCAACAAAAACAATTACTGGAAGTACTAAACAAATATTCTGATCGATTTTCTGAAAAGCCTGGATTATGTACATTGGTTGAACATGAAATTGAACTGAAACCGGAATTTCGTGAAAAAGAATTTATGGCTTACCGAATTCCACTCATCTATCGAGCAGAAGTTGAACGACAAATTAAAGAAATGCTTCAAGCCAACATTATAAAACCATCTTCGAGCAGAATGGCAAGTCCGCTGGTAATTGTTAAAAAGAAAGACGGTTCTCTGAGACTTGCCTGCGACTACAGATACATTAACTCGTTCACTGTGGATTGTAAATATCCGATGCCGATTGTGAAAGATGTTTTGCACAAAGTTGGAAAATCAAATGTGATCTCGATTTTTGACTGTCGAAGTGCTTACTGGACTTGTCCTGTTAAGCAAACTGATCAATGGAAAACTGCTTTTGTTACTCATAATGGACTGTACGAGTTTACTCGTGTTCCTTTCGGGATGATCAACTCAGGAAGAACATTTGTTAAAGCAATTAACATGGTTTTACAGCCTATAAATGAATTTGCTGAGCCCTATGTAGATGACATTGCTGTGCATTCAGATGATTGGAAGATTCATTTACAGCATTTAGATGCATATTTAATGCAAATGAGACTGCATAACATTACTCTGAACTTAAAGAAATGTATCTTTGGTAAGAGTGAGGTAAAGTTCATCGGTCATGTGGTTGGTTCTGGAACGATTCAAATGAATCCAGATAGAATTGAAAGTTTAATTAATTTGAAAACCCCAGAAACGAAGAAACAAGTTAAGCAATTGCTGGGATTTTTTGGTTACTATAGACAGTTTATCAAAGATTTTGCACAGATTGCGAAGCCTTTATCTGATTTGACAAGTAAACATGTTCCAGATAAGATTGATTGGACTGATAGACATCAACAGGCATTTAATTTACTTAAAGATGCTGTACGCTCTAAAGTTGTTTTATATGTTTTTGATGTTGGAAAACCTTTTAATTTGTACTGTGATAGCAGTGATTTTGCAGTAGGAGCTGTTTTAACACAGATGGATGATAAGGGAATAGAACGCCCTGTATCATTTATAAGTCAGAAATTGACTGACACCCAGAAGAGATGGGCAACTGTAGAGAAAGAAGCCTATGCTATTGTTTGGGCTCTAAATAAGTTAAAAGAGATAATCATTGGATCTAAAGTTCACATCTTTACCGATCACAATCCTTTAACTTATCTGACTGAATCTATGTCTAAGTCTGCTAAACTGGTGCGTTGGGCTTTAGCACTGCAAACTTTTGATGTAGAGGTTAATTATAAGAAAGGACGATTAAATGTTGTAGCAGATTGTTTATCTAGATTATAAGATTGTTTATTTTAATATATTGTATAGTATTAAGTTTATTGCATAATTTAGTACATGATGATTTCGCAAATTTTTAAGTTTAATTTGCTCAATCCAAAGAAAGGGAAGGAGGTAATGTGAACAAGTGTTTTGCATATATAATGAGCACAGGTGTTCTTTAGGTTGATATATATATAATGTGTATCGATTGTTAAGCGTTTTAGTCTTAGGCCTTAGTTGCGCTGTCGGCTCGTGGGCGCTTGGCCTAAAGTAGCCTAAACATTGGCTGACGGTAGATTCTCTTTACACGTGCAGTTAGCGCGCCAAACTTAGAAACTGCTGATGACAGTGAATTTGAACTATACAGTGTAGTACAGTTGTTTTAAGGCAAGAGTTGAGTTTGTTGTTATTAAACTGTGTTTGAAGAAAGAAAGAAACATTCAAAGAACTGTGTCAATTTAATTCTTAAACAGTTAGAAGACGTTGAGAAATTTATATGTAGAGATAAGGAAAGTTCTTGAGGTAGGTCACAACTAAGAAAGAAAAGAGTTGGTGACATTAGGTTATTATAAGTTAGTTTCTAATTGATGTCTGATCAACGTCTTGTCGTGTTCCAGTTGTCGTTCAAGTCGATGGTCGACCAATAAGACTGCAGCTCTGCGACACAGCGGGACAGGTAAGAATTAGGAACCTGTTCGTGCATTATGTTCTAAGAACCTGTTCTAGTGTAATGTCGTGAGATAGGTAAGAACATCTTGTCAGAATCGCAGGTTCACATTGCCGGGTTTCGCTGTGCACACCTCAAACCATGACCATTTGAGTACCGGTATTAGGTATGGCCGTAAAGTTCGCTTAACGCGATTTCCTATGGAATGTTGATGGTGACATTATCAGTAGAAAAAACTAAAGGTGCTTAGACCCAGGCCGCTCTTGTGGTGGAACTCCGCTTCTATCTCGATTTACCTTCTGTCGTCAGGATTATGCTGACATCTAAAACAATAATATTGTATTTACTATTAATTGTTTCATGGTCGGTAGAAGATTTTATTGCTTGAGAAACACGCAGAGCATCAGAGGTGAGAAATAGTGATCAGCTTAGGCGAGGTCTTGGTTGCTGTTTAACGACACTGAGTCATAACAAAGATGATTAGTGTCGCCCTCCTCCTTTAACCAGGCTTGGGACTGGCACTGACAGAGTGCAATCAGTGGCGGAGTTTAGGCGAGGTCTGGTTCATACAGAGTATTTATAGACGGTAGTCTACTTGATTGTACGTGTATACGCATTTCAAGGTGTGAACCATATTCAGGGAAGACGCGAGTTATTTATGTGAAAATCAGCCTCAATAATTATGCATACATCGTGTAATTAACGTAAGCGCTTCACCATTATGAAAGAATTGACGTGGCGTTCACCCCCCCTAATAAACCCATAGGCCCCGTCCCATTCCCTGGCGAATGACGGGTGGCGTTCCATTGTACGAACCCCATTTGTGATTGTCCCATGCAGCAAAACCGAATGCAAATCAGAAATCGATGCATTCATCTCTTAAGTGCTCTGCCATCTCTGCCATCCGTCTATAATTGGAATTGATCCGTCCATCCGTCCATCCGTCCGTCTCTCTCTCTCTCTCTCTCTCGATGGAGTCTCTCTCCTCTCTCTCTCTCTCTCTCTCTCTCTCTCTCTCTCTCTCTCTCTCTCTCTCTCTCTCTCTCTCTCTCTCTCTCTCTCTCTCTCTCTCTCTCTCTCTCTCTCTCTCTCTCTCTCTCTCTCTCTCTCTCTTCTCTCTCTCTCTCTCTCTCTCTCTCTCTCTCTCTCTCTCTCTCTCTCTCTCTCTCTCTCTCTCTCTCTCTCTCTCTCTCTCTCTCTCTTCTCTCTCTCTCTTCTCCCTCTCTCTCTCTCTGCCCGTTTATTCGTCCATCCATCCGTCCGTCGGTCTCTGTCTGTCTGCCCGTTTATCCGTCCATCCATCGGTCGGTCTCTCTGTCTGTCTGTCCGTCTATCCGTCCGTCTGTCTCCCTCTGTCTGCCCGTGTGTCCATCTGTCTGTCTGTTTCTCTGGATTCGTATTCCATCCACTCGTTGCGACGTTCTCTCTGCTGCAAATCAATAAACGGACCACAGAGTGTTGCTCTGTTTACACGCACTGGGTGTCGCCACCGTCGTACTCTAGCGGAAGTCCCTTGCGTCCAGTCTGTCTGTCCGTCCGTCTCTGTGTTACTCTGTCCGTTTTATGGTCAGTCTGTGACATATGGTGTTTGAAGTATTTGCGCCTGGTGGCAGTGGCTTTGGGGTTAAAGCACGAAAGTCCCTTAAATTTTTGCTCACCCCTTACATATGAGTAGACACCTTGATGGAGCGCTATATAAATTTCCGCGATGAATGAATGAATGAATGAATATATGCCGTCTTAAATTGTGCAGATAAATGGGTGAAGCCTGAGAAATTATAACGAAAATGATACAATCCTCAATCTATTGTAAGCCGTTTGAATCAAATTATTTTGCGGCCCAAACGATCAAGTTATAGTTGCGTGAACTTCTAGTTATGCAGCACAGAAATTGTTGCGAGTTATAGCCAAATTATACCCAGTTTTCATTAGCCTGTCCCTCCAAGCTGCTTTACGATAGTATATATCAGTGTTTAACATCTTCAGTACCGGCCTTAGGCTGCAGAAATAGTGAATGCGACCTATGCGAGTAATGCGACCACGTATAGGGCACAGCCAAATTTGGGGGCAGCCGAATTTGATAATGCCTTCTAGAATAAGTTCTTATTTTTATGAATGATAATTTGGCATTCCAGTGAGAATTCAGTCGGCAGACACAGATCAATCAATCAATCTGGTGTTTACCACGTTAAGCTTCAATCAGCATTGATCGTGATTCGTGGTGGTCACAGGCCGCCTAACTTCAGTTTGCATAAGGCCGCCAAAATGCTAAGGCCGGTGTAGGAGACTGAATGTGCTCCCGGACAAAAAAGACTCCGGGTGTGTTTTTATCCTAGTACATAACGAGTGCAGATTTAATCGATAATAGGACAAAAACACTCCACCCTGCAAATAAACACTATACGGGAATATTTTCGTTTGAGATCGGACCAAATGACTGGTGGAGTTTGTTCTTCCTAAAGAACAAACTGAATGGGGAGTTGCATGACTTGCGCAAATAAACATCTCCAAGTAATTCGTAGTGCCAAGCGGATCCTGAGTGGCCGAGTGGGTTGGTAGCCTGCTCGTCACGTCGGCGCCCCGGGTTCGCTTCCCGGTCGGGTCGGTTTATCAGAGATTAATTTCTCGGATCTTATCTTTACTGCGGGTGGCTCGGTCGCATTATAAACGTGGAGTACAATACAACACACAATACAACACATCACAATACAACTGGGGCGCGGTGGTTTAGGGGTATGTTCGGTACCTTGCAGCTGGAGGGTTGCGGGTTCGAATCCATCTCAAGCCGCTGCGTAGGGACCCTGGGCAAGTCCTTCACTCGCAATTGCTCATGCGCTTCGGCGTGAAACTCCGATTCAGCGTTCGCGCAGTAGTCGGGAGCGCCTCTGAATGGGAAATCTGGTAGGGCGCTATAACAAGTGTTCAAATACAATACAATACAAGCAGCGTCAATATATATTCTACCAGTTAATTGGTCCTACAGGCTACACCGATGACACTCCATAACTAAAACTCCCCCATTCAACTTGTCCTATATAGGAAAAATCAACTCCACTGGAGTTTCTAGTCACCGTGCACTCACCAACGGAAGTGTTTTAGTCCTATAGTTACAATATACTCCACCGGTCAATTAGTCTAGTGAGAATTAACTCCACCAGTCAATATATTCTGGGATAAATAGACGCATTGAGTGCTTAGAGGGAGACTCTATTCAGCATACTACAGTACATATTCGCATGCCTTTTGTAGGCGTATACCGTTGAATTAGACCTTACTGAAAACGTGCATGTAGACCACTTAATTTGTCTACATAATTTGTTGAGACTATTTTAACTGATTCCCTACACTAATAATTATGTACACAGGTGTAGATAAATATATAACATTCTATATATAGTATGGGCATACACTGTGTAGCCTAGCGTAGACAGCCGAGTCATGTACAAAATTGTTGCAAAGAAGTCTATTAGTTGCCGATCAGCCAGATCCAACGTTAAGAGTTGGGTCCAAGTTCACAATTTCAGGCAATTCTTTTTACTTTTTTTAGAGAGTACCTTAAAATTGACAACTTTATCTATCAGTTTCAAATAATTATTATTGCCTTCCAATGTCTCTACTTAAATATGACGATTTTACTGGCAATTACATTTGACATCTACGGAATGAACGAAGCTGCAGGCTATGGGATATTTAAAATGTCTCTTTGTGAACGACAGTTTTACGATATTACGTGTACTGAATTATTTTAAAAATGCAAAGGAATTATAATTTTAATTATATATCGGTAGGCCTACAATGAACGCTGTTGGTAAAACAATATCGTCAGACAGAATCGTTTTCAACGTGTCTAAAGTTGCTGTCTTTGACAGATCTAACATAGACCCTACTACTATTTGGCAAGTGCAGTGGCGGGGCCAACTTTGGGGCTATTAAGTATATCCAGACGCCGTACTTGAATCAGTGCATATTGTAACAAATTTGGACTACTGGGACAAAGTCTGCCACAACTGTACTTTCAATGTGAACTAATATTACCTGTGACAAATCACCAAAACTACTGGGACAAACCCTAAGACTATTGGGGCAAATCCTACAACCACTGGGACATTTGTCCCAGTAGTTTTACAGTTAAAATATGCACTGACTTGAATTGGAGGCTACATGGATGCTCTCCCTCTGCTCCCCAAAACGCAAAATCCTGGCGCCGCCACTGCCTGACAAAACCTGCCTATGGTTTTATGCGGCACATGCCACTGCCTCTCCTGCAATGGGGGAGGGGGTGGAGGAAGGAGGTCGATTGCAGGCAGCTGTGCATATGCGAATACGAATGACGTCTATCGCTGTCTGTTTGAACTGGTGCTTGCGTATCGTGAAAACAGTATGTACACACGCACACACATAGTACTTGCATGCATCCCTCATTCATCCGTTCAACTTGTTTTCCCAGACATGAACTCACGTTTCTATGGAGGTTAAAGAGGATGATGGTAACTGTTTGAGGGATGGAAACGTCAGTCTGTTCGCCATAAATTCTAACGCCCTAGCCCAGATGAAGTAGCTATTCGCTTATTTATTATTACTACACGTGTAGAGCCTATACGTCATCTTTTGAGAGATACTTAAAAAGGCTGTCTATATAACTTTATGTCGAGACAAACACACGCTATAGTTCTCATTTTTGACATATCCTGACTGATGTTTGTTCACTCTTTTGAAGTCGTTCGGTTTTTCCTCGTCATCACTCGGATCGGAAATTTGGAAATCTGTATAGCAGTCTGAGGCAATTTGGACGAAGAAAGAAAGAGCGCCCAACTCCGGCACAAAGACAGTCTATAGAGACGTATACTGGTAGCTTCAAGAAAGCCTAAAACTGTGCAGACATAGCCAAACGAAGCCTATAACCATTAACCACTGGCTGTTAGGCAGCCCAAGATAGGCTAAAGATGGACTAAACAGAACCTAAAAGCGTGAGAAATACTGACTCGAAAACAGTTTGAGTAGATATTTTAATGAAGCTGTTAAGCCACTTGTGCTCGTCAAAACGACCTTTGCATAAAGACACTTTAAAGTTTAAACTATCCTGACCAACAGCCGAACTCTACATTTACCAAGCACACTCGAGGAACCACTGTATGTATGCATGCGTGCATGCATGTATGCATGAATATATGTATTTGGCCATATACCTATGGTATACCGTATACGTCGTATACAAACAAGTTATTGTTGGCTGCGAAGAATGTCGTCCTCCACAGTCTTGTGGTTGGTGGCTGAGGGATGTACGGGACACAGAGCACCTTCTGCCATCTGTGAGGACGGACTGATTAGTGTTGCGGCTCATGTCACGTGTGTTGCAAACCTTGTGGCAGCTGTCGTCGATCCTGTTCTTCCACGCTATACATACTCCAGGGACTCCGAATATTATCGTGTCTACTATCAATCATGGATGATAATCCATCGGTTGGGCCCTGTGTGTCTGAGGAAGCTCACCAGTGGTGACTTTTTTCTAGTTATCTGATCAGTGATCACTGATTCCGTTATTGATTAAATTTCTCGTAATGACTTCAGCGTCAGTTACGCTGGCATATTATATAGGCAGCGCCTTGATGGAGAACTTAAAGGCGTTATAGTGAGTGTCTAGATATACAAATGCATAAAAGCATACATGTATACGTAGCAAAGTGGTAAACTCGGACCATAATATGACGCAGAAGTGTGAAGTTACGTTAGTCAGTTGAGACGTAGGGAATAATATTTCTCTTGAAACACAGCCGTTCATACGTGGGGTCGATGGGGAGTAATCGTTTTCTTAATCGTTTGCCACTCGAGATCCAACGTCACTTCTGTTTTCAACTACGAGACGAACGAACGAAGAGAGACGGACAGACGGACAGACGGGGAGGAAGGAACGGACTAACGGACGGATTGAGAAAGAGATGGAGGAGGACGGAGAGTGCTTGTAATTGGATCTTAGTAAGTTATCCAAGTATAATTTTATATTGATATGCTACAGTATACGATACAAGGCTGAGAAGATGGAAGGCAGGGAGTGAAAAGAGAGGGAAGAGAGAGGAAGGGAAGGAACAAGGAGAGAGGGAGGAAACTGGGAGGGCATGCAGAGGGTGTTGCTGTGAAAAGGACGTTATCTCAGGGCAATTCGTGAGCGTTCATAAATTTCTGCAAAGGAGTCATCTCACCCATTCAGGTTTTCTTCCACTCCGCCTCAAAAACATTTTCTTATGTTACACTCATCCGGGGTTCAAATCCAGGTCGCACTATACCTCTTCTTACCCCAAAAACCGACACCAGAAAGGTCCATCAGGTCAGCGTGACATTTTAGAGGAGGTAAAGAAAATATGCTCTGGTTCGAGGTATACCCATCAGTCTGATGCATCGTATACCAATTCATTAAAAATAAATAAATAAATAAATAAATCAGTCCTTTCATGAGCAACTGCTCGCTGAAAGAAACTGCGCCATAGGAATCGATAAGTGGCAGAAGCCAATTCCTATTGAGTAGTTTGTTTTCGTTCTTCTATGTGTACCAGTTAGACTGGCAAGAGTGCCTTCGACAGGGTCCAGTAGAGCTCTACATAAATGCATGCCAAGGCGTAACGACTGAATTCTGAGGGGTCTGTTTTCAATCGGTCTGCAACTCTGCATTTCACTGAAGTTGAAGCGACTATAAGACCTAAGACATAAGACATAAGACATTTTATTGCTCCCAGTAATTGTACATTGACATTTAATTATGCATGTTACTACAATTTCCATGGAGTATTATATCATCATAGTGCAACAGAGCTTTTAAATGGGAGCAATATAGGCGCACCTAAAGGGACTGATCCCGCTGAGCAGGGGAGTATGGACTGATGATGCCGTAGGTATAACAATAGCAGCGCTATAAAAGTGATTAGTTTATCGAGGTGAGCGACGTAGGAAACGCCTGACGAAACCTTAGAGGTCAAGTAGGCTATATTTGCGGCTGTGGAGGGCTGGAGGGTGTTTCGCAAGTAGGCATACATGTATGTCAAACTTCAAAGAGGACAGCTAACTCAGACCAGATCACCAAATCATCGTACAGAATGAGGATTAAGTTCAACTATAAATTTATCATGTCAACCAAGTGGTGACGGTCTTATGGGCCTCGACTGAGTCTGTCCATAGGATTGTGATATTGGAATCCGAATAGGTGTCACTTCAGTAACTTGAATGTCCGCTGCTTTAACATCTTCTAACATCTAATGGCTGGCTGAGGGGCCGTTCACGTCAAACACACGTTGTAATTCACAAAGTATGTCTATTAGTTCCAGATGGCTTTAAAATTGTTTCTTACTGTTCACTTCGAATACAGCAACGATGTAGCGACACGATTAATCTATAGAAGACAGCTTTAAGAAGCTGGCGATTGTATTTCATCTGATTAAAAAGACATTAGCAAGACGTCTCAACAGATCATTGTCTTTGGCTGGTGATGAATAGGCTATATGGTATACATGTATCTAACCTGGATGTCTGAAGAATATTAGGCCTATAACCCTGCGCTGCTGAGGGGGAACGTACGAGTCAGAAGGGGTTAAATGGGGCGCACAACCGCTTTTCCGACACTTTTTGTCAGGTGTTCAAAGCGGGAGTTGTTGCGTGTGATCTTTGAAGAAGAAAGGTCAGCCAGGTCGCGAGGGTTTTCCGCAGTTTTGTTTGGGGCAAGACAGCCGAAACAGGAGGTCAGAGAGAGGTCAACGGACGCGGCGGTGTTCTCTTTCATCTTGCGACGTTTCCTTTTTTTATTTTGGTTTACCTTTGACCTGTTCTAATACTTTAAACGAATCTTAGAACCGGTTTCTAAGAGCTCCAAACAAATACCTATAAGAGACGCTGGCCTTTATTAAGCTTTATCAGGCGCTATATAAATACTAGGTATTTGCATTCATATAAGGTAAGGCAAGAAACAGGTACGGTAAGGTAAGATATTATAAAGTGGCAAATAAATAGTCAGCTGAATGAAGCTTAACTTGGCTGTTGGGCCAATGTCAGACTTAATATAGCGTCGGCATAAACAGCATCAAATCTATTCATAGCTGATGAAGAACTGCCATGGCGTCAAATATGACTATGACTACCCTGGTAGTACACAGTACCATACTTTGCCGGATGGACTATTCTATACCCTTGTAGGGTAGAGAGCTTGACACACAAGGCAAAAAAGTCTTTGTGTGTGCGTGTGTGTGTGTGCGAGCGAGCGAGCGAGCGTGCGTCAATATCCTGGTTTCGGGGAAATACGAGGGTATGTAGGTGAATGATGACAGAAGTCATCATGTCCTGCCTAACCCCCCCCACACACCCCCACCATCTCTCTCCTAGACGATAACATGCAAACGTAGCTCATCAGAAATTTCACACAGATCGCATCAAGACCACGAACTAAGATCTGAGCTATATATATCTGGCTATCTTCACGTTTGTCCGTCCGTCCGTCTGTCTGTTTGTCTGCCTGTTTGTCTGTCTGTTTGTGTCTGTCAGTCCCCAGATTATAAAGTTTCGCCGATAAGTTTGAACCCCTTTGCAGTAAACAAATAACGGAACGAAACTCAAATTCCTGAAGTCAGCTGCTGGTCATCTGAGCCTCGTGTCGAAAATACGTGGAAGACGGAGAGGCACCGATGGAAATGCCAGTTGACGTGGACTGGCAAACGATGACAAACTCCAAGAGCATAAGAAAATCACCCATACCAGATCAGAATCAGTTCAACATTGCTTAGTCAATAACTGTTGGCAGTGATCAACAACTTGACGTGTTTACCAGACTGTTGTTTACCTAAAAGTTTACTTAAAAGTGTAAACAGTATTTAAGCCACGCCCTCTGAAACGTGTCTTCTGACTGTTCGTCAACAGGGCTCTCGTCTCTGTCGCAATAAGAAGAGCCATAAATCATCCTTCTGAATTCATCAGACCCAACTAAAACGCGGCTTCCGTTGAATTCAAACACGTCCGGGTGTAGAGATTCAGAGGGCTTCCTGTATTAATGTTTTCGGTTAAAACGAGGTTAGAGGTCAAGAGGAAGGTCATATGTCGCCTTCGTGCCAACCAGCCTCGATCCGGTGCTGTCAATCTATGTGTTTTATGAAAGTAATTATGCATAATTACAAACATACGCTCAGACGCACGCATACAGACTGTATATATATATATATATATATATATGTGTGTGTGGACTGTGTAGAAAGTACTGTGTGACCGTCAATGCATGTGACGGTAATTGTGCTTTCATATCCTCATCATTCGCGTTGCCCTGGATGTCTGAGAAAACATAGGGGCCTACTTGCTACATATTTGGTATATAGTATATTCGTTTTATTGAGAAAAACAATATGACAAAAACGCAGAAATGCTAACATGAGTGATAATGGATAATTAAAGTTCATTAGAAAATGTTAGAATAAACTAGTAAATATTTTTATATAATGATCTGGGAATAAATTGAGAGTTATCTTTGGGTGGGAGAGGATGTTTGTGTGCTCTAGGTCTTAATTGGTGAGAGGAGAGGGGTCGGAGTGGAAGTAGGAGTTGGTGAAGAACATGTTTGGAGTCGTGTAATATAGAGAAAAGGAGTTTAGCATCGGCTATATTAGCAAGTTCAGAGACTTTTGCAAAGGAATCAGGATTTTATATCTTTATCTTCAGCTATATACATGTACGCATGCATACATACATACATACATACACATATATATAATACATATATAATATATACACTGTGTCCGGGAAAAAAGGGACCCCTTATGGTAATACGAAAAAAGACTAGTAAATGTTCATCGATTTTTAAAATTCCAAGACCATTTTAATCCTGACATAATTATCAACAAAACTGTAATTTATGAACGGCCCAGTTAAAAAAATTACGTCATAATGACGTCTTGAAATACCAAATTGTAAAAACAACACGGTTAGAAAATGCTGCTATTGGCCAATGGCGCGCTCGTCTTGAAGCTTGTGTTGAGGCCGAAGGCGGACACTTTGAGCACGCCTTGTAGTCTAATATTATTCAGATATAAAAATTAAATTAAACTAAACTTTATAATTGATAAATGACAGCTAAAAATAATATTGAAACTTTTAGATGATTTTTTGTGCCGTCCTTGACGCTTGAATTTTGATGAAAATGACGTCATTATGACGTCATTATTAACCTTCGGGCTACCAAGGAGGGGGTGGTTGCCACCCCCCTAGGTTTTTTTCATCTCAAACTTTTTCCATATGGAATAAAAATTTGACCTTTTAGGTAGCTGTAGGGGGTTCATTTGCACACGTTTTGAGGTAAAATGTGAGATGATATCTCACACCGTTCAAAAGTTATACCCAATATACCCGAGGTACCAGGGGGGGTGGATACCACCCCCTAGATTTTCGACTATATCTTATCCGTCATTTAATATTAAGAGACACAAATTATACCAATCTATAGAGGGAATGTGGGGCTACATTTCTATGGTCACTGAGTTGACCTGAGACAACCGGAAGTGCTCAAAATAAATTATAATACGCGTAACATGCGTGAAAAATGGCTGAATGGAAGGACTCCCCTTAGTTTTTTGTCTGTAGCGTATTCATTTGTCTTCCTGGAAGAGAAACAAAGACACCATTCTTTAGAGGGAATGAAGGGCTTCATTTGCATACCTACATCTTTGTCTTTTGAATACCGGAAGTGATCAAAATAAATAATAATACGCGTAATCTGTGTGAAAATGGCTGAATACAGCGTTATAACGTAAACCGATATTTCTTTCTTTCTCCTCCGTCAAGTATTCGCTGACGATGAGGCTCTAACAAAACTTCTCCATTTCGGTCGGTCTCTTGCGAGTTCTATTGCCCTTCTTAAGTCCCATCCTCTGTCTTCGATGTCCTCCAGTACGTTATCTATCCATCTCTTCTTCTGACGTCCTCTGCTCCTTGTTCCCTCGACCTCTCCGTGCAGCGCCTTTGCCGGCATTCTTCCGTTCTCCATCCTGATCACATGTCCATACCATGTTAGTCTTCGTTTCTTTATTCTTTCCACTACCGTTTCCTTCTGTCCCAGTTCTTCTCGTGTCACCTCATTCCGTATCTTTTCTCTTCGTGATCTATTCAGTAGTCCTCGTAGCCATCCCATCTCCGCCACCAGGAGTCTTCTCTCGTCCTCCTTTTTCATGCACCAAGATTCTGCTCCATACGTGAGGACCGGCATCACCAGTGTTTCGTATAGTTTGGTTTTTGTTCTTGTTGAGATGTTGCTTGATCTCCATAGTTTCCTCAGCTTTCCAAACATTGCTGATGCCAGCCCAATTCTTTTCCTTATGTCCCTTGTCGACTCCGCGTCCTCCGTAATTACGCCCCCAGGTACACAAATTCCGTTACCTGTTCCAGCTCCTCTCCTTCCAGGGTGATGTTTATCTTTTCTTTTTCCTTACCAATTGTCATTGTTTTGGTCTTCTCTCCATTGATCTTAAGCCCGAATCTTTTGCTACTTTCGTGTACCCTGGTCGTTAGTTCCTGCAGTTGGCTTCCGCTTTCCGCCATCAGATCTATGTCGTCTGCAAATCTTAGGTTGTTGACTATTGTTCCATTTATTCTCATTTTGTTAGAGTTTCTTGGTCTCTTGCCAGGCGGTGACCAGTCCTCTCCTGGTAGGGTAAGGAGATCGTTGGGCCATTCTGGCCTCTTCCGGTCTGAGGTGTCCTTCCAACACCTGCCTCCTGCGTTGGCCAGCTGTTTCAGGGTTCCTGGTGAGCCTTTCCACCTCGCGAAACGCCCAAGGTGGTTCTTCAACCAAGGTCTTCGACCAAGGTCTTCACCACTGATGGTATAGCCCCACCAGGCTATCCCCTACTTGGCTGTTCACCCTCTCACCACGGTGAGGTGCAGGTAGGGCTTTGAGAGGGTAACCGATAAATATGTATGGATAAATATGTATGGATGTACATTTATACTATATAAACATGTGTAGGGATGATTTTGTGTATCTTTTATACATAGATTAGTTTCAAAACACACATAATCTTATATTTGTTTATCCAAAAAGTACAAAATGTACGCAATAATATACAATATTGCTAATTAATGGGTCCAATTGTTAAAAGTGATGTAATTTCGAGGTGCATTCACATAATGTACAACTAAATACACCATTCTGTGCAGAAATGAATGCTGAATCCAATGCTATATTACAAGTTATGATATGTAAAACCAAACACGAAATCCAGGGGGTGGTAACCACCCCCCCTTGGTAGTCCGTGTTACAAAAAAAGCTTGGTAGCCCTAGGGTTAAATAACAAAAACTTTCATACTTTAACCAGTATTTAGCAAATTATATCAGGATTAAAATGGTCTTGGAATTTTAAAAATCGATGAACATTTACTAGTTTATTTTCATATTACCAAAAGGGGTCCCTTTTTTCCGGACACAGTGTATATACATAAACATATATATAATATATATAATATATATATGCATATATATATATATAGGCTATATATATATGTATAATATTTAAGTGTGTGTGTGCGGTGTATCGAAACAGTTATTTTATCCACACGTGATATCAGGGGTGCGCTTTAAGCTAATGGTTACCGTGTTAGCTGTCAAACGAAAGGTCGGGTTCAATTCAATACAAAACACACAAAAATACAACTGCCCTTGATATTGCCCTCCTCTATCCATGATATTCGGCTACCGTACTGGGCAAATCGCTGGCAGGGCAGACATATCTGTCCAGATTTCAGTTCCACTCGCGCCTCAGCGGTGGGGGGGGGAGCGAGCCGCACCGGGTGACTCCAAAATGACACAATGACCGTCTAAAAATATTTTGTGCAGAGTTTCAGCAAAAATTTATTATTTTTAAATTAACAATAACATATAACAACAAAAGCATTTTTCGTAAGCCCAGCTTAGGGCCTACATGTACATGTACTGTATCAATTTGCCTAAAGTAACAGTAGGCTAGTACAAAAACCTTACCAAGGATTCTATATGGTCTGGTTAGGGAGGAGATCCATGAGGCTGACACCGTGAGTTACCGGACTGGGTGACACCAACCATGATGACGCCACTGTCGCGCCTCATAGTGAATGCGACTATAATGAGTAGGCCTACAATGACCGTATACAATGCCAGTTGGAAGATCATGCGGTGAGGGAGAGGGTTGTCCAACCATAATCACATGTCGAGGCTAAGAAAACATGAAGTCGCTAACACTTCATACTTATGGCTACCTCCCTTTCCTATTTTTTAAAAACATGCAAATACCGAACAAACTCCGAATTCTAATCTGATCTAAATTTAGGCGCATAAATCTTGACGTAGGCTTACAAGTTGTCATCGAGGTGAAATCGTAGTCTAGGTCATAGGTCTATCAGATATAGGTCAGGTTATAATCCCGGAAGTAAGGGTAATGAGAATGAGGGAATACGGTGGATAAGATAAGTAAGTGGGGAAAGATAAGTTTGGAGAACAAGGATTCTAATAATCATTCTATAATAGGTCCTTGTTTGGAGAATGAACGAAAATGAATGAAAGAAGCGATTCGGTGGAGCAGCGAATTCTAGAGTCCTGGGCCGATGAGGCAAAGGTTCCAGTACTGTCAATTGATTCCTCTTCTCGGGGAGATTTTTTGGTTCCATTTGCCCGCACTGCTGCTATGCAGCGCCCGGAGCGCCGAGCATTCTCTGTCGTTGGTCCAGTAGCGTGGAAACGGTGGAATGACTTGCCATCTTTCCTTCGACTATCTCCTCGTATTCACTCGACTTCCTTTTACGCCCTATTGAAGACTTTCCTCTTTGATCAGGCTTGGCTCGGAAGCGCTTCTGAGTAGAAACCTTGAAGAGGCGCTATATAAATATTGTGATTGGTTGATTGATTGATTGATTGAGTGAGTGATTGATTGATTGATTGATTGATTGATTGATTGATTATGATACTGGGTAAACTGAAATTGGTCTTTTACACTGGTTTTCTTTTCCGTGTGTATACAGAATGAGCTGGATTCGCTTCGTACGTTGTGCTATTCCAATTCGGATGTCTTCCTGCTCTGCTTCAGCGTCACGTGTCACACATCGTTCGAGAACGTCACCTCAAAATGGCTGCCAGAGATTCGACGGCACTGCTTGCAGGGCGTTCCCATCATCCTCGTCGGAACACAGTCCGACCTGCGAACCAACGACACGGTCCTGGCCGAACTCAACAAGTACAACGAGAAACCCGTTTCAGAAACAACGGCGCAGCAACTGGCAAAGAGCATCGGATCTGTGATGTACATTGAGTGTTCAGCCATGAAGAACCAAAACGTTAAGGATGTATTTGACTCGGCCATATTTGCGGCCCTTGACCGACAGGGATTCGTGCGCAAATGTCGAGGACTCGGTAGCATTCGTGGAAGTAAGAAATATCGGTGTAGATCGAAACTGTGGGAGGGTAACGCGGAGTCTACAGATGTCGACGAGAAGAAGAAGCAGAGAAAACGGTGGAAGCTCTTCTCCTGCTTCTCTGCCTAACCTAACGATTTTTCACCTCTGCCCAATGAACTCCCAAAATACATTTACGCGCGAGTTCAATGCAATCGGTTCCAACACCAACGATTCATTCACTAATTAAGTAATCCAAGGGGTAATGCACCGTCTGGTATTTACTAGGTCGGGTCCTCTCAGACGAGAACTTACTCTGCCAGCGTACAAGCATGGAGCCCATATAGAACTACTATTCCCATATGGGACAGGATCCGATTTGAATCTATATTATGGGTCCCGTCTAATGAAAATGGAAACGCTGGAACGGTATAGCTCTCTTCTTTATGCAAGACCCTCTCCTAATTCCACTTGTCTCCAAACTTATGTTCTGTATCGACAAATGAATTCAATAAACCAGATTACCAGCTGAACCTTTTGGTTTAGTGCTTTAATTAGTCGATCCATTCTGACTGTTTCTGGAAAACTTATGAAAAGACTGTATTAAATTTGAGCATTCAGTTTCATAAACTAGGGTCAACAGTCCATAAGTTTATAGATTATTCAGTAAGATGTTTCTGTTTGATTACCAGCTGAAACGTTTTGGTTTCGTGCTTTAGTTCATTTTGACTGTTTCTTAGAAAACTTATGGAAAGACTGTATATGTGAGCATTCAGTTTCACATATTTGTAGGTTATTCTACTGTAACATGAATTTTTTGTTGTCTGTTTGTTTATACTAAGAATTGCTGACATTTCTGATGATCAACATTTTGCAAATGCTTCCTAAACTTCGTCAGCCACGTGATCCCAGATTCTCAATCCGATTATATGACCATTTGTCATTTGCTGTTGTTCCAATGTCATAGGCTACTTAGTGTGCTATAGATAAAAAATTTCTTGTATAGGAGCCTACATATCTCTTAAACGCTCGCTCTGAGCTGCTTAGTCATGTCTTTGATATCTGTAAGATGGATTGTTATCGGAATGGGGACGGATGCTTTAAGTTGAACATTCCAGACGAAATAACATTTTAAGGGAAGGCGAGAGAATCAAAAGACAGCGGCAATATTGAAACCCTAGAGGGTGGGTGTTGAGGAGGATGTCTGTTCATGGGTCGCGGGGTAGGCCCTACATCACTCTTTCGACGCTAGTAGTAGATGATTAGGCCCTAAATATTATAAGCGATTTTATATTAAAATAGGCGAATGTTGTAGTAGATGATTAAATGATAATATTATATGCGATTTTATATTAAGATAAAAAAATATTAAATATTCAAATAGGCGAATGTTGTATGTGCGCTACTCATTGCCTAACTGTCGGCGTCAGATCCAAGATCATACACTCAAACCATAGTTTGTGCTGCTCGGAGAACGTCTTGTACTCTATATCTCTGGAACATGATCTTCTGGATCTATAGAAGATACTTTTGGTGCCACATGAGGCCAAAAACGTCGCTTGCAGTACTGTCAAGTCTTCTGTATGGTAGATGCACTGCTTTAGGTTGCTACACATGACGGCGCTATAGAATCTGAAAATGAAAACTTTCCTACATCATATAATTAAACATTCACTTCGTTAACACAACCTGAATTCGGCCTTGACTCTCCGAAGCAGAAACTCTTCGCTAACAGCGATTCAATTACGTAACAATAACGTCTATAATTACGTCACAGTTGCCATTTTATAACTTTACGGTAGGCCTAACCTTTTCAATTATTACGTCACAATAGCCTCTTGAAAGGATCCTAAAAGACGTTATTATTAAGAGGGTTGTTACATACATAATTACATGCATACGTACATACGTACGTAGCAATGGCCTTTCTATAGTCATACGTCACAATCTACGCATCGATAACAAGGCGTTTACAGATGACTTTATACAACGGCTGTTGATTTCTGTACATTTCTGCTGCCTACCTGCCTCCTTCCCTCACGGAAACTGCAACCAAGTTCAATAAAGTAGAAACCACGTGAGTACCTTTGTAAAGATCAGTTTAAATACGAAATCCGTAGGAGGCGATTTCTAACTCAAAACTCACTGTCGTCTCTTCGACTCTCGCGCTAAGATGTCCGACAGCGTCGACAGCGATCGAGTCTCGCCAAAGGGTGATTCGTCGGTCCGTTCGGTTGAAGAGGACAACCGGGTAAAGTCACCTACGACCAGACGAATTCGCGTCAACAACAACCTGATCTCTTCCATCTTCAGTCCAGAACCACCCGAACCGAACAGCCCAAGGACGATCAAGCGCTGCACCTACCATAGGAACCTCAACTCGCACGAAGACATCTTTGGCCAACCGGGCGAACTGCTCGACCACTCTGACGTCCGATGTCGAATGACGCAGGCATCCACCTCAAGGCAGAACATATTCGGCGGATCTGGTCTTCCGGTTTCGTCCATTCGGCGAATTCCGTCGGTGCACGGAAACACCTTCGACAGTCTGTTCGGGGTTCCGGAACTGACCCTGAACCAGCGAAGACCCTACGAAGAAGACACGCACTGCAAGCTCTTCGGAGAACCGGGCCCCGTCCAGCGACTGCCACAACAGGCGCCGCCGGAGAACACGCAGGCGAATCTGTTTGGACCACCAACCAGGTACATCCCTCACGCGAGCTCGAGGTCAGAGGACACGCAGCTGGATCTCTTCGGTCCTCCGTTGCCTTATAACCGGGGATCGGCCAGGAAAGTGGTTCGATCCGGCCTCCAACTATTCACCGATGAGGTAGCGCCATCGAAGCCAGTCGTTCAGACGCGAGCGGGGAAGATCAACGGTGCGTCATATGAGAACCTCTTCGGTCCTCCTCCTCAGCACCCACTGGTCCCTCGACTGCCGCCCGCGGAAGACACTGCTCTCAGGCTCTTCGGACCGACAATCCAGAAGCCTTTGCGGCCCGTCGAAACCAGATACAATCCGATAACCGGAGAGGAAGGCACCGACACGTCCTCTACTCCCACTCCAGCTCCACCGAAACCCGTTTCGACGGTGGTTTCGCCAATCACCGGACTGACTCTGGATGGATCTGAATCTCAGCCGGAAGAAAAGGTCCATCGGGGCAAACGAATACAGCCGGTGAATATGACCGCGGTCAACACGATCACCGGAGACCGACTGAAATACACCGAGGGCGAGGCTACGCAGATGGAGGAGGAGGAGAAGGAAGAGGAGGAAGAGGAGGAAACGACGGAGAAAGTATCCAGTCAAAACGAAGAGAGCAGAGAAGAGCTTAGACCGTGAGGACTTAACAGTTCGAGCAGAGAGACCAACGAACAGCCGAATCCACCAGTTCGTCTTTTAAAAGTGACAGATAAATCTATGTAACGTTCATCCGATTAGCGGATGAACCACTGCTGAAATTCACGAAAATACCAAACAACAAACGACTCTGCATGATCTATGACCTGCTTCTCAATTTACTCACTTAATCTTGATGTACAAAGTCGACTTCCATCGTCGCTTATGATTAAAACGTGTTTTTTCTTTCTCGTTTTGTTGTTTTGCTCGCTAAAATAACCGTTTGGGTCACACACAACAGTAGGTCAATCAGCACACGGAAATGGCGTGTTAAGGTCGGGAAAGATCAGGTAATAATAACCTTAGTTTATTATTTAAAACTGACACACTGCAGTATGATTACAATTCATAGTATGAACATCTAGATGATCACTAGTTATTTCAGGAGCTGAATTTAACTGTTTGGCAGCCATGCAAGGCGCCCATCACGTCCTACACTGATCATTTTACCAATGCCATCTGGCAAATGAAAGGTTGAGTTGACCTAGTAAGGCAAAGCAAGTTCAGTTAAGATAGGAAAGAGTACAGTAGCGGTGCCTGGATTTCAGGTTTGGGGGGGCTAAAACCCCAATTCCTTCCCTTTCTCCCCTCCTTTCTGGCATTGGCAGTGATTTCCACTTTTGTTTGGGGGGGCTGGGCCGCCGATAGGGGGGGCTTCAGCCCACCCTAGCCCCATGCTGGCGCCGCCACTGAAAGAGTATGGCAAAGATATGAAGTGGCATTTAGTTTGGTTCGAAAGTTTCGTTAACAGCAGACCAAGAGAAGCCATTACGGCCATGATATAAAAGGATTTTCAGCCAGACCAGAACAACACAACAACAGCAAATCCACAGCAATCCGTCTTTATTGGTTTCATGGTTCAACAACGAGACGCCCAATTCATACGATCCAAAAGTATACGAACCCTGTGTTGGCAATCAGAAGAGCCGCTGCCAGGTTTAGGATTCTTGGTGGCCAACCTTCTGGCAAGACTACCACAAACTCTTGCTGATAACCTCCATCTGCAAGTTATCAGATTGCCACAAGTTCTTAGACTTGCCTTGACCAACAGAATTACTTCCATACATCAAGTACATATCTCTGAATAGAGAGGACAACAACCACTGCAAACACATCGGAACCTCGCAAGACAACACTTTTGTTACAGTAAGACTTCTAACAAAGCACCATCTGAAACCGAAATTCAGAAAATGTCACCTCTTTAAAATGCTACTTCACTAGAACTGCGACTCCATTTGTGGTTTGCAGCGGTCGGGGGAGGGAAAGTCCTATGGGCAGGAGCAACGGATATGGGGAAATTCTATCTTCAATGGGAGACAGTCCAAAAAGTATTGCAATATAGAAATGTATAGAGAAAATTTGTCTTGTTTCGTACACATTGGAGGGATAGATACACATAATATAGGCAAAATGTGTCTTGTGTGTGGCAGGGGCTGAAACAGTCACAAAAGACCATTGGGTACTAACACAGGAGATACTGTGTCTTCAGTAAGAGTCTGAATCAGTGGGGGCAAGTTCCCCTCTGTTTCCCCTTACAAATTACATTCTGGTTGCGAAATGGCACTCCCAACGGCCGCATTAGAATGAGTTTCCAGAGTATTGGTTAACAGTTACGACGAATCTACCGACGACGACGACGACACAAACTGCGACATCAGTTGTCTGGTAAAAGAACACAGTCACTGTGGCTGATTTAATGAACGAACTAGACAGAAATGCCTGGCGACGGTGAATGTGCTCTGTCAGCGGAAAGTCTATGTTTTAGCCTAGACAGAAGACGCTGAAGCACAGACTAGAATATTCACGTTAAGAATAAGATGAGTCAACTGTCGTAATCAGACAATAATAATAATCAGAAGACAATCACAGACAGCATCTCTGAATATAATAAATACAAGAAACGCCACCTGTTGATTTGTCAAGCAGATCAGAAAATGTGTACATCACCACACACGTAACTACGATACGACGATTACAACTGGACAACACAAGCGGAAAGACGATGAACGGAAGTCACAGAACAAATGCGGAAAAACAACGACACAAACAGATTCTATAAATAAAAACACACAAGTCAAGTCTGACAACTTTTCACACCAGGTCGTATGACTTTCACAAATGATCACCCTGACCATACTTGAAGTCATTTCTATCTGGGTGGTATGCTTCTGACCGCCACTAGAAAGGTGGGATATAATCTGGGTGGCCTTTCTGATTCTTTCAATAGTTGGGAAACTATCTACAACTAACAGAGAATGGGTGGACAGCTAAAGTAACGGAACCCATACTGCTCCAAATTAGTCTTACATTTCTTAGAAATGAACCACACAAATGTCGCTAGCTACCCAGCTGCAGAAATTTGTCTAGACTTCAATAAATTTTAGCAAGAAAATCACGAACACACATTCTTCTGCAGTTTCATTTCAGATAGCCACACTTCTGGACTTTTCTTTGAACCAATTCATACGACATTCCTCTCTCTCCCTCTCTCCCTGTTTCTCTGTCTCTCTTGGATCAACTCATCCTGAAGCTCTCTTCTGGCCCAGCACATAGATAAGAAAACATCTTCCATTAGTATTAGTTTGCATTTATTTATTGAAACCTTCTAATCCACAACACTAAGCAATTATGCGGGGAGATGGTTAAATCGTAACACATTGGAATGAAGATCAAAAGGATGCGGGTTCAATACCCTTTAGCCCCATAAGGTTGACTCAGCCTTCAACTCCTTAGGGGCGATTGTAAAATGAGCTGTAGGACAGATGGGCACCTTGCATGTTGCCATACAGTTAAATTTGAAACTTGTTAAACTTGTTATCATCTGTTACGACTACATCCAGGGCTCCGTTGGGACTGGAACGCACCAGAACAGCGTTGTGGTTCTTTGACGACCGGAAAGCCGTACCAGTAAAATTTCTAGATTAGCACGGCGTCAGAAGCTGGTGTTCCGGTTTTTTTGTTTAGTATGGGATCAGTGGTGTAATGGAGAGGGCAGAGGGGACAACCGCCCCCGGGCACAGCACAAAGGGGGCGCAAAATTAGCTTTCAGTGGTACACAGTACTATGACAAGAACAATTAAAAGTCAACAAGAAATTGAAAGGGAGCGCAAGTCATCAAATCTTGTCCCTGGGTCCTGGCGCTGAAATCATTCGTTACGCCACTGTATGGGATCCCTGACTACATCAAGTAATCTTACTGCGCATTTGTCAGTTTGAATTAATAAACGAATATTATCATTTTTATTATAATTATTATTATTATGCGTGAACAACTTCCTTCGCCCGGTTTTCCCCAGGCGTAATTTTTAACGGGCTGCAAATAAAGGCTACTTACTTACTATATTTGCTGATGGGCTTCAAATATTTAAAAAATGTCCATATATCTGAATGGAAACGATATTTAGAGGTGAACATAGTTGCTTTGCCCGTGTACTGCACGGGTTATCTCTACCTTATAATTATAGGCAATATTATTATTTTGTTCCCCGTTCTTTACGGTTTATCTCTACCTGAAATAGGCGTATTATTTGTTCCCCGTACTACACTGGTTATTTCTAAATTAGAATAGGCGTATTATTTGCCGTTGGCCAGCGTGACGTAAGATTGCATATTTAGCCGCGTGACGTAATTTAAGATTGCATATTAATTTTAGTGACGTGGACAAATGGGCATGCTTATAATGTCCATAAATCGGAATTGAAAGCAAATTATGAGCTGAAAGTAATTGGGATGAGATAGAAATTCGAATAGCTAAAGTAAGTTTCGAGTTGCTTTGACCTAGAAAATCGGCAATGGCCGTGGTTGCAAAAAATGTGAGCTTAGTGTAATTAGGTCACCAAATCTGTAAATGGTTGCGCTGACCTAGAAATTCGCCCGTGGCGACTTCTGATTGGTTGCTAGATGCTCCGTGTGACGTAAGATTGCTTATTAAGCATGCGTGACGTGAACAAATGGCCTTACTATGGGCGGTATTGAAATAAGCTCGCTGAAAAGTTAAATTTAAAATGGCCATATATCGGCGTTTAAATAAAATTGCGAACTGAAAATAGTCGCGTTGACCTAGACGTTGCGTAATAATGCTTTGTAAATTTTTTCAACTCGCTAAACCGTTCCGTTTCGGAGCCTTTAGCCGGACAGCGATGCATTGCAAACATACATACACATACGGAAGGACAAACTTTAAGAATTATAGTATAAGATTATTATTATTATTATGCGTGAACAACTTCCTTACGGTCAATACGTAGCCACCTTCTCAGGGAAGCTGGGGACTCGAACCCAAACAACTGGACCAAGTTCCTTCGTCT
This sequence comes from Aporrectodea caliginosa, assembly GCA_020284085.1. Classification (NCBI taxonomy): domain Eukaryota; kingdom Metazoa; phylum Annelida; class Clitellata; order Crassiclitellata; family Lumbricidae; genus Aporrectodea; species Aporrectodea caliginosa. The sequence goes on along the minus strand of JACEVL010000263.1, from coordinate 111,792 downwards.
CAACACTCAACATCAGTCACAACCGTTTACACAGAAAACCACAGACGCAATGCTTTGCACAGGCTCTGAAAGGTGCTATATAAATGTTCCAGTGTTACATTCTACAGCCAGCAAATAAGATGAGCACAACAAACGATACTCTAACAAGTTCGACAATCCTAACACATTGAAATTTGATTGTAAACTCACAAGCAGACGAAATTTCTCACAGATCACAATTCTATCATCTTACGAATATTGCCACAACAATGCAAACATGATGAACCAACTACAAAACCATTCCAAGTCTATTAAGTCCACTAGAGCAAAAATGTCACAGAAAAATCTTTGATCGAAATGAGCAAAAAACGTCGCCATGTTTCTGATTCGGCACAAAACAAAACGATAAAAAAATAGAAACTGAAATTTCTTTTGGCAAGCAAATCGTTTTGATGGGAAACCCACAGCATTTGAAGCAACGGGAGCAGAACAGATAAGCACACAATCGATTAAACCCGCAAACTTTCTGCGGAGTCCTACGGGAGCGGAGACTAGATACGAACAGGAATTTTCAGACAGACAACAGTCTCATACAATAATAACGACTCCTTTCACCTGTGAGGGAGCAGCGCACTTTCATTAGTAATATTTACACTTCTTCATATCACATTCTATGCCACTGGGCACATCCAATACATCTCACGACTGTCTGACAACAATGGGTTTGACAACTTAACTGGTTTTACAGTTGACTGGCTTTACATCCGTCAAGTCCAGCTTTATAGATACCTGTCGAGTTAAGCATTCTGAAGCCTTCGCTGGTTTTAAACCAGTAAAATTGAACTCACTGGTTTTAAACCTGCAAGTACAGCTGCTTGAAGCCTGACTGGTTTTGCATCGATCGAGTATAGTTTTACAAGTAGTTGTTCATTGGTGTAAAAAGACAACGAGTCTCGACAACGCTAAACATTAAACAAAGCCAGAGACACTAGACAACAGCAAATAACATTACCTCAATTAATACTTTATGCAGACAACAACATCGCATTAACCTATATTTACATTCTACACAATGCATCTGAGCATTTATACATCGTTTTTAGGAACCTCTCAGAGAGGCTCTGAACTGGCGACACAAGTACAGTGTCCCTCTAAGATCCTTGAAATACCGTTAGTTTAGATTTAACAGGCGGATTTGAACCGAAAGCCTTGAGCGCAGATGACACAGACAAAGTTACTCCAAACACATTTCAGATACTTGTGTTTTGGCTGGAGCTAAATGCACAATTGTCACAGACTGCTAGAGGTGTAAGCTGGACGCAATATGGATGCTTCATCATCACCCATAATATATTTTACTTAATTCGTACAGTGCCTCTATGATCCTCTCAAGCCTATTCTAACATCAATACAAGTTCAAGAATTTCCAAAGAAAGCCTAAGATTCGCGTTTTATTAAATACCTGGTGAAACTTTCGTGCTGTGAACATCACAACACAGCAGTCAGCTGAATTTTCAACAGCTCTCTCGAGCGTTTTAAACACATTCCCCAGTTTCACTACAGGTCAAGAGAAGTCAATGCCAAAGAACAGAAAACAAAAATTTACACAGCGCATGCTACGACACAGTGTGCAGCCACATCAGCTGAGCCAGTTGAGGCATTTCTTAAAACGATGATGCAGAATCAAACGAGAAGTTCCTTCAATCATCAAAACTCAAAGGCATCACAAGAGATACTTACATGCACATCAGTACATCAGCATTTCAGCAAATGTAAACAACACTTGTTTACACAACACTACAGAAAGTCATCCATTTCTACAGCCTTTGAGAGGTTCCTTAAAAGTGCTATATAAATTTGCAGCCAATACATACAAGACAAACACCATTGCAACACACAATTGGCTGAACGGAGAATTTAATTTAATCATGACACATAACAGAACCGATTTGGCTAAGCCGTTAACCGACATTGAATCAAGAACCCTTAATTAATCTCTCAGCTAATTGCAACAGTATGGTCCCTTCCTTAGATATGATATTAGCCCACGTTTAACGACTCAACAACTCAGTAAACCTAGCAAAGAAAGCAATCATTATTAAACCAATCACTTGGCACGATTTTCTGAGCAAACTTTGACACTGGTTATTGGTCACTGATACCACTCACACATGGCCACCTGATTGGTGGTTCAACTGTCCAATCATGAGCAAGCGGCAGCTAACAACGAAATTTTTGCATCATTTCTTTTCGCCAACAGAAAAAGAAACACCCTGATTTCTTGTCACAGGGTACGTGCCATATACACTGTAAAGAGTTGACAGAAATTTATACAGCACAAATTTAAAGCTAAGAAATGGATTCAATTTCAAATAAACTTAAAACAGCCGCAGGAAGTAACATGATCCACAGCACCCAGGGAACAAACATCTTCCGTGCTACTTCCTTTACATCCCATAATCCGTAGACTCAGTTACCCTATGACGTAGGAACCAGTGTCAAGCAAAAGAATCACTACAATTCATAGAAATCACAAATCAACCTCAAAACTGTGTAGAAATGAAAACCACAGGCACGCAAACACCACTCGCAGGAAGAAGACAACTAGCAAGTGCCAAAAATTATTGCACAGGATATGATGAATGAACAAATGAACCAAAATCGGGCAGCGAACAAACTACGCGGAAGGAGGCGGCTTCAAATCCGACGGTCGGTCGTTGGAGGGACGCAGATCCGACCCTGCGGGAACTACGTCACCCCCTGACCGACTCATCAAGTGGCGAAACAAAAACTGCAGAAACAATATTCAGATCAGAGGAAAATCAACGCTCGGCGCTGAAGCGTTGAGCAAAGTCGTGAAGCAGATCAAGTCGGAATTTCAGATGCTCCAAAGATGAGGACCGGGAAGTGCTTGACGTGAGTCTGCCACTGTGCCGACACCTGGAAGAACTTGACACCTGGCCAGTCAACTCCATCAATCGTCACTAGATGGTGATAAGAAAAAGACACAAGAAGGTACGATTATCGTCTCTCTCCAACTTCAGAGACACTACTTTGATAAATGTATGTATGTATGTATGTGTGTGTATATGTGTATGTATGTATGCATGCATGTATGTATGTATGACATTGTATGTAGTATGTATGTATGACATTGTATGTAGTAGAACACTTAATACAGCGCGTCTCAAGTACGTCATACAGGCACTGCATGCACAAATATCTACCTTACCTAAACAAGTGTGTTTAAGACAGTTTGACAATGTTTACTGAAAAAAATTAAACGCAATAGCGCACATGTACAGTGCAAGAAGAAGGTCCAAGACTTGAGAAGACACGATGGCTCGAGTTTGTGTATGGAAGTAAAGTATGAACTTTCGAAGGTCTATCAAAACCACAGAGATGTGTTTTTTAAACCAACAGATCTAAAGGTAGCAAATTTTACTAAGGTGTCAATCATTCAAAGCCATCATTAATTCATGGTTCTCGGCAATATGACAATGGCGCTATTATAGAGCTATTTGATCAGAGATACGATGTTGTGACATACTTACCACTCAATGGGTGGCTCTGTGATTTGGAGGTACAGATCAGTCGACTGATTCCGTCGATCTGTTGACTCTTGGCTGCATCCAATTCCTTTGATTTCTTCCCAATACGCATTACTAACAACACAACAGATAACAAAGCCTTTAAAACAAGAAGAAAACAGTTCACAACAAATGATTAGATCAACACCCAACGAAATCATTGAAGATTCAATTTAGTCTAAGTTCGTTAAGAAAATATCGTTTGTCAAATTATACACAAAAATAAAAAACACCGCTGTATCAGCCAATCACAATCGAAATGACAATGCCATAGAACTGCCACTGGTGTTAATGATGAAGGCCGTAGTTCAATCAGAGTTTTCCATATTCATGTCTTATATGTTTTATAAATCGAGATCAAGTCAAAGCCCATGTGTCTATGTCAATTACAACCAAGATCTGGGTCAGTGATGTGTGTGAATTCAAAACAGGAAGTACTGCTTGCTGTTGATGCAATTCAACAATGGTCACACACACTACAGTGTCAAATTTCTGCTGGTTGTATATTCATCAAAAGGACATCAGCTTTGCCTATTTATTTTCAATGAGTTGTAAAATCATTCACAATAATCACCCTCATACATTTCATTTCTGAGTCACTGCTTAATAAATCACCAGATATCTAATTTTGCAATTATCGATATATACATTAAACTATGTATATAATATATATAATATATGGAGAGATGGAGGAAAGGTGTGAGGGAGGGGAGAGGAAGGGAAGTGGGGATGGAGGAAGGAAAGGAGGAGGGGAGGGACAGGCAGGGATAAAGGGAGATAGAGGAAGAGGAAGTAGCAGAAGCCAGGGAGAGAGTGATAGGAAGGCAGCAGGCACGAGCGACTTAACAGAGGAAGGGAAGGGAGATGAAAAAGGAAGAGAAGGCATTAGAGGGATACAGGAAGAGAGTGGATCAGAGAGAGGAAGGATTAAAGGAGACAGGAAGGATGAAAATGAGACAAAAAGGAGGGTAGGAAGTTATGAAAAGAGGCAGGAATGGAGAGAGGTATTAAATGAGGCAAAAAGGGAGGGAGAGAATCTGAAAGGCGGCAGGAAGAGAAGAAAAAGGGATGAAAGGAGGCTAAAAGGGAGGGCAAAGGAGGAAGTACCCATAGGAGGCAGAAGGAAGGGAGTGAGAGGGAGGGAGGGAGGGAGAGAATCAGAGGAAGGAAGGATGAAATGGCAGGACGAAGGCAGGACAGCAAGCTATCTATAGAGAAAAAACTAGAGCTATAAATAACTAGAGCACAGATGCCATGTGTGGCGATGATACCATCACATGCACCGCACTGCAATTAATAACTCTACTACAAATAAGGAAGGCATTATCAAATTACGATTGCATTGTGTCGGTGTGGGATAGGTTAGTACAAGTATAAAAAATTAATAACTCTACTACAAATAACAATACTACCAATACAGTGTACCAATAATAGTAACACTACAAAAATACTAGCTCTGGAATTTTTAAATATTGACATATAATTACTATCTTAGGTCAATAATTATATTCACTGCTACTGATAACAATATTAATACATCAGGTGCCCATGATGCTGCCAAGCTGTTTGGTAGCTGCTGTCACATTTGTGCTTAACTCAAAAGATCCTTCAACTCATGCAGGATGACTAGAACTGCCCGATAGCGCATTGGATAACACACTGGAATAGAGAGCGAGAGGTACCAAGATCGAGCCCGTAGGCGGACAAGCTTTGTAGGCTGCTATTAGCGCCGTGTATTGCAGGCTGTCTATTCTGTTAGTACCGTAGTTAAGATTTATGTCTTCTGTCTTTTGTGTTCTTGTGAATTGTTTAATTGTCATAACATGTAAATGTACAGTGCAGTGCGCTTAATTAAAGAAAAGATATTATATTATTATATTTATTATATTATAACTGATTGAGGAATCCAACCATTGAGCAATAACCATACCATACCCTACCTTCCCTTTCTTTCTACGAAGAACCAAAACCAATATGTGGACTGAGATATACTGACTCTTTTGTTTCTTTTCTCTCGTTACGACAATCATCGACAACCCCGGAAGAGAAGCCGATTCTGGAGGAGAAGAAGACAATGAAGACGAAGTGTGTTGTGGCAATGGCTGCTGCAGCGGTTGCTGTGGCAACTGCGCAGTGGATGCCGACTGAGGACGGAAGACCTGCATTGAGCGAAACATCGTCTTCAGCGAACATTTCACTTCTTTCTTGGCCGACCGGTCCAGCTTTTCCGTTGCGTCCATCTTTGGCGGAATCATCCAGTAGTCCACCTGGAGATCGACTGCTTCCATGGGAGACTGTGTCGACTCTGGTGACTGAACGGAAATGACGTGGCTGTAGTGAAAAGAAACCACACTGTATGGAAGTCACTGTGTTTAGGAAATAGCTCATCTCAAACCCTAAGGTATCACAATGCCACCTTAGCAAATCATCTTGTTATAAACAACTGGACCCATAGTAAATGATAAGCTATGATAAGCTAAGAGTAACTGATATAGAAAGTAGAAAGGCTGAAGTTACCACGGATAGCTAAGAGACCAGCTGAAGTTATGTCGGTTAGATAATAAATATGTTCAAAGGTACCTGGGATATATAAACATATGAGCTGAAGTTACCTGGGAATAACGTGTGAGCTAAAGTGCACTGGGAATTGATAATGGATGAACAGAAGTTACCTGGGATAGATAATTGATGACCCAAATTTAGCTGGGAAAGATAATGCATAAGCTCAACTTAATTTGGGTAGACAGAGGATAAGCTTATGTTACCTTTGACAGATAACAACTGCAGTTACCTGGGATAGACATTGAATGAGCTGACATTACACAGGAAGAGATAATTTATGCAGTTACCTGTCATATTTCTAATTAAAGTTTTTGTACCTGGCAGCTGTGGTGGCGTTCTGAGCAAGAGTCGGGGAGTGAACAGCCATGTCACGTGACTTGTCGTTGATCATGTGACTGGAAGTTGGAGGACTGCTCGACAGGACGACCGGTGCAACAGAGAAATCTTCACAGTCTGCAACCACAGATATGAATCTTGTACGTTTCATCTGGCATCGTACAAATGCAAAACTGTCTCATCTACAGCCTGTCTTTCACTTGTTTCTGTCCAAGAGATCGTCATTTCAGAACAGGGGTCCGCTTACAAGTTACCATCAATCGATGTCCTGTGCCTTACAATAACGGCTCTATAGAAGTTCTCAGATGATTACAACTATAAGATCTTAAAGAACTCAGACCAGATCAGAAATAATAATCTAACAGTACAGAACCATTCCAAACGCAATGGTCAGTCGAATAATTGTACACACTGCACCTGAATTAATGCCATTCACCTTGTGACATCAAATATTCAATCACCCAATATGATACGATATAGACAATTATACTCACTAGCGTGGCAGTGGACACCAAGATATAGAGGTACTATATCAATTGCCCCATACTACAGAGCAGACTGTTCCTACCAGGGAGCATGGCAGATGTCAAGTGACCAGCGGTTTTATACAACTTGCCCTATACAATAACAATGGGGTCTGTTCTCACCCGAGGGTGCAGCAGATGCCACGAGATTAGAGGCGCCAGTAGCAGGATCGATTGGTCCAAGACGTACTTCCTAAAATGACCAAACATCAGCAACATCATTTACAATACATTCTGAGAATAACTTGAAGAATTTCCAGTAGTATGGAGTAACTGCTAATTGCCAAATTATTAAAAAAACACAAATTAATGAAAAAAAGAGCAAAAATCTAAGCACCAGTACTTTTGAGAGAAGCTGCTGCTCGCCACTTCCTGCAGCAGCAAGTTCTCAGAATCTACATCTTCTGTTCTTCTAATACACATCTGGAAATTTCTGTAGTGACGTTATAATAATACAGCATTTGACAATTGGTCATGCGTCCTTCATAGGTGAACATGGCATCAAACAGTGGTAGTTTCTATGCATAACCGTATTCCAGAAGCTTAATCCAATGAACAGAACCTGTCGAGATCTGAGCAGCCCCAGAGAATTGAAGAAAGACTATGAAGGAGAGGGACAGGATTTCATTTCTAACCTCAGTATCACAGAATCTGCAGAGTGAACAGAAGCAGGCAGCAAATTCCAGAGTCTAGGGCCATCAACTAAGAAAAATGGGCAGCTCAACACCACTATTGCCTGAGAAACAACAATAGTGAAAGAGTCTGATGAACCAAAGATTAACAGCATGTTGCCCTCAAATAACAAGTCCATCTGGGCAAGTCCTTCACTCGCAATTGCTCATGCGCTTCGGCGTGAAACTCCGATTCAGCGTTCGCGCAGTAGTCGGGAGCGCCTCTGAATGGGAAATCTGGTAGAGGCGCTATAACAAGTGTTCAAATACAATACAATACAATACAACAGTTACCCTACCAAAACAGCCAGGGTGCTTTGGACATATTTTTGAAAGATCGTGTGCGCCTGAAAGATTGAATAATAGAGAGTGGACCAGAATGGAACAAGACCTAAACATTTCGAATCTTATCTCTTAACAAAAGCTAAAGGGATTGCACTTGAGACATATATCTATATTGCCTTAAATAAGCTAAGTTGTACTAACGCCAATGAATGGAACAATGAGTTGCGAACAGTCATCAATCCTACAACAAAAAACAGAGCATAATGAATTTTCAACATCTTAATCTTCAGAATAAATCTTTCAAATCCAGTGTCAAGTGTCCAGCTCAACATTTATATAACACCTCTCAAGCTTGACCTTCTTAGGTCAGATAGTGCGTCTGTCCTTAACAATTTCTATAGAACCTTTTAGGAACCTCAAAAAGTGAATTTTCTTAGACTACATTACATAATTTGTCTCAATTTCACTATTTATATGGAACCTTTCTGGAATCAATCCAAGCTTAATCTTCTTAGATCAGTCCTTACTCTCTGCAGCGGGGTCAATTATTGGCACAACACCATACTAGAGCTGGAAGCACCCATATCCAGCACTTGCAAATTTGATCTGTGTTTCAAAGTCTGTACTGAGGATTGTCTTAAAGTTGGCCGAATGGCCGTGCAAGTTACAAGTCTCTGCATGGGCTAGAATCATAGCACCTTACAGAAGACTGCATGGTTGCCTCATTGTTCCAGGAGAGTTCCAACTGCTCTCAGCCAAGAATCTAGTATGGATGGGAAAAGCCAGCAGGTCAACAGCATGTATATTTTCCATATCTGGCCATGACTTACAGTAATAATAGTATAATTTATAATAGTAATACCCTTTGTCCTTGTTGGTGATGATGGCCTCAGCCAACGGAAGCTGAAGCAGGTGACTGGCACTGGACACGTAGCGCATGATGCGTGACGCTATTTCTCCAAGATCTGTTCAACAACCAAACACACGTCCAACATCACCAGTTACACCATTAGCCACTCTCAATCCAATCAATCTGCTCTTCTCCTTCCAAAGGGAATTATCATAAATAACAAAAGAAAATAATTATAATAAACATGAAGAATTAATTAAAAGAAAATATTAAAAAATAATAAAATATAATAAATAGTATTAACAAATAATTATGGACCAATAATAACTAATAAATAATAGTAATGTCACTAAAAACTAATGATAATAAATATTAATAACAACAACAGTAGTTAATACGATAGATATACCAATTGACTGGCTGAAGCGTATACTGGCATTGCTGCTGTCGCTCTTCTCGTAGATACTTTCCTTCCACATGGAATCGTTGAACAGGGCTGCATACCTGACATCAAGTGCTGCCAGGTTCCTCGCTATCGTACTGTTACCTGTCACCAACACAGCAACATAATACCACATTTACACTAAAATCTGAATGGACAGTTGAGTTGAGGAACAGAACTCTTCACCTATCACTCTGTTCTGGTGGGGATTTGAACCCCAGAGCACTGGGCTGACAGTCCAGCATGCTAATCATTAGATCACACCTTTTCCAACATATGGCCCATGGGTCAAAATCAGGCCCACCAACTGTGTTTGTCCAAACCTTGCCATAATTATACCGTAATTGCTCACAATCCCAGTGGTTAAATGAGCTGGCATTTTAGGTGCCTTATCTAAATATTTTGATGACTTCATGATATCTGACTTCAGTCAAGGCAGCGGTTTATCAACAAACTGTAGAAATCGTGTGAAGAAACAAGCTAAGCTCTGTATTTCCTCAGAAGCTGAAACAGTAACAGTTGCATCCAAAGAAAGTTGTGTATTTCCCAACGCTTCCTACCATGCCTGCTGAAATGGTGAACACTGCTGGGTACTCTTACTTGTAACCTATAGGCTGAATTGCTGCAAATCAATTGAAGACCTCAGATATGCCGCTTTTGCGCCACTGTCCAATAAAATGGTAATGTTGCCCTATGCCCTGAAAGATTGGACACCTCTGCACTGGACTATAGCACCACCATGGAAAAAGACAAAGAAAGAAGAGCATTGCTGCACAATGCTTCAAATCAAGATAAAATTAAGTAAAAGACAGAAAAATAATGATTTAGCAGAGACAAGAATCTTGCAGAAATCAACAATATGATGTGACAGTTCTTGTGCATGTGGCCAAGTTGGTTACATGTTTGTGTAGTCTTTTGTTTTTGATGAATCAGCTAGTCACATGCAGATTTTGCTCAGTAATTTCATTTGTTTGTACTTCATATGTGACCTAGTCTGATTCCAATATTTCTATCTTTCAAAGCAGAATCAACAAAGCATTTGCATAAAGAGTGACAAACCAACCGAATGGGACGATGAGGAAGCGAATATAGTTCATCCAATCGGATGACTTGGATGAGAACAGATCAACGTACGGTCGCAAAACTGAATTGATGTAACCATCGCCACCGACAATAGCGATCTTCATCGGCAATGATGATGAATTGTTTTTGTTGCAGCTGCAGACAGACAATGAACAAAAAAGGCATTATCTGGAAGCACAGTTAAAAACCACTAGAAGACACTCCTAGATAAACCAAAATGCTTCTAACGTGTCTGGGCTGGGAGCGCCTCTGAGTAGGTCTCTTGAAGGGGCGCTATATAAATTCTCGGAATGAATGAATAAGAATTTCAAGCGCATCCACAGGCAAATGATAACTGTCTCCACTGGCAGACTCTCTCTCTCACACACATTGAACCTGACCAATGGATTACTACAATTATGAAGCTCCACTGGCCAATGACTAAGCATTGAATGATACTGCTTTCTGACCACATTTGCAATGGACCGAAACTGCATACATTATACTTGTCAACCGTCAAATTCTCACACGAAATAAACGGACGCTCTGACCCTGCCGTGTTGGGCTCATGGGTGCTCTTGGCAGGGCTGTATGGTCTCGAGTTTCAATCAGTTTCATGAAAAAATTTTGATGTCTTAGTCTATTTCTTGGTATTGGGAATATAAATACTGTCTTGGCTCAGTGTTCACAACAAGTGCTGCACAAACTGTAAAGTTTGGGTTCTTTTGCTAATAAATTGACGTGCATTGGCATTCACTGTCCAGTTCAGTCTGTTCTGCCAGTTGTCATTGAGGTCTTAACAATCATCTATTTCAACTTGCCAATGTAGCCTGAATTTTGCTTCCCTGACTCATTTTATTTCTCCAGTGGATCACATTTTGTGACTATTGTTTCACTTTTCACTTCAAGTGATCATCGATCAATGATTTGCACAATATTATCACACCACTACAGATGTCATTAAGTGATTAAGTGAAATTTTTTTGACATACTATTTTTGTATTTTGTTGACAATGGCTGAGATGACTGCACGAACATCAATGGCAGAGCAAGTACAGACGGTTCGGTGTTTAGCACTCTGCATGCTCTGAGCCAATAACTAGAAAACACATTCAGAAACAGTTACCATGTCTTTCTCCATCTGCATCACTAGATCTCCTTCAAACATCCATCACATCCAGTACAATGTTGCAACGAATTTATAAAATTGATTAATATGCTATGCAACATAAGCTATAAGAAATTACTTATAATAAATCAAATATAATGAATGAATACTTAATTAGTTCAGTGAATGAATGCAAAAATTAACTTGTAAGTAATTTATTATGTACAATCAATTCACTATAATCAAGGAAGTCAAATTAAACATGATATTCTTGATTGCATTATATCAGAATTCGTATTATAATGAGAATTCTCATTATAATGGTTTTTATAGAAGCATTAAAATTCTGGAGAGCACGGAGCACGTGGAAATGAGGGGCAGTTGTGCATCATTCACTTGCCTGTCCTTGCCACTCATTTGTGTTGATGAGTATGAGACAGTCCGGAAGAGCATTGTCTGATGACAGAATGGCAGCCATCTGATCCAAGAGAACACGTCGCGGCTGCAATTTATGATTCATGACTTAGACACAAGCATCCAACACAGATCAAAGGCTAAGAAGTCAACGTAATTACTACACAGTAATTCTACATTCCACGTTGCTGCTCCCAAGATATGATGGAACTGACTACCACTGTTTCTCCAATGCTCAAACCATTTTCCTCCTGCAAGAAACACTTCATAATTCTCACCGTTTTCAAAATCTGGATATCTAACTTCATTGTAATTGTAATCGAGTGGTAATTGAGCATTGTGATCAATTGTAATAGATTGTAATTGAGCAATGTAATCGTAACTGATTGTAATCGAGCATTTGTAAAAGTGACACTCAATGATTCAGAGGAGGTCCTGACCCAGTATTGACTCTACATGGGACTTTTCAGAATTTTAAGTGGCTTAAAGGATGAAGGATCATTCGCCTGAGGAGCAAACATGGCCAAGTGCATAATCCAATGATAGGACACATTTTTAAAACACCCTTTCACACTTATTTTTCTGAAACTTACAAACTTGCACACAACATCAGTTGACGGCAGTTTGCAGTTGAGGACTCACTCGTGGTCTCTAAAAAGCAGTGACTCTCAAAAGTCTCCCTGAACAGGAGCTATATAAATGCACAATCACAATTAAGAAATGTACCAGCAGGAAGGTGGACCACAGGTCAATATGACAAAAGGATGGTTTAACCAGGAAAGAAGCAGGACACTGGGTCAGGGACTGGACTGAAAACCATAGCTACCAATTGCTGTACTGAGGACAGTCAACCAAAGAATCATGTTATCGTAAGTCAACCAGTCACAGTCAATGACGACTCTAGAGGTGACCAAGTTTCACGAGGAGTTTCATATACTGCCACTCTCTACAATCTTCAGACCATTTGGTGTTAAAAGGCTCAACTGCCAATTGAAACCAATCATCAAAATCCATGGTAATCTCTTGGTAGCAGGAGTATGACCAACAGTATGGCCAAAGCCTGCATTGTCTGGCACGTGAAGACAAGAAGCACATATTCAAGTGCCCATCAAATGCTTCGAATTATTCAAGTACAACCATACTTAGAACGGTTGTGTATTCACGATTGTAAACATGATGTGTCTGTGTCATCCTGTCTTGAAAGAATAAATAAAACTTGATTGATTGATTGATTGATTGATTGGATTGATCATTGGTATCCTATGTGGTATCCTTCCAGTGGCAAGGGTACCTTGACCAACATAGCCACTGGTACTAGCAGTATGGCATTAAATTTATCTATATAATATGACCTTTTGTTTATTTCATTTACACAAATATCATCTGTCCATTCATTTATTTACACATGACCTCAGTACTTATGTTATGCAACTCAATTTTATATTTATAATTATGTAAATATGATCTAGTTATTTATTATCAATTTTATATTTATGATTATGTAAATATGATCTAGTTATTTATTATCAATTTTATATTTATGATAAATTTTATATTTATAATTATGTAAATATGATCTAGTTATTTATTATAAATTTTATATTTATGATTATGTAAATATGATCTAGTTATTTATTATCAATTTTATATTTATGATTATGTAAATATGATCTAGTTATTTATTATCAATTTTATATTTATGATTATGTAAATATGATCTAGTTATTTATTATAAATTTTATATTTATGATTATGTAAATATTATCTAGTTATTTATTATCAATTTTATATTTATAATTATGTAAATATGATCTAGTTATTTATTATCAATTTTATATTTATGATTATGTAAATATGATCTAGTTATTTATTATCAATTTTATATTTATGATTATGTAATATGATCGTTATTTATTATAAATTTTATATTTATGATTATGTAAATATGATCTAGTTATTTATTATCAATTTTATATTTATGATTATGTAAATATGATCTAGTTATTTATTATCAATTTTATATTTATGATTATGTAAATATGATCTAGTTATTTATTATCAATTTTATATTTATGATTATGTAAATATGATCTAGTTATTTATTATCAATTTTATATTTATAATTATGTAAATATGATCTAGTTATTTATTATAAATTTTATATTTATGATTATGTAAATATGATCTAGTTATTTATTATCAATTTTATATTTATGATTATGTAATATGATCGTTATTTATTATCAATTTTATATTTATGATTATGTAAATATGATCTAGTTATTTATTATCAATTTTATATTTATGATTATGTAATATGATCGTTATTTATTATCAATTTTATATTTATGATTATGTAATATGATCGTTATTTATTATCAATTTTATATTTATGATTATGTAATATGATCTAGTTATTTATTATCAATTTTATATTTATGATTATGTAATATGATCGTTATTTATTATCAATTTTATATTTATGATTATGTAATATGATCTAGTTATTTATTATCAATTTTATATTTATGATTATGTAAATATGATCTAGTTATTTATTATCAATTTTATATTTATGATTATGTAATATGATCGTTATTTATTATCAATTTTATATTTATGATAAATTTTATATTTATAATTATGTAAATATGATCTAGTTATTTATTATCAATTTTATATTTATGATTATGTAATATGATCGTTATTTATTATTTAAACAAGACTCTAGTAGGTCTCTTGAAGAGGCGCTATATAAATTCTTGGAATGAATGAATGAATAGATGTGTTTTTCAGCAAAACAACCTAATTATATTATTTAGCATGAATTTAAGTACCCTATATATTTAAGAGCATGCCAATATTTAAGTTATCATGCAAACATGGCCTATTAAGTAGTCAACATTACCATGACCGTCCATACACTTAAGTACGACGATGCAGTTCCATATTAAACCCCGGAGGATATTAGTAGAGGCACCACAGATACCAGGTCCCTGTCACCGCGACAGATGCGAGTGCATCATGAGCCACTTACTATTGTCATCTGTGCATAGCATGTACTGTTGCGTCGGTCCATTCGACCATCTTTCACAGGTTTCCGTTCACGCAACGAAGAGCTTTTTTTGCGTGCAAAACGCTTTCGCTTTGCCGGCACTGTCAACGCCTCGGCCTGTGCCAAACCGGCACCACCACCTGTGCCGCTGGTTGGGAGTGGCAGTATGCCGGTACTTGTGGGTAAAGTATCTTTGTCCATAGAAGAAAACTCCTGAACAGTAGCAAGCACAAAACATGCGACATCGTGCAAACAAAACTGACGAAACATCTACGACTGAACGATAGGTGGGCAGAGAAGCAGACTGACCACTTGTAGTATGGGCTCAGGACATTGACTCCACTCATTCCAATTCTCACTCTGATTTGGTCTTTGTACAAGGCCCCACATACATGAATTTAAGCCAACCTATAAAATTTCTGATTTAAATATCTTAATCCCGACAAAACACTTATAAGAAAATGGGTTTCATCATTCGAAAACGATTACAATTTACAAAAAACAGAATGATAGGAGACTAGTTTACATTTTTAATACATGTTTTGAGTGCCTTACAAAATTTAAATTTTTCATATAAATAAATTTCCCAAATCTGGCTTGTAGAGCAAGAGGAATATTCATAATCATTTTGAAAACACTGCATTGCTAGTTCAGAGCATAAATTTTTACCAACAATTTGGTGCATATCTTATAACAATGAAATGAACTTTCAATTTCAATCTTCAATAACTAACTAAAATAGTGTGAAGAGCTTTTCAATCATATGACACCGTAATAATCGAGTCTTAGCCTCCTCCAAATATGCTAATCTATGTCTCCAATTATCCACTTAAAAAACTCTTCTGGAGCCCATGAATACCAGCAACAGCTCACAATCCAAACAAATCCGTCCATGTTTTCGACTGGCATTCTATCAATAGCCCTCGTCTGACAGACAGACAAGCACTAACGCTGTCCAACAGGTGTGCTGGTTTCCATGGCACCCCTACCGAGCGCTGTACGGAGCCGTCATCCCACAAGTGGCCAATACGTCATGCAGGGCTGCTAGAAAACCAGGTTCGAACTACTCGAGAGTAGGAGGATGAGGTGGAGGAAGAGGAGGAGGACAAGGACGAAGAGGCTGTTAGAAATTGTCAAGAGCCAATCTAACATTCAGCACAGAGATCAGAACTTCCTCTGTCAATAACAACATGCTACAGTACAGTTATACTACAGACAGAACTGATGAGACACAAAGACCATCTCAAAAGTAATAACCACAGAAAGTCTACAACAGAACAGAACAAATGAATATTAAAAGACCATCTCAAAAGTAATAACCACAGAAAGTAATAACCACAGAAAGTCTACAACAGAACAGAACAAATGAATATTAAAATTAAATTAATCACTGAGCAAACACAGACAACATCAATACTTCTACGCTGCAGTAAAGATGACGCACATAACTCAATACTAAAGAACTCAACAGATACAAAGAGAAGAAGCAAAATTTGGAGTCACAGAGAAGGAGATAAAACACATGGCAATAAATCACTAAAGCAAATGGAACATAATAACGTAAAAAAAAGAAAAACAAACAGAAATCTTAGTTACAACGTTTAGCACAAAAACTAAGGTCTCGATATATTGATTAATATGTTGAGGTCATCTGAATACATGTTCCAAATAAGTTTAAATCACTTCTAGCACTAACTAACTAACAAATCGAACATTTCAAAAGGCATTTGCCCAGAGGCATTTGTCAAAGTGGTTAAGTGGACATCAAATTCAAATAATGGGTTTAAACTCAGTTCCTTAATTGACTTGACTCTCCTTACCACTAAGAAATAATGTCTGCTTATCAGGATAAACTAATGTGGCATTGATGCTAACAAACTATGAACAAACATTCCTATAGAATCAAAGCACAGTTTAGCTGCAACTGTGAGTGAACTCCAAAGGGATTTCTAGCAGATATCATCAAATTCAGTTGCGTTGCATAGAATAGAAATATTGTGTCTGGTGTTAAGACTAGACATTAGTGTTGCCCTTTCTAATCAAAAAACAGCTCACAGAAACTCTGCTAATCCTATAAGACAATACGCAAATTCAAATGCCAAACAGTGTCTTTTTATCAGGGACTGATACTTTGTAAACTATGGTCTCACTAAGTCAATTTCTCTCTACAGTTTGAACCCTGGTGCCTCATACAGATCTGCTGTCATCTTAACCACTGTGGCAACTGCAGATAATCAAGACATATCTTCATCAACATGCACTGAACAAGATGACAAGAACATGCCATGCATCAAATCAATCCAATGCAAATGATGCTAACATTACAAAAACTGGTAAATTTCCTCTTCCCCACAAATGGACAAAATTCTAAAATAAATACATGTAAAAGAAATCACACATAAAAATATGCTATAGGATGAGGAGGAGGATGAAGAGAAGGATGAGAACAAAAGAACAGAGGAGCCAAATCATGCACAAACGGAGCCGATGTCTGACACATGCCAAATGCATCCACAAAAGTCAATTGCTTACCGGATTACTGTCTGAGTCTGTTTTTCTTGAACTGTTGTCATCACTGAGTCTTTCATTGTCCTGAAATACAACACCAAACCAGTACAATACAATATGATACATCACAATACAATACAACACAATACATGTAGTACAAAATTAATTACAAAACACCGCCCTACTCTACCTATTCCACCATACTACAACTACTCAGAGGAGCACCTCCGAGTAGGTTTCTTGAAGAGGCACTATATAAATTCTTAGAATGAATGAATAAATAAATAAATGTACAGAAAACTTTAAAAAGAATACAATAGAATAAAATATAATACAGTAAAATTTAATTTAAAAATACAACACAATTTAAGAAAAAACACGTAATTTTTTAGTAAGTATTTACAAATAATGGCCATATATTTTTAGCACATGCGCTTTGGCCATCAGCGTATGGGACTATGGGTGCGCCATAAGCATTGATTTTTTTATTTTGTCATTTTTTTGTCACTGCGCCCTATACAAAGCTGCGACCTGTCGTCTAGAAAATACGGTAATTCTTCTTCAAAAGTTGGATATTGTGGCTTCTCAAATAGTGGAGGAGAATTCATATTGTACCGTGGATTGACTTTTGATGCCTTCAAGGTTGGAGTTGCTGCTTCCTTTACCAGCAAAGAAAGGCCTGGAAAACACAACCAGCCTAACTGTAATTCACCAAATACTGACAGAATGACAAGTTTAACATAAAGTAAAACAGTTATTGTTGTCCAAAAGGAAGACCTAGAAGGCAAATATTCCAGTTTACTAATTAGGATTGCCTATAAACCAGCATTTACATGGTGATTAACAAACAGTGAAATCTTAAGTAAATTGAAAGAACATGGATAATTAGCATTACCTATTATGCAAACAATCAAATGTAAGAATGAAACATATGCAAATGAATACAAATTACAGTAATTTGTCATAATTTAGCAGACTATGTAGTTGCATCTAAAATAGCTGAAATGTCACCTGTTTTAAATATAATTTAGAAAAATGGTAAACTCATAAAAAATAGTGAATAAATGTATCGATGGCTAATAAATAAATCCAGAATATACAAGAGGAGATCATTTGAAAGACCTTAGCCGTGGTTTGGGTGTAGAGTGGACGCTGATCGTGTCAATGTCTGGATCGCTCTCACTCAGATTCTCCACATCGTCAAACAAGTCTTCGACGTAATGAGGATTTGATTCATGATCACCGAGGTCCTGAACGGCCGACTCCAAGACCTTACACACGAGAACAGTATTCACTGAATTTAAATGTCTTCAAGAAAAAACAACCAAAAGATGCAACCAATCTGATTGACAGTCACCGGTATTCACTCAATTTAAATGTGAAATGCAGTGCAATGTAAAATAAACATTTAAATGTATGCTTATATCTAAATTAATGCAAATTCATATGCAAATCATAATAAAAATTTAATCCCTCGGGATTGTCATGCTGTGAGCGTCCCTGAATAGCTTATACTGTAAGAGGCACTTTAAACATTAGACTAGAACCATCATTTGTGTA
The DNA here is from genome assembly GCA_020284085.1 of Aporrectodea caliginosa. NCBI lineage: Eukaryota > Metazoa > Annelida > Clitellata > Crassiclitellata > Lumbricidae > Aporrectodea > Aporrectodea caliginosa. Next base: position 92,846 of record JACEVL010000263.1, on the reverse strand, counting down.
CATATGGCAATGATTCTTACTTCATCGTTGACTTTAAATCGTCTCAGCAGAGCTACAAACTTCTGTTTCAGGTTTCTCTGCTGCAAAACAAAAATCGTGAGTTACACACAAATAAATAAGGAAATGAACAAGAAATAACTATATAATAAATGAATACCTGATCAACTAAATAAGTAAGCAACAGGTGAATAAATAATTAATTAAATACATATGTAAGTAAATAAGCAACATAAAATAAACATATAAAATAAGTAACAAGTTGTTAAATAAGTGAATAAAGAGACGGTAGACGGAGACCCTGGACGTGAAGGTGGATCCGAGCGTGTGAATCTTGCGTGGATGATGGACCGGTCGATCATCATCTCCTGGAAGAGGATCAACGTCGCTCATGTCATCATTTGAGGAGAAATCTGGATCCTCACGAATGTCATCTTCATCCGACAGCTCAGCTGGAGAACGATCTACAAACCGATGGCAAACAACACTTTTCAAGTGAATTTCTAAACTAGTGTAATATAACTGCATCTGATCACTATTTTGTAAACTAACAGCACTATAGATGTCATTAAATTAGATTAGAACCAGGGTTGGATTAATGCAGGCAAAAACCTATTTTTGCCAGGACGTTGGCAAAAACCAGTTATTGCAGGTTTTTGAAAACAAGGCAAATGAAAATCATATTTCACCGCACAGACTGCATAGTTATAATAAATGTTTCTTGTGAGAAATTAAAACTACTGTACTAAATCTATATTACCTCATAGTATTTATGTGGTTAAAGTCAATCATAATGAGATTAAGATAACAAAAAACCTGACCTACAGTTCAACTACTAGACCAATGATGTAATAAAACTAGCAAAATGTAAAATATTGGCATGTAATAAAAAAGCTAATTAGAAGTGCATAGAAGACAATGGTTGAGAAAAATTTCTAATTCCTAATTACACCATTCAATATTGATTCTACTTGTAAATGACTTTCATTAGGCAGAAATTAGATGGCTATTTAAATCAAGTGAGTTTTATTATAAAAATGATTTATTTAAGTAATGATATATTAAAGCAATCGACCTTGTCAGGTACTAAGCCAGATAAATAAAACCTGAAGCTAACTGTGACGATTCATTTTTATTACCACAATAATTTATAGTTTCTATTTTGGCCAAGAGATTTTTGGCATTTTTGCCAAGAGGTCAGGACTGTTATTACCATGGCAAAAACCGGTTATAACTGGTGGCCGGCAACAACTTGCCAACCCTCATTACAACTATCATTTGTGTAAATATGGCAATGATTCTCACTTCGTCATGACTCTCAGCAAGTAAATTAATATTATTATTACTGTCAGTTTAATAAAACACAGCAATTCAAATCACCATACAATACCAACTAGAACAGTAATTTAAAAAAAATCAATAATAACCTCTCTTAATTATCTTAGCTTTAAATATTAATATATAATACTATATCTTGTCAATAACTTCTGTTGAAATGGCGATGGTGATAGGCAACAGTGCCCAACGTCTGTCCTAAGCAAAAACTCAACCTCACATCCTTCACACAATAAGGCAAGCGCTCAACCAATCAGCCACCACCATATAACCTAAAGAGAAGTCAGTGCGTCTAACCGACGTCTACAGAGGCTGCTTGACGTTGGTCATCGTGGTCAACCGGTTGACTGCACAGCGAGAGGATCATCACTTGAGCGACAACAACAGATGAATGTTGGTCCTTTGTGTCGGCATACAGATACATCTCTTGATCCGACGGATGCTGAAGCACCTGCGACATGTTGATCTGACCAGCAGCCAGTGTCTTGTAGCCGAGGATCGTTCGGTTCTTGTACTTCTTGCGTCGCTGTAGCATCATCTGCAACCGGTTCCCGTCACGCTTTAGGAAGTGTGGGTACTGAAACAATAACCGTCATGCATCAGCAACCACAGTGAGTCATCATCATCTGGTTTCAGTCTCACTCTTCAGCAGGTACTGCAGCAACACCACCAACAATCACCTTTTACCATCTGTCCACAGAATGCCCACTGGTGAGCATAACCATGTGCTGCAGGTTTCAGTTGGCTTTGTCTCTTATCCTTAATGGAACACAGACCAGAAACTCTGATCACGTTGTCAACTCTGCATGAGACATGTGTGCACCAGTGGAGACTACTATTCATACTATTCGTACATTATCTGCTTGATAGTGAACTTGCTATTCTTAATGAACTCCAGAGTCATCTAGGCTAGTAAAGAGCACCTTTAATACGCACTTAGAGAGTGAGCACTAAAAAAATGTTCAGTTACATTACATTCGCTAGCACTGTCTCAGTTACATTACATTTGCTAACACTGTCTCTTGGGCAAAACCACTGAACCCAGGTGTACCTTGATAAACATCAATAAACAGAACGGCGTGTGTGCAAAATTCTTGCGTATTTATTTTATAAACTTCCATGATGATGCTGGCACAAAATCTCCAGAGGAACCTGATGCTCTTCACCCGTGGCTCTCAAAGGTTCCATCAGTCGAACTGAGTACACAAGCCATTTACCAGGTACTACTACACCATATCCTGCAGAGAGAGAATGCCAGTTGATCGAATCCTACTCTATGCACTATATCCATGATTCTAAGGAAAAAGAAACAAAGGCAGACCAATACTACGCTGGATAGATAGATAATATAAATGAGGCCTGTACTCAGAGGACATAACATCACTTGGACTAATGCTAAGGGGAGCAATGGATTTGACAAAATGACCAAGGACAATGGAGATCATTTATTCATATACATCGCCACCAAATGGCTGTCGTCAGGAACTGATGATGATACTATATCACACCAAACAATGCCATATCAGCAGCACACCTTAACCAGTGCGATTTGTAGTTGAAATAAGGTTGGATGGGGAAAGTCCAACAAACGGGCGAAATGTATCCCAATTTCTAACAAGCATCCAATGGGGAATAGTCAGACAGCCTAGGGCACAGCTACAAGTGACTCTGCAGTAGTGACTCTGAGAGTACCTATACCCAGTAACTCCCTTTACAGGTAGTATACTCTAACCCCATATATGGTATGCAAAATCCTGTCACTACTATTGGGCAGTTACTCTCGCTCATGACATGATCTTCCCACCAACAATAGCATACTTGTTGTATAGCTAGGTTCCCTAGAGAGAGAGGATCAACACTTGAGCAGACACCTCAAACAATCTTGGCTGTGATTTCAATCCCCAACCTTTGGGCTGCCAGTCCAATATGCTAACCAAATAGATCATTGTGCAAAATGAAGTCCCACAGACAATCAAGTAACACTCAAGTCTGTGATTAATTCCATACAATTTAGTCATTCATCAGCAGTGATCAGATCAGAGTGACAAAATGGTCCAAATTAAATCTTTTTTCGTCGGCTTGATTTGCAATATGGAAATTCCTAAGATTCTCATGAATTCGTAATTATTTTTTACATGCAGGCAGCATCCGCCAGAAAGGACCGAAAAATTGCAGAAGTTTTTATGAATGCATTTTAACTGTGAACACACTTGCAGAATCAAAGTTCACAATGAGAAGTGATAATTATTATTATTATTATTTTTATTTCTTTCTTGCCTGAGGTAGGTATAATCCCTCAGGCTCTTAGAAACTATCCTAGGTTGTGCCATCAAAGTGGGGTTAGCGGTGCTCGTCCCCGGTGGGTTGTGTGAACGTGCCTCTGAAGGCTATGGCGTTGAATCTCCGAGTGCAAATGGATAAACACTGAAACAGGTGCACAGTCTCCAGAGGGTCAGTTGGATTCTTATGGTAACTCATCATTATTATTATTTATTATTATTATTATTTATTTTATGCCCCAAGGTACATATGATCCCTCAAGGACTTATTATTATTATTATTATTATTATTCATACACAGAAATGAAAATCTGAGGCGTGGTGATCAAGTAAGCATGAGTGCAACTTTGCCGAAGTGCAGTCATTAAAAACTGTTCTTCATGACCCCAATCATTTGGACAGAACCCATCGAGATCTAAGAAACCACAAACAGATCCATGAAGCGGAAAACTGTCAACTTCAGATGAACATATATGTCAGTCAGGCTCTGCATGTGTGCAGCAGCCAATCAGTGGTGAGTCATTTAGTTATCTTAGCACTGCTCAACCTACTGACGATCTCTGCTTTTAAGAACTTTAACGTTACTTAGACTAGCGCAGGCAGCAATTTGTGAGGCATTTTAAAGGCACCACGGTACATAAATATCTAGGCAACTCATTAGGTCACCATATGAATCCACCTGACCACATTGACCTGACCTAATTAATCTTGATGAAATCATTTGATTAGGAGCCTATACTGAACAGCATCTGATTTCAGGGCCCTGGTTCACCTGACTGGGTTATAAATGGATCTGTCTCAAAACTGGACCGTAGAAGTTTCTGGAGCAAACAACGACTAGGAAATGACATGAGGGTTATTGATTGATACACTGATTGATTGATTGAACGTGCTTCTTACTTGTAAGACGAAGGACAGGTCGAGTTCTGTGTCTAGCAATCCGTTTGGCTGTAAGATGATTTCGTGCGAACGCAAAATACGCTTTGAGTTCTAAAAGTGAAACAGAAACTCAACACTCATCAAACAGCCTCTGCCCTGTCTCATCTAATAAGAGTTAGACAAGTAAACATAATGAAAACACATGTATGATATCCTATAAACATAACAATTATACAATGTAATCACACAACACAGCATACAGTGTAAATTATAATGCAGCATTAACAATGTTTAGGGGAGGGGACAAAACCACAGAAATAATACAATGTAAATACGTAATACACGGTCAACACTTTAAAAGTAAATACAAAATGCAAACACATGTAATGTAAACACATGTAATATCATGTAAATGCTTAATATATTGTATGTATGTGATGCAATGCATATACTGGTATGTATCTGACAATTTAAAGAGCAGCTTTTAGCAACCTCACAAGAGCACAAACATAAACAATGTAAACATGCACATAAAACACTAAAAGAATGCTAATGTAAGGTAATAAATGTAAGGAAGTGAGGTGTGATCTTCTGCAGACCTTAACACTATATAAAGTGGATAATAAAATAAACGTGGACTGACAGACGGATAGCGAGACGGAACTTTGTAAGATAACACTCTTTAGATGTGCTAAATGGTTGCTATGTCAAGTGTCTAGAAACATAAGTGCATACATACACACAATAGTGCTGGACCTGTGCATAACCATATCTTGATTCCTTTATGATCATCAAAACCAAACATACACAGTTATCACCATTATCATCATCATCATCATCGTCGTCGTCATCGTCGTCGTCGTCGTCATCATCATCATCATCATCATCATCCATTGCCACCACCACCACCACCATCTGATCAAACCGGATTCTTTCTGCCAATGCAAGGCAGAAAGAATTCATCTTCTACTACTTGCATCAATTAGATTCACATTGATCTACAACGCGATTCTGCAAAACACACATGCGGCCAGATCGACAGATACCTACACAGACAGAGGGGCCATGTAAATCAAGGCTCTACTCATCACTTCCATAGTGCTGTTGTTATCATAATGTACAAAGGCATCAATCGGCAGTTAGGCTACTATCAACTGATGCCATGGTGTGCATTATAACAACAGTATGCTACAAGAAGTCACAAGATTAACTTAAATTAGCTAAAGCTCATTCAGCTGAATTTCTTCGTAGACTATAGTATTCTGAATCATCTGCGGATGACTAGATTACAGTGACCCAATAAAATTTCTCAGATTTACATAATTAGGTCAGATTAGATTACGTTAAAAACCGTTGTACATTAATACAGAACCAAAGTTCTCAGAGTTCAGTGAACTATTATTAGATGAATAACAGTTAACTGATCCATTGTTGTTGTTGTACAGAGGTCCTTAGATCAGATGAGGTTCAATGCATGCGAGCAGTTCATTCTTTATCATGCACACCCAGTGAGTGCGCGAATTAAGTGCATGAGAATGACATCCTTTTCTCTCGTAAGAATAGGGGTCAGCTTATTTATCATCTACTCACCAAAGTTATGATAACAATGTTCAAAACAGCACAAGATACTTATAAACAGACCACAGTTCTCCGGTTTCGTTCATTTCTTACCGACCGCTCTCTCTCCCTCCGTCATTTTTTTGGTCCACACGCACAACTTGGACCAACATTCCCTATGGCCTTCCCCACTCCCCAGGGTTCTGCTTTAGCACCATTTCTCTATGGTATATATTTTATACTGCAGACCTGACGTAGATTCTCCTTGCCTTGGATACTTTGTTCCATCAATATGCCAACAACAAGCAAGCTTTCGTTCATGACCCAGCACCCTTGACGAATGAATGGTTGAGCGGATTCTGGAAGCCACCTTGGCTCTGAACTTCTGGATGTCCTCAAATTGGCTTTGCCTCAATTCGGACAAGACTCGGTTCATTCGGTTTGGCAGTTATATCCAACTTGCTACGATTGATATGGAGTCCTTTCACCTCAGGTTCCTTCACATCCATACGTCTACCTCAGTTCGTGACCTCGGAGTCATCTTGAACCCAGTCCTTTCTTAGACTGACCATGTAAACATCTCCCATTCATGCTTCCCTCATAATAATAATAATAATAATAATAATAATAATTCTTCCTTTATTGAAACAATTCAGTTGACACATCGCAACCGGTACAGTTTACAGTTATGAAATTGAAACAATTCACAAGAACGCAAATGACAGAAGACATAAATCTTAACTACTTACAGAACAGACAGCCTGCAAACACAAAGCACGTCCGCCTACGGGCTCGAACTCGACACCTCTCGCTCTCTACGCCAGATGTTATCCAATGCGCTATCAGGCCCCTAACATTCCCTATGGTCTTGCAAGTACAATTACATTTCAGAAGAAAACAAGAAGTGCAGCAGTTCCGTAAGCCTACCATAGCAGAGGCAGCCACCATGGGTATGAAGTCTTAGCCATTTAATTTTCTTGGCATATTTATTATTAGCATACATTTTTCTTGGCATATTTTACAGCAATGGTCACCACTTCATCTTCCCAACAACAGTTTACAGCCAATGCACTCATCGCATAGCTGAGTTCAGTCACTAGGAGTGCTGGTGGAACCCAATTGTAATTTATTTTGCCTTGGTGGGATTTGAACCTCAGACTACAGGGTTGACAGCCAGCATGCTAACTTTTGGACTAGTGTACACAATTTAAGTTTATCTAAAATCAAAGCGGCCAGTTTTCCTTTTCGTCTTGGAACTAACACTCGGAGTCAACCTAAAGGTCATTTCAATTCAGGAAGATGAAAGACAAAAGCGAGGTTACAATAATTTTAATAGCACTCTAACATTTACATAGTTTGTTCCTCAATTAGACCAACATGTTACAGCTGAACCTACCAACCATCTACATACCTAACTGGTTTCTATTCTTCTACCCAGTGCAATCAGCTCCAGTAAAGTTCCTAATCCTCTATCGTCCGCTCAAGTACTTGCTTTTCAGTACTCTATCCAATCCAATTTACTCATCCAGACAACTACTGGTAAGTTTAACAATTGCTATTGCTGCATCCAATGCACTTGACTTGGTAGTAACCATCTGCCTTAATTATCCGTGGCATAACAACCCTCACATTATGGTCTAATGGCAGAACGATTACCAGTGACAAGATTCTGATGCCTGAAATTACCAGAATTTTATCGATTAACAAGACTACACTTAACCTGTTGGGAGGCACTTTTAATGGCTATTTATTCCCTGTAATTTATTATTTATTCTATACTTAAGCCCTAAATAACAGAATTTAGCCTAAAATACTTGGCATCAATACTCAACAAAATACTTGGCATCAATACTTACTCACTATAGTCTCCATTAACAACACGGTGTCAAAATGAAGATGATTATTGTTGCCCTCCTGCTTTATCCTGGCTTGGGACTGGCATCACATCTAGTCCTATTAATTGAATCTAGTCTTAAACATTTGACATCTAGCCTTTGATGCTTTGCACATAACCGTAAATATGTGATGTCTAGCTTTGATACTTAACATCTAGCATTAAAGTCTTAAGTTCCCAAAAAGGGACACACTCAGTTTTGGGTGCGTTTAAGCACAGTCCATTTTCTGCCATCCAAGATCTGATATGGTAAAAGGCATAAGATAACACAGAGAAAAAGAGCTGCAGGAGAAGTTGAATGAACGATGTAACTGAGTATTGTATTGTATCTATCAATTTATATTATAAGAATCTAGCCTTAAACATTTGTTATTAGAGTATTATAAGCATATAGATGATGTTTCAGACAGATTTGACTCAGTACAATGCTTAGTCGAGTGGTACAAAGAGTTAAAAAGCAATGTGCTGAGAGAGCCTTGATGGACAGTTCAGGTGAATGGTACCCGGTCCGACAATGCTATACTGATGAAGACAGATTGAGTGTGGGAATAAGATTTAACTGAACCAGTTTATGGCCAAATCTAATACACCAAACCATAGCTCAAGACCATGGAGCAAGAACACGTGGCTCAGTGTCAAAAAAGGCAGATGGGTCAACAAGAAGAGCAAGCACAGCTACTTTATCATTGTCAGTGGAGCAGATAAAGCCATTGTGGATAGAGAGAAGGGTTGCTCAGTGGAGTGGAATTTCCAATATGATGACTGGAAAGAGATCAGTAAGCATTTTAAACAGAGGCATGCCTCCAGTCCACCTAGGCATCTCTGACATACAACTGACATACAACAGAAGGCTGCTCAACCTGCAATATTGGCATTGTGTTTCACTCCAACCTGTAATTCAGTGAACAAGCTAACAATTTTATTTTATATGTATCATAGGCCTGCCAACTACTACATCTGTGATATAATTGACTGTTAGACGTCACATTCCCTTTTCTGCTCTGACTTGTTTGACCAAAGCCCTGATCTCCATCATCTTAACAACTACAACTTGTTTGTTACTGGCATTTCAAAATCTAACTTGACGAAGCTTCAAAGAGTCCAAACGCCTCAGTAAAACTCGAAATATGAACACGTATCACCAATACTTAAATCACTGCATTGGTCTGCCCATAGTAAAGCGAGTATCTTTCAAGACGGGGCTAGTTGTATGCACGACTACATTTCAGTGAACCTTGCTATCTTCAGTCTATATGGTGACTTCGCAGCCTTCTCGACCAGTTCTTCGGACTTTTTTAATCGGACAATTTCAAGGACAGGGACAGCTTTCAGTGGGTATGTCTCTGATTTGCCTCATCTGTCGCTGGTCCTACACTGTGGAACTTTCTTCTGGCAAACATTCGTGCTGCAAAATCTGTTTTGGCTTCAGATCTCAGCTGAAAAATAATTTCTTCCTAGACTCATCTCCCATAGACTGTTTTGTTTCCTTGTCTTCCAGTCACAGTGTATTTCCTTTTTGGCTTTCCATTTGATTCAGCCTAGAATTTTACATGCACAACAATTTTCTTTAGCAGTAAGCCTTGAGCATCATAAGTGGAACGAACTACGGAACTAGACATGTTCTCAAGTTATTATTATGATTACCTGCATTTTTATGGCTATGATCAGTGATTGTAGATCGCTTTCAAGCGGCTTTAGAACCACAAGTCTCGTCAATGTCAGACTGCAAAGTCTACAAAACAATGCAATGGCAACATGCTTTTAACTGTCAACATCATGAATGCATTTCATTTCCATTCATTCATTCATTCCAGGAATTTGATACAGCGCCTCTTCAAAAAACCTACTCAGAGGCGCTCCAATACACTCCATTTATATAATACTCTATAGGCACGTGTGCATCTGTAGGGCACACATAAGTGCAGGCATGTACGCATGCGCCCTTGTAGCGGTATGGCCGCATTACAGTGCCATATATATTGTCTTTATTATTATTATTATTATGTATTTATTTATGTATGTATGTGTGTATGCATGTATCATATACCCAAATTTAAGGGGTCTATGGCATGCATGTATGCATACACATATGCATGCAATTATTTAGGTGTTTGTATGTATGTGTATGTTTGCATGTTGCCACGTTGTGATTGTCTCAACTTAGTTGCTCATCTGCACATACTCTGCCACAATCGGCTCCCAATTTCAGCCGATAATAACAGCATTTCCAATTACTGGTGGGTTATACCTGAGAGGATATTAATTAGTGACCTCATTTCTTAGCCTCAGCCTATGAGGGTAGGTGGCACTTCTCTCCCTCACTGCCTGATCCTGTCACCAATAGTGTACAGTCGGTGTACTCATTTCATAGCCAAGTTTGCCAGGGGACATCAGTAGGGAAGAAATCTTTAAAGGTCTTCCTGACCTGGAGGGATTTTAACCCCAGACCTCTGGGTTAACAGTCTAACAACGAGTCTAACAACGTTTGTTTATTCCCAATTTCAGCTGAGCAGAGCACAATTAAGCGAATAACTAATGTTTCAGGAAGTTGAGCAGAAAGGCCTGGTGCCAGCAAGTCTCACGTTTCACAAACATTTGGAATAAACTTCAGAGCTTCCTCTTGGTTCCTCTGTATATCTCGATGTTTATACAACATTTTTAGAGAACCTCCCAGGAAGGACTCAACCAACCATCTAGAGCATTACATATACCCTAACTCTTCCTCCCTTATGTCCCCTTGATATCGAATAACTTCTCTCATTCAATTCTTGGCTTATATATATATCAATTTTTTTATTGTTTGAATGTATTAAGCTTGCCATGTACAGTGCTGTGCATTTCCTAGTGCTTATCTTTAAAGAATATATACTTACTTATTTAATTTACTTACTAACTTTATATAACCGTTTAACACAAATGGTGCCTGAACACTAATGTCAACTGACAGGGTTATTTTAATCAAGCTTTCAAAGTCATTCTGCTGATTTGGATTGAATATTGTTTGTCCATTCACATCCATGATGACTGACCTTCTGAGAGCTGCCTGCCAGGCATGTAAAATGAAGTCATTAAAAGAGTGGGACAGCAGAAAAAAGTCGCAAAAAATCTGGAAATATCCAAAACTCATTTATAAACTACATATAAGAAATATGACTCCACTTCTACTCCTGCTTAATTTCTGGATCTGCTGCCTCATGAATGTTGTATAGAAACATCTGCACTTGAGTAACTCTCAAAAGCACCGAGCCTTGACCACTATTATTTCAGCTCGTTTCTTTTTCTCTTGGTTCAAATAGGTTCTTAGAGCATATAACAGAACAGTTGCCATTTCGTCACGCAATTATAAATTAAGCTTGGCTTGCTAGCAAATCGTTTTAATGTGGCAGCTTCTATGAAGATAAATTGTGCCCCTATTGATTAAACAGGCAGAGCTCTGCTTTCATTTGACTTCTATCAAACAGATTCATAAGATAACTCAAGAAATCCTCTGTTTGTCATCTGATAGGGTTTCAATCTAGAGCTTCTGTTTGGCCTTTGTGCAATCAATTCACCTCCAATACAAAGCCTTATAAGATTTCTGGCCTAGTATACCTAAGGTAGCTTAAGGATGAAATCACCTTTAATCCAGTTGTGCAGTTTGTGAAGCCAGTTTTCTGAACTGCTCAAACACTTAACATTCATGAACTAGAGATACAGATGGTTATATGTAATCAGCTTATTATGAATAGGCTCTTCTCAGTTATACGAAAAGTTATTTAATGACCAATGCAGCACCTACAATCTAAGTTCAACCAAACAATCACATCGACAGGTTATCTATCATCTGGTGTCTCTGTCAAGTACTTAACCTTATGTTCTCTTATATATGCTACATATGTGGGTTCCTGTATGGACAATTCAAAGTCGAACGGACTGGGAGTCTCAGCATTCGTCTCTTGATTATACAGAATTCTTTTGTTTGATCTCCAGTCAAACTCCAAACAGACTTTGTCCTTAATCACACCAGAAGGAAGTGGGTTCGATATGCGCTAGTCCAATAAGGTTGGCCCAGCCTTCCACTCCCTAGGGGTGACTGTAAAATGAGCAGGACAGATGAGTACCTTGCAGGCTGCCATACTGTTAAATTCTACTCCTGTTAAACTTGTTATCATCTGTAACTACTATATCATCATGTAATCTTACTGTGTGCTTGTCAGTTTGAATTAATAAATGAATATCATCATCACCACCATCACCATCACCACCACCACCACCACCACCACCATGCGCTGAATCACCAGTCTTCAACTACACAACAATTTTTCTCAACAGCTTCAAGGCTTTGCTTGACCACACTGACTCTGACAATGATCAAAGTCTCCAAAACACACATGTTGATCCAACAACAAACAACCTTAAGCGCCCTTGTAATGGCATGTGCCGTGTTACGGCACTGTAGAAATTGTCGTATTCATCATCATCATCATCAACTTCCTACGATATGCAAATCGCCTCTGAATCAACTTCTGTCTCATAACAATGTCACTGGTCACTCATGAGCTTCACCATGACATCATTGATTTATCGCTTCATACACATCGCATGACTTACAGTGCACCATGATCCAATCTGGCATTTAATACAAACTGTCTTTCACGCAGGGGCGGATCTAGACTTTTTCTGTACGGGGGGCGATTTCTGTGGGTTCCCAATTCCAAAGAGCGATTTAGTAATTATATCAAACGCAATATAAATGTAAACAATTTTATACCAAGATTTTTGCAAATAGATGCCAACTGCAAAAGTAAATGTAATCGGCCTACCTATCAAGTATTATGGATCTTTACGACAATTGTTTGAAGAATTAATAGGCCTAGTTCATTTTTATTAACGGTTTAATCTATAATAGTTTCCAAGATCAAAGGAACTATAATTGAAATGACTTATCAAATTAATAGTTTCTCGACTTTATAACATGTTACAAAACAAATTCCAATCTTCTGTTTCCAATCTTTGTGATCAATCACTTTCTCCGCATCTACTTAAATTTCTCGATCTCGCCTTCATGAGGGCTAAACGGGTAAACCTTTCCTGATCCATTTTGTCTTTCAACCATGTGTTTACTATACGTAATGAACAGAACAGAAGCTCCTCTCAGCTGATGCAAAGCTGTCCGGTACCGTTAGAAGAATTATTTTAGGCTTACAAACATTTCGGAAGAAATTTCAACAAATTTGACACTGAAAAGAACCAAATTCTGGTAAAATAATGGCTACGTGTTTACCGATTGTGATTCATGAAACAGTAAAACGCCATTGTAGGCCAATGTATCATAACTGTTAATTACTGCTGTGCGTGACCTAGGCGTCACCTTGGACCGAGGCTCAAATTGCGCCAGCTCCGCACTGTCGCCCGCTTACTCGCTGCTTCTGCTACCTTCACTCTTATCCATGCCTTCGTCACAACTAAACTTGATTATTGTTGCTCGCTCTACGCTGGCCTCCCGGCTGGTCGACTGGGTGCTTGGATCGGATCTTGTGTTATGCTGCCCGCCTTATCGGCCGTATACTCAAATTTGGCCACGTCTCGTGATTTATTCACGACGTTCTCCACTGGCCCGGGGCCCCCCTCTGAGCAGCGGATTGTATTTCATCATTTATAAAGCGCTTCTCACAGCATAAGCCTTTCACAAGCGCTCCCAGTGCGAGGTACTCCGAGAGAAAGGAAGGTTTTAAAGTGAGAGAAAGAGTCAGAGATGCCACCAGAGAGGATGGTAGGGTGCAAAGAAGGAGAAAGTCCATTCCATAGAGAGGGACACATACAGGCTAAGGACCTGGATTGAGCCATTGTGGTCCTAACACAGGGAACAAAAAGGTCAAGCCGGTCAGAAGATCTGAGAGGACGCAATGACGTAGCAGAGATGGGACAGAAAATTTGGTGACAAAGATATTTTGGAGCAAGACCCAGTTGAGATTTGAGCACGAGAATGAGAACTTTAAATTGGATGCGCACACAGAGAGGTAGCCAGTGAATCTATTCAGCCATAAATGTAGAGAATGATATGAGAGAATCGAGGAAGGCGAGCTATAAGTCACGCAGGAGCATTCAAAACGGACTAAAGAGGAGATAGACGAACCTTGGGTAAGCCAACAAGGAGAGAATTGCAATAGTCAATTCGAGAACAGATGAAAGCATGGACAATTGAGGTGAAGGTAGAGGAGGAAACAAATCTGCGAAAAGCCCTGAGGCGCCTAAGTTGGAAGTAAGAAGAACGGATAAGCTCAGTGGATTGTGTTTAGATAGCTGCCCTATAGTCTGGCGCTGCCTGTTGGGTCTCGCTCCTGCCTATTTTCGTGAGCTCTGCTGCCCTGTCCTTAGTGCTATTGGGGCTCTCGATCCCTCCGCTCATCTGAACAAGGTCTCCTACTGATCCCTTTTGCCCGTACCTCCAATATGCAGAACCGCGCTTTCTCGGTGATATAGGTTCTTCGACCTGGAACGGCCTCCCTCTGGAGCTTCGCCCCTTTCCTAGGACCTTCTCTCCTATGATATTTTCTGATTAATTATGTTCTTTATGGTCGTGCTGGAGTTGGGAGCGCCTCTGATAGTTTTCTTGGAAGGGACGCTATCTAAATGTTCGATATGAATGAATGAATGAATTTCATTCTGGTCTTTTTTTCAGCAGAGTAATAGTCTAGCGTTTTTAATTATTATGGATGGTCAACTACATTTTAGCGTATTTAATTATTTAAATGAATGCTGTGTGCGTGTGTGCAGAGACAATATAGGCTAAAATTAATTTTAAAAATAACAAATAGCAATCAAATCCTCAAATAAAAAAATTAATTATTGGACTCTTAGGGGGGGCGATCGCCCCAATCGCCCCCCTCTGGATCCGCCACTGCTTTCACGGAGCGTCTTTCTCCTTCGACCGCCCCGAACTAAATGCCAACCATTGATTAAAATGTCTTCAACCAAGTCCCCGTTCTCCATGCCCATTCAGAACACAGTAGGCAGTTTTCCCCATAGCCAAACCTTAATATTATTATGCCCCATGCAGCCATGCTGCTGGTTTATACAATGATGAGCAGTGGTTATTAAATAATTATAACTAAGTAGGTATATACACACTTAGACCTAATCTAACATCATAAAAGTTTTATCTATCAAACTCACACTTAACAGAGATGAAAGTGAAAAGAATTGTTATACAGTTGCAGGGCCGTAGCAAGCTATAACTGTGCCGTGTGTCAAGCGTAAATCTAGCATCCCCCCCCAAAAAAAACAACAACCAATAACAACCAAATTTTTTATCTTGAATATAAAACTTTGTCTTTTAAAGAAAACAGTCAGTCAATTTTTCCATTGCTGTTGTGATTGCTTTTGATTTTTATCATGCTGCATTCCTAAATTTCAACACTAGTTTTATTTAAAGAACTCATTTTTCACGGAAAGTAAAAAGAATTTATAAAACTAAATTCATTAAATAGTATTTGCAATTTCTATTTAAATATATCAATTTAAAAGTAAATAATATTTCTGTTGAAAGCTGACAACATGTGATAACGTAAAATATGCAAATTATGAAAAATTAGATGTTATAAAACAATTGAAAAATATAGATATACAATACATTGTATGTCATTGTAATGTAAAAAGTTCTGAGAGGCGATTTACTAATATGTTCAAATGAGTCAACAACAATTTTTAAATAAGTCTGCACACATATCTATCTATAAATATACACTTTTATTTGTTGGTATTTAATTTTATTACATTTATTTCATTTATGATGGATATTTCATATTTCAAGATAAAATAATTAGTTTAATAATTAAATCATTCCATTTCAAAATTTGCACCCCTCTTGTGTTGGACCCTGTTCCATGGAACAATGGAACACCCCTTGCTATGGTACTGCACACTGCACAGTTGTTCGGATTATGAAATGATTCACTTTACTACAAGGACTCACTCGGTTTTCAATGCATGAAGCTGTGCAGTTATGAACTGCAACAATTCAAAAGATCATGTATGACAGTGCTTCCCAAAGTGGTGATCTGCGGACCGGTACCGGTCCGCGAGCCCTCAGTTGCCGGTCCGCAAAGTGAGTCAAGAAACTGGTCAAATTGTCACTGAGTCAAGAAATGGCTATTATGTTTTTGAAAGTCATAGCAAAAAACACTTATTAGGCCAGCATTTAAAGGGCAATAGAGTCATAGAATTAGTTAAACATGCATTTAAATCAATTCTAATATGTCTAATATACATATTTGAGGAATTTAGGTGATCGAAAACGAAAAAGAGAAATAAGTATTAAATTTGGCGCCGGTCCTCCTGCAGTGGGAAAGTTCCTGCCGGTCCGTGACACTGAAAAGTTAATTCCTGCCGGTCCGTGACACTGAAAAGTTAATTCCTGCCAGTCCGTGACACTGAAAAGTTTGGGAAGCACAGATGTATGACACAAATAGTGTGTGATTTTTGTTGTAGTGGCAGTGGTATCGAAATGTTTAACCTCGCAGGAGCAAAACGAATGAGGAAAATGTATCTTCAGTGGCAAATAGTCTGAAACAGTGGGAGAAATACCTATGGGCAGTGCTCAGCAAAATTTATGTCAAAAAATGTATATTGGATGCAAGACAGCTAAACAAAATGGGAGTCCCCTTTGCACTATTCCAACAAATTGTACTCTGCAGACCACAGTCGGCACAAGACAATCAGTCTGGAATCAGCAAGCAGAAGGATGCATCCTATAGGGAAATAAAACATGGGCATTGCTGCATCTAAGCCACACTATAATTATTCCGTATCAGGCGGATGGATATGCACTCGAGACGAGGCTGAGAGCCACCTTGAGAGACAGTCTCCCTTGAGATGGTCTCACTGAATGAGGACTTTGATCACGTTCATATAGCCTAGCATTGATTAATGATGCCTTGTGCATATGACACATTTGGTGCTCTGTCGCAATATGGGAAAGCAAGTATTTCAAAGAAAAACAAATAAAATAAATTTATGCAAACTGTTAGTTATTTCACAGTTATAGCACTGCTGACTGTAATGCTAGATGCAAATATGGGAAGACAAATATTTTAGTGTCACAGATAAATAGATGAATACAAAATTAACTATTGTTCATTTCACACACACACACAGACACACACAGACACACACACACACACACACAAACACACTCACACACATGCTGTTGGTGAGGTTGGCCAGTCGGATAAGTGTGTGTCTGCCTACAATCATCAGTTGGTTGTTGGGTCAGTCACAAGTCATAATTGGACCCATAATTAATTTTCACTATTATTCTAAAATATTCTGAAAGATCAGCTATTAGTCGTAATTGTAATAATAAAATACAAAATTCTAAAACACTGCTTTAAAACTAAGCGCAGGGCACCAGCTTATTCATGAGCACTGCATCATATCAGAAGCGTTGTCCACAGGTGGTCAAAGGAAGATTCAAGTCTGGTTACCAGAGAAACCAGAGAGGCAGAGGAACAGCTAATGCAGGTTTCACGAAGGACAAGAAAGCTTGGAAGGCAGTGGAATAGATGGATTAGGGTAGGAATCCTTGAAGAGGTGGAATTTCAATTTGGAGTGGACAGCCTGTGGGGTGATAAGTACACGAGCCTGAGGCAGATAGTCATTCAGACCGTTATCTCCAAATGTCAACGAAGTCTATTCCCACAACGCTCATCATTTTTGGCCAAAATAAATGCGACAGAGAATCGAAGAATCATATCCTGTTCAACGTTTACATAAGTAATAATCACTCATATGACCAAAACTATTAGAGAACCACATGGACACAAAAGCAATTACAGGATCAGTGGCTGGCTGGATTCCATGGAGTGACTCACAACAAACATTAACTGACCAAAATGACTAAACGACTTAACTGAGAATAACTGATTCACTGAAATTAATAGAATAGTTCTGAATGAATCACTGAGATCAACTGTCTGACTCAAACTGAATCATAGCTCTAATCTTTAATTAATTAATTTAGTTAGTCTAGATTAACTGAATCACTAAGATTCACTGAACCACTATGATTAGCTGATTTGCATTGACTACTTAAATCACTCTGATTAAATGAATAATTCAGATTAACTGAATCACTGAGACTAACTGCCTGATTGATAACATAATCACTAAAATTAACTTAATTACTGGGATTAACAGAATCATTTAGATGACCTAAATCTCTTAGGTTTACTTCATAAATCTGCTGAAATGAAACACCTGTATTTAACTGAATTACTTAGATTAACGGAATCATTGAGATTAAATGAATCAATCAGATTAACTGAATCAATCAGATTAACTGAATCATTGAGATTAACTGAATCAATGAGATTAAAGGAATCAATGGGATTAACTGAATCATTGAGATTAACTGAATCATTGAGATTAACTGAATCCTGACTTGGATTAACCTGAAGTTCTGAGATTAACTGAATTGCCTAGATTAACTGAATCACTCAGATGAACTGAATCAAAGAGACTAACTGAATCAAAGAGATTAATGGATTTACCTGAATCACTGAGATTAACTGAATCATTGAGATTGACTGAAACACTGAGATTAACTGAACTCAATAAGATTAACTGAATCACTGAGATTAACTGAACTGTCTAGATTCACTGAATCACTGAGATTAACTGAACTGATCTAGATTCACTGAATCACTGAGATTAGCCGATTGATCACCTTACTGACTGAGACCGAGTGCCAGCAGACCGCCTTACTAATGACTTTTCTTATGACTGCAACATAATGAAATTCTGCAATTTCCCAGTGCCCAACACAGGGTGTCTCTATAATTCACTGGCACTTAATCAAATCAAATCTGCTCTTAGGTCACTTTCAGTACCTTGTGGATCTTGGAATGCGATTGATGCCTAGTGCATTATGACAACAGTTCTTAGAAGACTCCAGGATACATTATAATACCATTACGAGTTTCGAAAGAGACGAGTTCAAAGTACGCAGAAGCTGAGCAGAGGCACAGACGGGTGGAGGGTGTGCGAACTAAGAGGGGTGGTTTTCTGGACAACGGATTGAACCAATTTGCCAGATACTTCAAGACTGACCCTGAATAGCACACAGAATAGCCAATAACTGAACTAGTATCTTTCTTTTGGGACTAATGGCAAAGTACTCTTAGATACTAAAATCACCTACTCTATGAAAAAAACTTTTATAGTTCGAATGCTTTATTCATATTGACTATTGATTGCTTATTATATGTGATGCATGTACACCGGAATGCAGATTGCAACTGGTTCAATAAAGAATATACTATTATACTTACTTACTTACTTATTCGCTATGTTAATCATCAAAACGACATTTTGACAGAAATGAAAGACGAGACCCTATTCTTCACGACCACGGTCATTCTATATAATTGAGACCAAACGAATTGGACATGTAATGCAGCTAAATAAGAATTCGCCCTTTACATCTTTATATATACATACATATACCGACCGGCTGATCCCAGCCAAACACTGTTTACATGCAAAACTGCTTCAACCGACTGCTGTTCTGTCTTTCTCAACACGAGCCCATAATACGACGAACAGAAACTAATTTCCTACGGATTGCCAGGTACCTATTGTTTACAGCTAAACGTAAACCTTATGTTTATCGCTAAACATGAATCCATTGTTTACAGCCGTAAACGGCATTTGGACGAATCCTTGCAGACGCTAATGTAAGCGGTCTTTCCTGCGCGCAGATCAGTGCACCTACCTCGGTATGCAGCTGGGCGTTGACTTATCCACTTCCCATGTCGAGAACAGTTTCATGGGGACCGGTTTAGCTCCTGTAGAAATCGTTGACGATGCCATTGTCGACGGCGTACATATCGATGACAGCCTGCCTGAAACTGCCGTTCCTCCTTGGTCCGCCATCTTTTCTGTCCTAATGTAGTTGGGCGTGGCTATAGACACATGCTGACCAATGAAGATGGCTGTGAAGCTGCCAATCAAACGGCGCTGTTTATCCCCCATGCAAATATCGCTAGTCAGTATGTAGAATTGTTGATTGATCTAAGTACTCGTAAAGTCGTAATCGTTGTGATTTGTGAACTTCAAATTTCTAAATCGCAACTTGAAAGCAAAGCGCATGGCACCAACTTATTTACGAGCTCGATGATGTATACCCTTCTCCCCTCATTCGATCCCTTCCACGTACTAAATTGTCTATATAACACGTACAGTGCCATCACCCAGATATCAGCCTGGATGACCAACTTGCTACGCTTAACCCTTCAAAAGCATCATTTCTCATAATTGGTCTCCGCGAGCAATTAAGCAAACTGACCTATCCTTCCGAACTTTCTACAAGAGAACTCATTTCTCCCGCGCCTTACGCTTCTCCAATCAGCAATTTTGGTATCATCTTCGACTAAAACCATATAGGCCTAGCTTTAGGCCACTGACCAAGTGACCATTCTCGCTGAGCTCTCTCGCACTTGCTACATGTAAATTCGCGCCATTCGTACACCGACTGCATGCGCCCAAACTCGATTACAAGACCGCCTGCGCATTAGCCATCTCAATTCCAAACTCGACTACTGCAACTCCCTTTTCTAAAGCATCGACTCTTCTCAAATCGCTTTTTTGGGCGCGGTACAAATTTCGATGACGATTCGCCAGTTTGCTCATCCTCCTATATCGCCTGTTAATCTCACCTAGCCTCTTCTCTGCAATTTTCCACTCACGGCTGAACACCGAACTATTCAAAGTTTCAAACTATCCTATCCTGATTATAGACTATTCCTGCGCCACACCACTACCATCATCAACATTATATATATAAGCCTATCCACTGTAGCACCATAGGCCTAGCACAAGTATTTAACAACTCAGTAGGCCTATAGATGGCTCCGAGTGAAACCTAGTAGGCGGCAGGCCTACTATTACGTTTATAGAGGAATGCACAAATTGTATGAACAGTATAGGCCCATACGTACGCTTCCTTGGTGTAGGCCTATGCTAGTCTGGCATCAACTTTTACACCAAAATATTAAATATAGTTTTATTCTCCGCACTCAATGTTTTACTCTGCAATTTCGTCGGGTTTTTTCATAAATATCATAAACTCTAATGCATTTTTTATGTGAAGACGCGATATCGTTGCTATCCGCCAAAAGGCTGTGCTCCGGCTAATCATAAACATTAAATGTGGACTTTCCAGTCCGTGTAAGCCTATTATTGGCACTTGCATGCGCATGCCTTACAATTCGTAATCGTAATCTCGAGATTACTACAGCGCTCAAAATAGTGAAGTCGCGGGAACCAGCTTATTCACAGGCGCTTAGTCAAAACATGGGTGCTAGGCGGGACTGAGGAGGTGAAATCGGTTTCAGGTCAAGATTCAAAGGGGTCAGACTGGCACTGCCAGGCAGACAATCAGACGGATATGGTGGATGGTGTTTAGAGTTGAAACGGCGGGGAGGTGGTGAGGGGAAGAGGAGGAACTAGCTAGATTTGTTGGAAAACAGTGTTCTCTGCAGTTTTGAATGAAAGACCTGTGGAGAGATAGCAATAGGTGAGGTTTTGGTATTTTGCAGGATGGATGAGATATTTGTCATAATACTGGTGGGAGTTTGTTCCAGAGAGGTGGAGCAGCTATGACCATGGAGCGAATTTTGCAAATTTTAGTGATGAAGGGGATGGAAGGGCGGATTCGAAGTGTTAGGACGGAAGAGGGGCGGTTTCAGCAAAGTGGTTGTACCGTGAACAATCTTCAGCCTAAACTGACGAAAGACTTGAACCATGACGATCAGTCTTCTGACTTTCTAAATACGAGTATTCCGTGGATAAGGGCATCTCTCTGCGCAGACATAGGCCTACTTATATATTCTCTTGCTGGCCTTAGACTTTGGAACTCTCGACCTTCAGGCAAACGTTGGCTCTTTGAAGTCTCATTTCTTCCTGGATTCATTTCTTCCACCCTCTGTTTTGTTCCTTCTCGGGTTCCCTTCTTAGCTTTCAACTGGACTTGCCCTGGAATCTGGCATGGATTCGTAAAGCAAATTAATTACATGTACTACATCGGCTTAGGAGAGTGTCAGAGTAATAAACTAATATTTTGACTTATTAGCCATAAAGCAGACACTGACTATACTTGCAGACATTGGACTTGTCAAATGGGATGTTGTTCACAGCAATGCTTTCATGAAACATCTAGAAAAAGACTGCTATTTTACCAATAGCATTCAATTACTGCAGAATTGAGTTAGGAGGGGTAAGGTCATTTATTATTTTTGTAAAAGCTGGTTTCATGTGATTTGGCTTTCTAGAACGCTCTAGAAATCTTGAGATCACAATGTGTAATTACATTGTACACACTTATATTATTTTGTCTTCTCAGTACCTCTTGAACTTGCTACCCACATCTCACTAGCTTAACTCATCTCCACTAGGATGCATTTTCCTTGTAAATCATATATCCTGTCAATGCATATATTATAACTTTGCATTTATCTTTTTGTAGACACATGTTAGCTTCCCTTTAAAATCTGTTACTGGAAGCCTGGGCTGGGGTAAATACCCCTGGATAGGAACAAACAGTGGAGGGATAAACTGCATCACAATCAAGCCGAACCAGTAAGAAGTTACCTCTGCCTCCCTCCACCCCACTACAAAACGCACCCAATATCCAAACAGATCAATAATTAAAATATGGTACACAGAACAATGCACATTGTACTGACATAGCGTTACAGAGTATGGCATCAGTGATCCCACAGATGTGTATTAACGATTCATTTAATGAGATTGTTGACAACTGAATGAAGGACAATCAAACTGCAATTAACTTTAGAAATACATTTTGCCAATGCTTCTGGACAACAGCAATTATTTATGATCTTCTTTGGCTCAGCATAATTTTTACACCATTTTTCATGAGTTTCTCAGATTTCCATACTATACCAAGCAATTTTTATTAAGTACTCAGATTCATTCTTCAGAGGACTTATATAGCACCGCTTCACAAGATATCTACTCAGAGGCGCTCCCAGATCAACTCCAGTGATAAAGAACAGTTTCAGAATCTTGTAAAAGGTATGTGCAGAATCCCTAGCAAAGGGAACAAGTTCACCTCGAGATGCAGAACAAAGATTTCCGCGGCCACCTAATCCTGAGGTGGACCAACAAAGCTTCTGCAAGTAGGCAGAGGCATTCCCTAAGTGGCACAACCAGGCCAAGACCGAAATCCTAAATTCAATGCCCTTGGAAAAAGGCAGCCAATGGAGCACGTCACACATATAAAATGCGAGACATGGTCAAATTTTGAAACATCACCAACATGCCTAGAGCTGCACACAGTATGCGCTCAAGCTGCCCAATGTGCCCCAAAAGGAGGCCAACATAGATAACAATACAGTAGTCAATACTACCATAGACAAATGCATGAACAAGGGCAAGTGCAGCATTGGGTGAAAGTGAACGGAAAATGACACGCAATTGCCGCAACTGAAAAAAGCTAGCACGGCATAAGAGATATAGGTGTACAGAGAAGGTAAGTTCCTGATCAAGAACGACCCCAAGATTGCAAAACAGATGTCGAGAAGAGTCAGCAGATATAGCCTGAGGATACTGGTTTGGCAATGGTTGTGTAGAAAACGTCTTTTTTATAACCTTGTTTTCCCTATGAATTTTAAGATGTTTTCAACACAACCCTTGCCAAAACCAGTTTGAGGCTACTAAACTGCATGGGAAGGACACAGCAAAATTGCCCTTGGGATCAGCCCTTGGTCCTAATACATGGAAAGTCTTCACTGAGGTGCAAACTCACATCCTATGCAAATATGAGTCAAGTGCTCAACCACCACATTTTAGTACACGAAACTGCAAAATTTCACAGTTCTGTCTTTTGCATAAAACAACAAGGAGTCTCCAGCTGTTCCCTCCTGATCCATTTGATGGAATCTACTCTAGTTTATGTCCAGAAGTTCCAGCACCAGACCGAGACACTTGCGGAAGAGTTCGGCTGGCGAACTGAACCTGTTTCTGGGCTGCTTCACTGCTGTAAGACTTGATAAGGACTGAAGTCTTTGGTCCGGTGTTCCAGATATCTCCTTCCTTGTCAATGACCGATGCTTCAACGGTTACGAGATGAATTCCAGGAACAGGAAAGAGCAGAATGAACTGAGCATTGAAGTAGTCGTTGTGTGCTTTTGCTGTCTGTAACATGCGATTTGTTGGACTATCCTGGACCTAAAAATAACAAAAACAAAACAACAATCTCATTGCAGTTTTTTTTAACTATTATGCACCAAAGGTGAGATGAAAAAGTGATGCATCTTGTTCCAGTCATTCTTTTGATTTTTATTTATTTAATACAATATAATATGGTTTTCCTTAGAATTTTTATTTATTTGTTGTATTTATATAGTGCCAATATTTAATGCTTGAGCCATTGCATATCTTGTGCTCTTGCATACCTAGGTGCCAGAGCATAAATTGTTGCCACTGCAAACCTTGAAGCCAATGCATACTTGGTTCCATGCATACCTTGGTGCCACACATACCTTGGCACTACTGCATACTTTAGCATCATAGAATACCTTGGTGTAACCAACTGCTTCCTTTGGTACCAATGCACACCTTGGTGCCATTGCATATCTTGGTTCCATTGCATACCTTAGCACCATCGTTGGCTGCAGTTGGTGCCCGGCTCTGCAGCTGGGAGAAGACAAGGAGCTGGACTGTGTCGACATGGTGGAACCTCTTCTTCTGTGATCCAGTCTGGATAACACCCTCGACTTTCAGTGTCAAGTGGAGGTCGTTATGGACGAGGACTGGATCGCCGGTTGATCTGGGTGATATTGCCAACTGCAATCAAAATTAAATCAATATCAAACGTTCACTAAAGAAGAACAAGCAATCATCAAGCAGTCTCTTTATGCCAACCCCCAAGAATTTGTAGCCAACAATCAAACTCATCTACGTAGTCTAATAACTTACAGCACAAATCAGTTCAGACAAAAGAAAGACTATCAGAGTAAACATGTCTTAACTGAATTTTGTATTAACCATTAAGCAATGGTAAATGCAGCATGCCAGCAAGACACACAATTACACATGTACGTATAATCGTCTATCTGTATTATGATTACAATAGGCTGCTAACTGGAATTAATATTATACATTTGAGTTTATTCCACTTCAAAACTGTCAGCACGGATTTAAAATAGAATAATTTTTTAATATTAAGTGTTTACAGATAGTTTCAGACTGTTATAGAAAGTAGCATTTTGTTTGAGTTCTTGGTTATTTAGTGCATAATTATTTGGAAATGAAAGTTTATAAATGCAATAATATACTGTGCAGTACAGCAACAAACTAATCGGCCACGTTTTGGTTTACGTAAAAAATCCATAATATTTTATTTTGCACTACCCAGAGATGATTTGCTGTTTGATAAAATGTTTAATTTCATCTACGGATTTGTACATCTGCTCCACATCTGGCTGAAATTCAACAAATTTATGCTAAATTCCTTTATCTTATTTTATATATATATATATATATATATCATTTGATATAAAATAAGACAGGATAAATCTGTTTAAACTTCGTCACTGACAACGATGTTTTGACGCCTTTCAACATTAAAGGTGTCTACCTTTAAACCTCCCCATGGGGCTTCGCCAAGCTACACAGATCTGACAGTAGGTGTCTAAATTATCAAAACATTTACCAGTATACAGCACCTTTGGGTACTTCCCCAAGAGCTGAAAACGTGGCTTTCCGACTGATCTAAACAGATGTGACCTGAGGCAGAGTGAAACTGAATACTAAGCAGACAGCCATCCCTTGACACCTTTCAGAGGCTCTCATAGGTGTTAGAGAGACATCTGGATATTCTGTACCTTAACGTCTGTTGTCTGTAGCCTTTGAAAGAAGAATCTCGGGAGACACTGACGCCATCTGCCGAGCAGAAAAGCCGTCTGCTCAACGCATTCGATATCCTGAAAGAAACAAATCATCCGACAAATAAATGTTCCATTTATTACTTATTTACTCACCATTCAGCATCAGTTGATGGTGATTAAGCAAGCATGGCTAAAGGACACTGCACAGTGACCGTCTCAGTAAAGCCCAAGGTCCCATATCTCACTTCCCTCACTTGGCCCTTGAGACGGCAACAGACGAATCCAAAAGTCCTGGACAGAGGGCCAGCGCATCACAGGACTTGCCGTTTACTTCCCAGTTTTTGCCGGAATCAAATTATACTGTTTGATCCACTCCTGTGCACTTTTAGCGCTTTTGAGGGGGTTCCTAAATGCACTCTATAGAAGTCCAGACACATACATACATACTGTACATACATACATATTTGGTGACAGAGGCACGTATGCAAAAGAGTCACAAGAGTTGAACTATGGAGTTGAACCCACAACCACATGAACAGTAACTGTGTTACCAGTAGACCACCATGTTGCATGACTGAGTGGAGGAAGATCATATATGTATGTATGCATCCATATATAAGTATATATATATATATATATATATCGGCATTTATATAGCACCTTTAATATATTTAATATATGAGAAAAACGTTTCTTTGGCTTGGGACGTTACCTGATGTGTGAGTGGTAGGGCTGAGTCCTTATGGAATCCCTTCTGGAGCAACTCAAGCACTTGTCTCTTCATTGATTTCCACATTGCCTCTTCCAACCGACTCTCCTGTGATTCCTCTGCTTTTCCTAACGTCACGGACGACAACTCCAAACTCCTTTCAGCTCTAAGAAACATTGCAAAACATCCACACTCTGGAGCAAATGGTCACTTGGTTTAGTTGATGGGCTTAAGACACATTGAGCTGTGTTAGTAATGCAGTGTGAGAC
Organism: Aporrectodea caliginosa; assembly: GCA_020284085.1. Lineage (NCBI taxonomy): Eukaryota > Metazoa > Annelida > Clitellata > Crassiclitellata > Lumbricidae > Aporrectodea > Aporrectodea caliginosa. Next base: position 66,036 of record JACEVL010000263.1, on the reverse strand, counting down.
TGTCCGTGAACTGCCACATCTTATGGCGCCCACTCAGCCTCCATCCTCTATTGATTGGTAAAGGAGTACCAGCACAAGTTGGGAGGTTACAAAGGTCTCAAGTTATTGAACTGCTGAAGACTTAGCTGCACCATGGCCAAATATTCCTTCAATCTTATGAATAGTTTCTCCTGAAGCATATAAACAAATTTGTAACCACTGCATTTTTTTAACTCTTGTTAACTGTGTAATTCTGTGAGAACATTGGTAAAGTCCCAGGTCATTGACTGTTCTTTACTACAGCCAGAAGTTCAAAATACTGAAGCTTACTATACCGAAGTTGCACTGAACAAAGTTTTAGCTGTAGGCCTAATTATGCATAATTTTCAGAACGGTGGTTGTTTAAATAACTGCAATTTTCGATATTGACTTTCTCATACATTAAGTTTTTAGACGGTCATCTGTGAGATTTGAGTGTCATTCGATTTTTGGGACATCCTGAGACAAAACTTGGCAGATTCATCACAAAAAGATCAACAAACCTCAGAGCACATTCGGTCCAGAAACCCCAGCCTTGATACACTTTTCCACAGCGGGCCACATATCAATACTTTAGAACAAATCAATTACTGTAATCACACTTCTTCTTGTTCACTTGGTCAGTAGCTAAATTACTTCAGATAATGCTTACAGTAATTAAAACAATAAATTTGTTGACTGATTAAATGATTAATTAGTTAGGCTGCCCTCACCTCTGCGTGTTGGAGAGAATAACGTCAAGAACATGCGTCATGAGTTGACACATCTCGAGCAGTCTTTCCCCAGAGAAAACGAATTAAGATCAAAACACATCACAGATCATACTGAAGAAAGAAGATAAAACTGACAACACCACCTCAGACCCATGTAACATAATGTCAGGTGATGCAATGTAGGGTAAAGTAATACTAAAACTAGATAAGACAAGTAAATAAAATGTAATGTAATCTAAAGTAGTTCAATGCAAGTAAACATATTGTAGCAATGAATTATAAGGCAATGTAAGGGTAAGAAAATGGTTTGCCATAATTTAACATATAGTAATGTGAAGTAAGAATATGTAAGGTAATGTGAAGTAGGGAAATGTCAGGTAATGAAATTCATTAATTTAATTAATTTAATTTGAAAAGTGCTCCTTTACGATTTCTACTCAGAGGTGCTCCTGTCCCAACTCCAGCGGAAAAGGACAGACTTAAGAATATTATAAAATGTGTCAGAAAGATTCCTAGGTAGGAGTCACAACTCCAGGGGAGCACATTACTCCAGGGGTGTAACATCTTCTGGGAATTCGTCCTTGGCAGAATGTGGTTGCACATTAGGTTAGATAAGAGATGAGACAAAGGATACATGTCGAGATTAGCCAGTGTGCTAGGATCGGCATCAAATGAAGCCTGGTAGAGCGCCTGGTATCTGTCGCGCAGAGCCTTAAACTTCTGTTCACACTTGGACAGCTGAAACATAGCAAAACAAAACAAGTCAGCCACTGACTAAAAGACATGGCATGGTAAGGGGCATTAACCTTCACCAGTAGGCCTGGGAGTGACTTTGGTCAGCCAATCTGACCCCACTTGACCCTAAAGTGACTTGAGGTCGACTTGAAGTCGACGACTTGGAGCCAAAACGACTTGATCCGATTTGGCAGAAAAACAACCAACTTCCGACTTAAAGTCGACTTCTGACATGATAATAACGATTACATATGGCTAATAGGCTAATACAAAAATGTCAAGCAAATTTGCCTGGCAAGCATTAATTTCATATACTAATGAGTAATGAGACCTCAACATTGATGAATAAAATTGTTCAAAGTTTATTAGGCCTATTCTATGCTGTTTGTGTTTGAACAGTTTTGTAATGCTTTGGGCCATCTAATATTCTAGTATGACTATGCAGTTGACAATGTGATAGCAATTATTAACAACGATTTTTTAACTTGTCCATTGTCAGTGATTATGAAGATTACAGCTCGAGAACAGAGATAATATAGGCCTAGCAGATTGACATAAAGCGAATTGCAATACTGTTTACCGACTAGTGTGACAGTGTCACTCGGCCAAATCACTGATTAGGATTAATGATTGACTGACTATGTTGCGGTTTTTGCCTTGTTCTGCCTCTTCTTGTGCGGTGGGGAAATAATTTGTGATAGATGTCATGAACAACTGACAAAATGTTCGCTTTAAAAGGAGCCATTGAACATCCTTTTCTGTTGAGTACAAGTCGGCTTGTGGATAACTTGGCCGCAACGGGAACACTTGAAGTTTAAATGCTGCCCTGACCCCACGATCATTAGTGTGAAGTGATAAATTTACATTTGTTTGTGTCTCAAGTCAGTTTAAGTCGACTTGTGGATAAAACAACTTGAAGTCACTTTTCTGTATAAATTCGACTTGGGGTCAGTTGCGCTAAGCATAAACGACTCGACTCGGGATGACCAAGTCGACTGGGGACTGGGGTCGACTTATTGGGGTCGACTGGGGTCGACTTATTGGGGTCGACTTCAAGGTCTATTCACCAGTGAAAGGTTAGTACGATTCAAGTCAGTTTTAACCTCTAACGGGGTGAATTGTAGAGCACAGTATGACAGGGTTTTGGAGTGGACATTAGAAGAGAGGGTATTATGTTAGAACAGGGGTGGGCAAACATTTTCTACGGAGGGCCACATTGAAAACTTTATTGTTGTCGGGGGCCGCATATCTATTTGTCTACTACTCTACTTCAATTACAATTTACAACGTATGAAACTATGAATTAATGATAATAACCATGTAGTTGTCACACTGTTTTACACATGCACATAACCGTCATAACGTTTTAAAATACGAACTGAAACAGTTTCTAATTTGGTAGTAAGATTTTACTATTCATAATTATTTCCACAAAAGTTTATTGTTACCTATCTGTCCTATCATAATAATTATGAAAATGAATGAGCTTAATTTACATACAATCTGACCACAAGTAAAATTGAATTAATGAGAAGTATGTAACTGTTCACAATTCTTGATAATCTTGATAACACTCACGGCACAGCAAACAGACTGCTTTGCTCCCAACGTTCGCGAAACAGTACCTAGCAGTCCATTCGTCATTAAAAGCCCGACATTCATCCTCAACCTTTCTTTTCTTGGCAGCACTCATGGTTAACTCAACGTTTATTCGCTTTCAAATTACGAAAACTAAACTTCACCTTTCAAGATGTAAATAAAAACCACTTCCGGTTGAGCTGAAAAGCGCAAGAGCAGTTTCGAATAGGGATGTTAACGCAGTTTCGAACAATCAATACTCCATACTCAATAGGGGTGTGAACGATTAATGACTAATCGATTTTGGAGCCATAAAAACATATTTAATATCCCTAGATTGGAATCAAATACTCGGAATAAAATTTTAAAATATAGCGAAAATTGTAATCGAACAAAATTAACTTCGACGCAGGATCGCAATATGTACTGCCCACGGGCCGCATAATATACTCTGGCGGGCCGCATGCGGCCCGGGCCGTAGGTTTGCCCACCCCTGTGTTAGAAGATTAACCCACACCAGTTCAAGATTTAGGAAAATGGTGTCTGCTGTTATTTAAACAGTGGCAGTTCTGAAAATGATGCATAACTACAGCTAAAACTTTGTTCAGTGTTACTTCGGTATATTAAACTTCAGTAATTTGAACTTCTGGTTAAACTAGTAAATGACCCGGGACTTTACCAATGTTCTCAGAGAATTACAATTACAAGAGTTGAAATATGCAGAGTTACAAATTTGTTTACCTGCTTCTGGAGAAATTATTAAGAAGACTGAAGGAATATTCGGCCATGGAGCAGAGCTCTATGACTTCACCAATTCAATAAACTGAGACCTTTTTGACCTCCCAACTTGTGTTGGTACTGAAGGGTGTTGACTGGAGGGTTAAACATCCACCCTGGTGGACTTGGGGAGTGGTAGGGTGGGCCGTTGGGTTTGGGACACCATAGTGCCACATAAATCTCTGTTTACAGGACACCCATTGAACTCTAAATCCTGAACTCTTGCCTGAACAAGGACATGTTCGCATCGGTGTCTTTCAAGACCTGTCGTCACAGTCAATGATGTCGCAATCGCTGGCGGAGGACTCGTCTGAAAACTCGAGCATGCTTGAACAACAAGAACGAACGACTGGATCAGCTTCGTTCGCAGCTGAAGATAATCTGTCTGGAAGCTCAGAGGATTCGCCGGAGTAGCAGCCGCCTGTAACATAATGGTAGACAAGAGGTTCTGAAAGGTGCCATGTAGAGGTTCACATACAAAAGAATTTATAAAATCCCTCATTCCAATCTGGCAACACCAAACAAATGTCAGTCTTACAACTTCAATAGCATCATTATAATAATGTACAAGACATCAATTGATAGTGCAGCAAAGGTTACAGATTCTAAAAGGTTTGCAGGGCTCCACAAACCTTGTCAAACATTGAAGTCTAAAACATGAAACCTGATTCACGAATTCTAATTTCTGAAGCCTCATGTTAGGTCAATCTAGTGAAGAGAGCAAGAGAGACAGAGACAGAGACAGAGACACATCTCCAGTTCTATGTGTAGCGTGAAATTCAGTAGGTACAAATTCGTCTTAATGCCAAGACTGGAAACAAACGAAAATCCTAACAATAAGCTAACTGTTTAAAATTAACTGTTTCAAAATTAATGCATTAAAAAGAAACAACCGCAATGAATTCCACATACTAATAAATTCTTCATATTGTGCTATAAGAATCCTCCAATATTTAGAATTATGGTTTGCGGTAGGATATGGTTTGAGGGTTGAACTCCACCAACAGCGGATTTAGGAAAGGAATATGGTGGGGTGCTGGGCAGGGTTGAACCCAATCCCTCCAGTGGTGTATCTACAGAAAGGGTAGGGTAGGGCAACTAGGGTGCTTACTAATTAAAATTATACCTTGATGGCAATAATTGCTTTCTGGTAGTGAGATTCGGCCTTCATCATCTGCTCGACAAACACAGAACGGCTGGATGGATTCATTGCTTGGAGAAAACTCTCTCCTAGGCAGCAGTCCTTCAGTGCAGTCAACCAGAAATAATTATGCTCTGTTGAAATCTAAAATTCAAGAAACACAAAGTTCATCAAGTGCAATGGTTTAGTGGTTAGTAACTGTTAACACTGAGGTTAAAATCACAACAGAAGAGAAAATATTCTGTCTGATCAAAGTCTTGTACTGTGAGGTCATTGCACCTCTCATGAGTTTTTTGAAGAGGTACACTTACATAATAAAATATTACAGTCAATAGCTAGATAGTGTTCTATGGTCACATGACAAGCCCTACAATGGAATGTCTAGGAAACTGAATCAACATACGGTTGTGTTCAGGTTAGAAAAGATTTCGGCAGCCACTGCGTGATGGCCATAGCGGCTGGCCTGTCGACCGATCTTGTAGGCAGTCCATCCATCGACATCACCAATGACACGGTTGACCATCTGTAAGGCCTCAGTGCTGAGGCCATCCTCTGTCGAAGCCTCAAACAACAGCCTCACCAGGCTCAGCTGAAACACGTAGGACATTGAAACAAACTACTCAGATCTGTCAACAAATGCTTTGACATTTTTTAGCTTCTAAGGCAAAAGTCTGTGTTCATCATCTACTCCATGTCTACTCATTAATCCTGTCAGCGACTTACCCATCAAACAACCAAGCAATCAATTTAAAGCATTAATAGTTGAAAACCAACTGCTAGAAGGAGCATAACCCTATCAGCTGAGTAATCAGCTATTCAGTGTTCCAGTCAATATATCTGCAAGTCTATCTGATTGTCTGTCTGTGTCATATCCATGATGCGAAGTTCCTATGCACAACGATTAACTTGTCACATGACCTTCATTTGTGAGGCCTTACCTGGGGACCACAGGACCTTAATTTGTGAGGCCTTACCTAGGGAATAGTGGACTGGAAGTTTGGTTTTCGGTGTGAAAGAGAGTCAACGTAAAGGATTCAAGAACTTGTAAAATTACTCGTAAAAAGCAATTTAAATGAGAAACTGAGTTTTTCTTTGCGTTGGTTTTGAGAGACATTTTTATTAAGTGAACTCATGACATAATTTCTAATCACCAACTGATGATTAACTATATTTAAACATTATAAGTGATTTACCAGGATGAGTTGCTTGTGTGAGTCAGTGGAGCCAAGAGTGGAGTCGAGGAGTTGCAATGCGATTGGATTCATGGTCGACAGAAGTCCCGATTCTAAACAACCGATCGTCGAGAGGCAGTCGCAGAGGCAGACAGCATAGTCACCTGACAAGCAGTATTTACAAACATAATGTAATAGCACCTTAATTATTTGTAACCAGCTTTATCAGATAATTAAGCATTCACCTGCACATTCGCATAATCAACAATTATCGTAATTGCATTATAAACATTCACCTGTACAATCATATAGTGAATAGCCTACTAGACTGTCAACATGGGGTGGGGGGGTTCGGGAGACAAGGGTAGGGAAGATGAGCAGCGACTGCGAGCTATGGCACCCCACTCATACACCAAAGCAAAGAAAATGAAGATGATAGAACTTCAAATGCATGGCAGTAACACTCTTCTTCAATAATAATAGTAATATTAGTTTATTAATTCAAACTGACCAGTACGCAGTAAGATTACATGATATAGCAGCAACAGATGATAACAAGTTTAACAGGAGTCAAATTTAACTGTATGGCAGCCATGCAAGGTGCTTATCTGTCCAACTGCTCATTTTACAGACACCCCTAGGGAGTTGAAGGCTGACTCAACCCTACAAAGCTAACGGGTATCAAACCCACGTCTTTCTGATCTTCGTCGAGCGTGTTACCATTCAACCATCCCCCACATTCGATCATCCCCACATTCAACCATCCCCACAGCATATTTACTCATTCACAAACAACACAAAACGTATTTCATCACAATACACTATTAATTTGCATTATGTCATATCACATCACATTAAATGACCTTGCCAGTACATCACATGAAATTACAATCCCTAAGGCTTAATGACAATACATCATTTTATTCTTTTTATTACATTACATTAGATTGCATTAGGTTACACTACATTTATGCTGCACTCCATTACAACACATCACATAACATTGTGACACGTAAAGCAGTCTGCCAAACTAGTTAACCTTTTGCAAGCTGTAAGACGTCGATAATGACTCGTACAAAACGATTTGCCGTGGAGATGCACAATCGACAGAGTTTTGCAACCGACTTCAAACAACCCTAAACAAACAACAGCTAGTAACAATAGCATGCAACTGTAATCTGAGATTTATATAGCTCCAATTCAGGCTGCTCTACCCAATTCTCCACTGAGCGCTTTAGACGTTCCATAGCAAAACAAACCATAAAATGCAATGAATTATTGTGATTACTATGATATGTGTACACCACGGTTAGCAATTGGTTTGTTAAAGGATATTCTTACTTACTTACTTACTTACTTACTATATTTAGTGAGCTTCTCACAATTTAAAAGTGAGGCAGCCTAACTGGTCAAGATTCAAGAGGCACCAGAGATGAAAAGATGGGCTCTGGAGACTACTCATCTTGGAGCTGCTGATGAGGCAAATTGCAGTTCTTTGGATAAGATCTTAAAGGTAATTTTAAAAGTGGTCAAATACCAAAGTACAATACAAAAACAAATAAAAAAACATTTTGCAATCAATTCCCTCAAAACAAACAATGTTACACACAAATGTTTTCTAAAAGTTTTAAACCTGAGCCATGGGCCTCAGTCGGGAATTAGCCTTAACCAAACATCCACCCACAATTAACAGCATTAACAAATAATAACAATTATACAAAAGACATAATAATACCACATAGATTTTCCTGTTGTCTTTGAAGTCTGGTTGGGTGAGAAGCGCGACCATCATCTCAAGGATGACGCAGACGCTATCAAGTAGAAACGCCGAACGATCACGATTCGCCAGACTTTTGTCTGATTCACAAAAAACGCATCAATTTATTCATCACGTCATTGATCTAATCTAATCTTACAACTTCGATAGTGCCACTGTATAATGCTCATGGCATCATCAATCACCGCTACTAAGCAAACTTGGAGTGGATGGCAAACTTTAGGACAAGTCCTGTCAAAAGGCAATCTCAGAATCAATCTCAGAATCAATCTCAGAATCAATCTCAGAATCAATCTCAGAATCAATCAATCAATCAATCAATCAATCAATCAATCAATCAATATAGTGTTACAGTTTCTATGTCCAATCTTTATTACTGGCTTATCCGCAATAGGATGCCACTCTGTATTAGCGGACTGATCTTCTTGACATTGATCTGATCATGTCCTGGTTTTGGTGTGCCATCGGTTGATGCCTTGCGCAGTCTAAACTGGCACAATAGAAGTTACTAATTAACAGTACAACTTTGCCAACAGTTTTTATCACATGCCAATCATCAGGTAAACAAAATGTGAGCACTTCAGATGCTTTGACATAAGTAAGGCAAAGTAAAGTATCACAGGTAAGGTAGGGTAATTAGGTAACATAGGGTAGTGCAGGGCAGGGCAAGGTACAGTAAGGTAGGGTGAGATAGCAGAGGGTAGGTTAAGTAAGATAAGGTGAGGTATGGTATGGGAAGGCAAGGTCAGGTTAGGTAGAATATAATAATCATTTTAAGGCACAGTAGATGATCACTTAGTCATCTGAAACGTTAAGCCAGAGATTCACGAATCTATATGATGACTTTGAGATCGATGATAACGTGAAATGCTGATTGTACCTGATACACTGCGAAATAACCATTGTACTTCAGACAAAATGGCATCTTAGGCATTTATGTTGAGCCTAAAGGCAAAGAATAAGAAAAACAGACAGAACCTTTCTGGACATGAATCACAATTCCAATGAACATCTCGACCGCTTTAAGAGAAATTTCAACGTTGTTATGGTAACAGAATTGACTGCAACATTCCATCACTGGTGACTCTAAAAATGTAAAACAACAAACTGTTGACCAATTACCTGGGCTAGGTAAGGTATGGTAAGGTATGGGTAAGGTATGGAAGGATAGGGTAAGGTAAACATATGGCTAGGGTAAGGAAGCAGCTAAGGAAGGATCAGGGTAAGGTATTGTTAATCAATGCTGTTAGTTAATTTACCATAGGTTTAATCTGGCGGTAGAGTTGAATGTAAGGCAAGAAAGAGTTTATGTAGGGTGAGGTAAGATAAGGTATGGTATGGTAAGATAGGTTGGGTAAGGTATGGTAAGATAAGGCAATGTAAGAAAATGTGTACGTAGAGGAGAATAAGTAGAGGTATGGTTGAAGAAACAACAGATGAAACATAAAACATCTTAGTACAAACAGAGAAAGACAGATGGAGGACAGAGAGCCAGACATGCAACAGAAAATATCATATCTTTAGGATCAAGCCTATATAATTCTTCTAAAGCCAATCCAACCTAATCAGTGATCTAATCTACTCTGGAAACATCTATAGCACTCTATTCATAATGCACAGGTCATCAATCATTGACCACATCTCAACTAAACCATTTTCTGCATCACAATCCAGTTGATTCATGAGGTTCCTGAGACCAGAAGACATGCTGTGAGGATAAGCAGATGAACTATAGCGCCCGTGTAGGCTTCTTGCAGGGGCACCAGAAGTTATGTAAATTTCCATAAAACTACATCATTGTTCTGAATTGCTTACTGGGATCTGGTGACAGCTGAGCTACTGCAATGGTGTTTGCCAGAGTGGACAGAACAGTGACAACTGCCAACTGCTCTTCTTCACATGAAGTCTCCTTCAGAAACTCACACAGCACCTGGAACAGTGAAGAATTCAACTGCAACAATACAACCACAACTGTACCACTGACTGACAGATGATACAATCATACAAACAAAGGAAGAACTGTTGGAAATGGTGAGAGTAGAAGAAAGACTTTCAGTGGCTATAAAAAGAAGACAACAGAGAAAATGGATTAGTCACATTCTGATGCCAATGCTCTTTTTTCATCACCAAATTCTCCATTGCCATAGTAACCATACAACTTTGGGTTTTGGGTGTTCGTTAGATCACTAGGGTTACAGTAAGAGTTACACAGCTTACTATAATTTTTACCATAAATCGTAATCCCACCACTGAATCCTAAACTTAACTTTAACACTTTAGCGATGAGCTGCATTGGTTTCCCAGTCACTTTTAGTACACTTTTGTTGTTAAAGAGTTAAGGCAAAAAATGATTTGCATAGTTAAGTCACGGTAAACGAAGTGTAATGCTGGAGATGGAAGAGTCTAAATCCATAGCTATTTCCAGACATACATTCGCTCTGTTTCTACTGGAAAGTTTCTGACCTTTTTATTCACATATTCTAAATTAATCTTTCAAAATACTGTTTACAGAATTTATCTTTTTTCTAACCGACCCTTCATTGGTAAAGAGTGAAAAATCGAATTAAAAGTTTCGTAATATTCATGTCATTAAAGTCCTCAGCAACCATTACTTGATTATTCTGCAATTGTGCTCTGCAATAAAGGGCTCTATTCTGTGTCAAATAAAAAAACACATCAAAATCATTACACTTTGCAAGTTATGGCAAATTCACAGGCAACTGCTGAATTGAAGAATATTCTACATTGTTGACCCCTCTCGCCTATTTCAGCTTCTAGCTCAGTATCTACGACACGACGGGTTTTGACACATATATACATACACACACACACATCCATCCATCCTTCCATCCATCTACCAATCCATCAATACATATCCATAAAAACACACAAATATCACACACATCCATCCATCCATCCATCCATCTACCAATCCATCAATACATACATCCATACAGACACACACATATATACTTTAGACAGATATAGATATGTTCAGTAGAGTATCCATTTTGACTTCAACTGCCATTTTTTTAAAAATCTTTCACCAATATAATGATCAGATATGAACAGAATTTGATAGTGCAGAATAACTAACGAGGATGTGCGATTCGGTCCACAAATGTGGAGCATGTCGGGCAAGAAGACATAGGTTGCGGAGACAAGAGAGCTTGACTGCTTGACGTGCATCCTCTTGTAGGTATCTCAGCAGCAGATTCATCTGGACACAACACACAGAAAAAGAATGACAAACACTAGACCAGTGTTCTTGGTGAAATGGACAAACAATTGGTTTCAGGTTTAATCTCCCTGATTAAAATTAGATGAGGGCCAATCTGCCATTACCCAATCTAATTTTGTGGGGTATGCCACTAAATTGGCATCAAACTCATTAGAGTTAGTTAGCATTGCTCACTAAACTTGTAGAGTAAACAGAATTATGATAAAGCTGGAAATTCAAATACAGTCCTAAAAAGTATGGGCGTTTAAGCAAAATTTAGTAAAAAAATTAGTAAACCGTCCTGTAACAGGACATCCATTGAGAAGCCAAAGCCTGACTTAACCCTGTAACGACGAGCGTGTACTAAAAGTGACTGGGAAACTAATACGGCTCATCATTAAAGGATTAAATAACTAAACTAAGTTACAAAAAACTACATTAACAGAAGACATAATAATGAGACCAAGCAGAGCAGGTACAATTGTAATTGAACACTGACATAGCAACACTTGACGACCAAATTAGTCATGGGTGCTCCAGAGCTAGCCTAGCATATACTGTTAAATATCATTAAGAACTGGAGCTTATCAATTAGCAAAACAATGCACAGAAAACTGGAAGAGTCATCACTGGTGGGCACACGCAGATACATATAGCCCAACCAACAGATTCCCACCCACAGTTGACACATGGCTTTATGTCTAGAGTCTTTAGAACAAATTGCATTAATAGTTTGGAGCGACAACACGTATATTCGTCGTATAATAATGAGACTCACCTGAGCAGGTAAAGTAGCTAGCGAATGAATCGAGAGTTTGGTGAGAGTGTGAAGAATTGCAAGGATGATTTTACAAGAAGGAAGGCAGTCCAACATCTCTTGACATAACGATCTCACCTGTAAAAACAAAAACATCAATCAAAACGCTTAACTGGAAAGGCAAAACACAGTCAGTTAAACTGGCAAAGTTACAAATTCATCTGTGCAGGTGAAATGATAAACTCACTGAAGCAGATTATATTAGATTTATCTGAACAGGAGAACTATATATTCACCAGAACAAGTAAAAGGATAAATTCATCTGAGCAACTTACGACAAGCTGAAACCCCTTCCTGAGTTGTCTTTACTGGCAAAATTAAGATTTTCAATGGAAGATTACAACACCATAATATCTCCAAACTCTCTTTAAAGGAGGATGTTAGGCCATATACGACGTCTATGATCTTATCAGACTAACTCTTTGTGAAGTTTCCAGGTTGCAGTTCATGTGTTCGAATACAGAAATGATCTTCAGCTTCATCATCACTGGAACTGAAAGACTCTGCACCATCTCAGCCAATTTGCTGCAAATGCTGCTCGCAAAACTCCTTAATTCACAAGACAAAGGATCGAATTTAATAGAATGAATTCCTGAACGCTGTTTTCATAATGCGCAAGGCAATTAGCATCTACTTTTCCCAAGATTTTGGAATTAAATTAAGAGAAAATACATGGTGATAGTTTGATAGATCATCAGGAGAGAAAGTTGGTTTTTTAAAACCGAGGATAAGTCATGGCCTGAGCAAAATCTGCAAGGATGCAGCCTTCTGCAAGAGAGGTTAATAACATTTGTGATTATCAGACATCAAACCATTCTTTAAGGAACCTGTCGGAAAGGGAAGAGCATGATGGAGAGCTTAGTATGTTGCAATTGTCATGGTGTAGGATCTTATTCACCGTCTGTCACAATACAGTAACTTCGGAGAGCAGGAACTCTCAGAGACCAGATCAGACAAGATAACTGGTGGACTGCTCTGACTGCTCATACAAGTTTATGGACAACACAACACCAGGACTTAAATTTTAGGAGATGGAAAGGTAAACGAGATGGTTGCCAACGCCATTCAAACCTGTATTCTCACAGCAGCAATGAGTTGTTGTACCAGGGCCAGGCAAGGCATATAGCAATCCCCTTTGACTTAGCAGGAATGTGTTTATCCCTCAAGCTTTAAAGTTTCAGAGAACTCTCAAGTACTCGAATTGTACCAGCTCACATGTTAAGACCTTTACTCTAAGATGGTGAAACGTCTTTAAACCTCGTCCTTAAAGTCCATCTGTCGAGCGCTAATTGTCAAATTCGGTGACTTCAGGGCATGTGCAGAGAATCGCTATCTTCAAATTTCTAAAGCTCAACTTGAAAGTTAAACACAGGGAACCAGCTTATTCATGAGTGCTGCATCAAGTCAGAAGGGTTGTCTAGTAGACATCAGAGAGATATCCAGTGGAGATCAGAGTCTGGTTGCCAGACACAGGAGGCAGAAGAGTTGCTAAGGTGGGTTTTGTTGAGCACAGGAAAGCTTGGAAAGAGGAGGAATGGATGGATTTGTGTAGGAATTCTTGAAGACATGGGACTTAAATTTGGAGTGGAACGCCTAAGTGCTGATAAGGAGAGAAGCCCGAGTCAGAGAATGGTGGTTGAATGGTGGTATTGGTAAAGAAACTGAGAATCTGAAGAATTCAGGGGGAAGATTGCTCCTGAGCTGAGAGCATAAACCACAGTCGCAAACAATTGGGCGAAAACACAATATCAAACAGCTTGTTAAATCCTCAAAAAGTTACGGTTTAAATATATCAAAATAAAGAATATAAAAAACTTTCCATGAAGAAGCAATGAGCTAAAAAACAGGTATAACTCAATTCATAAATTTAAGTTGATTTAAAATGTGTTTAATCAATTTCATTATTATAATTTAAACTAAGTCAAATGCAGCCAAATAAAATCTCCTTTTTTTATTTGTTTGTATCCCAAGAGACTAGAAACAAACACAAGAACGAGGAGTGAAGATGGCCGGTGGAATCTCACCTGGATCGAGCAACAAATGACGAGGCTGCTGAAATGGCTGCCTCCAATTCCACACGATCATTGGAATCGAGGCTGTTGATGATGCTATGATGAACATTCTTCCGATCAGCAACAATACATGCAATGCTCCCCAATGTCCTACAGCAAACCACAAGCAAGCATATTAGGTAAAGTAATTATAATGTAAAGTAAGAATATAATGTAAGGAAAGAAAGGTAAGGTAAATTTAGGCAAGGTAACAAAAGACATGGAAAAGTAAGGTATACTAAGGTAAGGTAATGTAAGATGATTTAAGGTAAGGTTAGGTATGTTACAATAAGGTAATGTAAGATAGGTAGGAGTAAAGTAAGGTAAGATACGGTAAGGTTCAGCACTACAGCGTTGAACGATGTTTTGGCTGAAACAGGTAACTATGCAATTAAACAACATGGTCAGAACATACCGTAGGGTCAGGGCACGTGCAACAGGATCATTACTGTGGGTGACTGTGTAAATTCGGCGCACAAATTCATCAATGCTGATAATCTTCTCCAAGTGCTTCTGACTCTGTTGTGTCACTTGCAGCACACACAGGCGCAAGAAGTTGGTCCTACAGAAGGCAAAGCATCAAAAATAAAATTAATAAGAAAAATCAGAATACTGAGATTAAAGAACCTACTGTTGTATCATTGACCTGCTAAAACATTTTACCCAATAAACAAATCAATTTAAAAAAATTAAATAACACAACAATGTACTTTCAACCTATTAAACAAGTTCTTACCCAGTTAAAAAATAGAATTACAACAGAAATGTTTATACTCTAATCTCCAAATTTTTCCATTAAGTTAATTTGGGTTAAACAAGTTAAGCCACATCATACATTTAATAAGTTTTAAAGTTTTAAAAGGAATTACACTGGACAAAGCATTTTGGTACCCTGGTAAAGCTTATTATCCTTAAGCACGATTCAGTGCAACAAATTTCTAATATAGCGCTAGCAAATATATTGGTTTTTTAAATCAGAGACAATTTCATAATAAAACAATTATTATGGGAAATAGTTATTTGTAAATACTTGGTAAGCACTGTCATTTAAATTCCACAACACCCGTAGCTGCTACTGACCCATTTTTGAAAACTTCAGCGACCTTCAGAAAGGATGAGTTAATGAGAATGGGAAATGGATACTTTTCAAACAGTCGAGGAAATCGGACGATGGCCTCGCACTGTTCACCTACATTACTGGAATGCAGTCCTTTAAAAACAGAAAACACAAAAAATATTCAGCCGATTATTTTGTAAGGATCTCAGAATGTTGATTCATCAATCTACTTTATCCTAGTTCAATCTTTCCTCAACTCTATCCTCTAGTGTATAATTTAATCTTCCTAGAACTTCATAACATAGTCTATAGTTTAATCTCCATTTGTCTATAATCCAGCATCCCCTAGATGAAGATTTGTTTTAGTAACTAATCTTTTATACACTGTAACCCCTTGTAGTCTATTTATCTAATCATTTTCTAGTTTCTAAATTATTATCCTCCAGTGTGTAATCTAACATTTTCTTATCTCTAATATTTTCTTGTCTTTAATTCAAATGAATTACTCCATTCTAAAGTCTCAGATCATTTCAAGTCTCCAGTCTAAACTCCTCAAGTCTACATTTCCTAGTCTAGTCTAGAAGCTAATCTTTTCCTAGGGCAAAACTTTTCACTTTTTCCATTTTTCTAAATACCCTTGTCAAGCTCCATAAGAAGTGAGTTTGCATCTCTCTCTTGGTCTCCGTAAAGGTTGTCACCAAGCACCGACAACCTAGCCGTAACCGACGCCATTTCACTCGATTTCTAAAAATTCAGAAACATAAACTTCCAGATGAAAAAAGCAGTCATAAAGGATAAAGAAATTAGGATTGGTTTAGCCTATTTAGTTCTAATATTGAATTCTGTAGATTAAAACAGATTAATAAAAACAAGAAAGGCATAGTGAAACAAACATTATTGATAATCAATTAATCCAAATTTATATAGTGCCCCTATCCCTCCTCAGAGGCACTCCCAATCCAGGCCAAGCTCAGAGGTCAAATCCTGGTCCAATGTCACCCCAGATGACACTGGACATACAGAACTAGAGGCATTAGTAAAGTGAAGATGCAGATTATATAAATTAATCTTTTGCACCAGACTCCAAGCTTGACGACTGTAATTCGGTTTTCTGCAACTCATCCAAAATTCACCCAAGCTGTCACCAGGACACCAAAGCATTGCCATATCACCACATCCTTATATCACTCCACTGGCTGAAATCCCTGACCGCATCCTGTTGCTAACCTACATTGTCCTACAACTACTAGCAACACTCTTAAGTCTAGCAACACTCTAAGTTCAGGGACCTTTGCAAACTTCACCATCCAGCTAACCCCTGCCCATCTATCTGATCATCCTATCTCACTTACTCACTGTCTATCTGTTTGTCTCTGTTTGTGTGTGTGTGTGTGTGGGTGTGTCTCTCTCTCTCTCTCTCTCTCTCTCTCTCTCTCTCTCTCTCTCTCTGTCATCTCTCTCACCTCAAGTTCTTCAAGCGATTCAAATGCCAGACTGCCCTCAACTCTAGAATTCCCTCCTGAATTTCGAAAATTCTCAGTTCCCACCAATACCGCCGATCATCCCCAATCATCTGCCTGATTTCTTATTATCACCCACCGGCTTTCCATTTCAAAGTAAAGTCCCACCTCTTCAAGAATTCCTACCCTAACCTATCCAATCCACCGTCTTCCCATCTTTCTCGTCCTCAACGAAACTCAACTTAGCAGCTCCTTCGTCTGGTCTAGCTGTAGGTGCCCTGCACCAAGCTTTAGAGTAGCGTTATAGAAATTTTGAATTTACGATTACGAGTTATCAAGTCAGTCAAGTGTTTTCTTGGATTACGTTAGAGCCGTACCGATTAAATATAAAAATTACTAAAATAAAACATTTTATTTAACATAGTCACTTGTAAAGTCTGCTTTTGTATTATATTTTTGGATATTACCTATAACAAGCGATAATGAAGGAAACAACACAGACACCGACGCAAGGACCAAATATACACAGGACTGGAAACGACTTAAAGATTTTCTGACTAGTTTTGGGGCGATAATCGGGAGTCAGAAAATATCGTATCAAAGTCTACAATAACAAACGCTTTCATTTAGTTACATTTATAAAGTCAAAACGACGAATAATTATATTTGCTAAATAAAACAATTGCCTTTGGATATTTAAACATCATATTTAATATGAAAAACAAAATTTGAAGTGGGGCGACATCTGTGTATGGGTATGGGACGAAATAGAATGTATGTTTTACCAGTAAGACTCCTCTTGCAACCGGCAGTGCAGGTTTCATGGTGGACAGTATACAAGGATTAGAAATATTCCATTTAAGTTGAAACGATCCAATTTTTTAATTATGACTGAGTTTGAATGGCCGTGGCAATACTCATTCCCTCCGTTCTTCACGTGAGTCGTAATCATGAAATCCAGATATTCATCGCCAAATAAGCTAAGTCGTGGGAATCAGTTACAATACAATACAATACAAATGAAAATTTATAGCGCGCTTTAACAAGACAAGTCTTGCACGAGAGCGCGTTTCGCTACATTCTTAGTCATAGTGCAAGGTAAAACAGATAAGTTTTTAATTTTGTTTTAAACTGTGCAACAGATATGCACTGTCGAACTGAAGGTGGAAGACGGTTCCATTCAAAGGGTCCTGAGATAGAGAAAGCACGGTTTCCAAACTTCCGGTTTGTGCGAAGTACGGTGAAATCCCCTCTCGTCGACGATCGGAGTCCTCTAGTATTGAAAAGTGAACATGGCGTGACCATGGATGCCATGTATGAGGGAGAGGTTCCAGAGTGAATGTGATACATGAGGAGGCAGATTTTGAAGGCGATACGGGCGCTGATGGGAAGCCAGTGAAGTTGTTGCAGTGTAGACGTGATGTGATCTCTTGGACCAAGATCTTTTATTAGGCGAGCGGCGGTGTGTAGAACTGAGGTTAAGGGTTGCAGTGTCGATGAAGGAAGACCGGATAGGACAGAGTTGCAGTAGTCGAGGCGAGAGATGACGAGGATACGAAGGCAGGTTTCGTCGAGGCAGCGTTTCACTTGTCGGATTCGGCGAAGGTGAAAATAGCATGCTTTGGCGACGGAAGAGATGTGTTGAGTCATGTTTAGGCTGCTGTCTAGCAGAACACCGAGGTCACGAACGACATCAGATGGTAGAATGGTGCAGTTAGACTCGAGATGAAGAGATTTTATTTGTTTATCATCGTCCGGTCGGCTTCGACGGTCGAACCAAATGAGTTCTGTTTTGGTGGCATTTAGCTTCAGACGCATAGATGCGCACCAGGTCTGAATGTCACGGACGCATTCCGCAATTTTTATTTTGATGTTATCAAAGTTTTTGCCCGAGAGTTTTATGTAGAGCTGGGTGTCGTCAGCATATAAGTGGATCATAAGGCCATGATGTGATGCGATGTTGACAATGTTAGAGGTGTACAGTATAAAGAGGAGTGGGCCAAGAATGGAGCCTTGGGGAACACCAAAGAGGATAGAGAAGATTTTGGATGAGCAGCCACCAAGTTTAATACTGTGAGTCCTTGAGGAAAGAAATGAGGCAATCCATTGAATAGCTAAGGCCGTGATACCGAATTGTACTTGCAGGATTTTGAGGAGAATGGTATGGTCCACACAATCAAAAGCGGCAGAGAAATCGAGTAGTAATAGAGCTGTGGTGAATCCAGAGTCAAGGGCCAGGACAATGTCATTGTAAACTTTAATAACTGCGGTTTCGGTGGAGTGATGGCGACGAAATCCAGATTGTGTAGGTGGAAGCAGATGAAGTGATTCAACGTAGTTGGATAGTTGTTTGTGGATGACACGTTCAACGAGTTTTGAGATGAAGGACAAGTTTGAGATAGGACGATAACTGGCTGGGTCCGCAGGGTCGAGTCCCGGTTTCTTTACACGAGGTCGAATGATGGCACGTTTATGTTTTGCAGGTAGAGATGCCTGGGTGATGGAAACATTGATGAGGAGAGCGAGGATAGGAGCGAAGACGGTGTAGAGAGATTTAAGCAGCCAGACAGGTGCGGAATCCAATTCACACTGCTTTGTCGAAGAATCAGTTATGAGTTTTTCAACTTCGGCGGTTGTGACTTCATCAAATTTGCATAGTGAGTGGTCAAGAGGAGGTAGAGTTGAAAAATCCGGCATTTACAATTTACAGTTTACAGAGGATCCAGATTTCCAAGTTGATAACCACTACTATTATCATCCGGATCATATCATCTAATCATCTTAGATGATCATCTTAAAAATTATCTCTCAACTGACTTGAAATGTTAAACCTAAGTGACCAGTAGTCATTGAAAAGATGTGAATTCAGTTACGTATAATGTTTCCAAAGATTTGTGCTTGTGGGTATGGTGGACGGTGTTTGGAAAGGGCACAGCAGAAAACTTGAGAAGTGTAGGTATTGGAAAGTTTGAGAAAAGCAAATTTGAAAAGTATTTTCAGTTTTGAATGAAAGGCTTGGACTGAAATTATAAGAAGTGCAGAGTTTGTTTAGGAAGCAAGTAACATGAGCGGACATTTATACAGTTCTAATTAAATGAAACAGCAAATAACGTGAAAGTATATAATTGGGTCTTTAAACCAAAATACTGAATTGATGTATATGAATTGGCGTATTTTTAGTTAGGATAAATCTTCAGGGTTAGGGTTAGTGTCATCATTAGAAAACAAGCTAAAAACCTTCCGCTGCAGAAGTAATTTCTTCTTGCATTGCGTGGCGGACTTGTCCATTGATTATGGTTTCTTTTTGCCTTAATCTATTTGACTTAAGTCTACTATGTGATGCAGATGTGCTGCATGTCTTCTTGTATACTAAATTGTACTTGTAAATGGACAACAAAATTCAGGTGTTGAAGGTGAAATTCAATGAAAGTCGAGTGAGCATTGAATATTGTATTTGCTTGTTTTTAGATTACAGCCAAATTTGGACACTCGACGGAAGCAACTGGATGCCTGGGCGTCACTTGTTGTGTCATATCATCAGTTCCACAAACAACACACTCTTGATGTCACGGAGGCCGAGTCAGGTCCACTTTTCTCAAACAAGAAAATTAATCGTATCCTTTTAATCATTCACTCGCTCATTTGCTAACGCTTTATCTTATGCTAATGTGTCTCACTCATCAGCTCTCATACTTAGTTGATCGCTCAAACGTTTACCTACTCGTTCGCTTACTGAATTGCTCACTAAAGCGTTTCCTCACTTAGTCAGCTGTATCCACTTGTGTGCTAACTTGCTCACTCATGTGGTCACTAACTCGCCCACTTCCTCAATCACTCGAGCATTTTCCCATTCAGTCAATTAGCAATGGCCACAGTGGATCCAAATATTTGCAAAGAGGTTCAAGGGGCCATATTTCTTGATGTCTTTTGATGTGGGGCATTTCAGTTGCAAGATTTCAGACTCACATATGGTCAGATTGTCAGATTTCCTCTCACAGGTCCACCCTTGGCCAAGTCTCTCAACATGAACAAAATTCAGATCACAAAGTGGTAAAGACTAATTCCTTACATCCTTCATCGTTGCTAGCGATCTTTTAGCTGAGCTACGATGCAGAACAGTTATGGGCTTGTGTGCATTCCATGCCTCTGCTCCCAAGCATGGAATCAACTGCCACTCACTCTCTCTTCATAGCTCATATTCACTTCCTTCCTTCAAAACGTGTCTCAAAACTCACTATTTCTCCTTAACTTTCAAGCTACTGGTGACTGACTATCCACGCCTCAGATTCACATTTCATTGTGACCTTGCACTGCGCGCGTAACAAATTTAACACATTGGATGTGAGCTACAAGTTAACTCATATTTCATTTCGTGGGTGAAGACGCGACATATGAAATAACTCCTACCTTCAGTCTGTTGAGCATAGGTCTGCCGTGCACAGGCCTAGGGCTGCCGAGGCTGCCATGCACCTGTGTATGGGTTGCCACACCCTGGTCATAAATTGGTCCTGCATTCAAAGTGTTAATTAATAATAATAATACTAATAATAAGACACATGCTGGCAAATATGTTGCATGTATGTATGTATAGGTTCTACTAACTATCTATAAAGTGCAATTTAGGATCCCCTCAAAAGTACTACTGACTTCTTAAAGTTAACTACCAGAGTTAACTTCTACCACTTGTGCAGTGCTTTTGAAACTGCTTTTGCATGCTGTCTGTGTGTAGATAATTTATATACTGAAATGCTTCGAAATTGAGTTGGTTGTTATAAACTTGACTGGCTTACAACAGGCAGACTGACAGTCGATATGATAACCACAGTTCTTGAGGAGCTTAGAAAAAAAGGTGAGTGTTTTCTGGACAAAGTTTTGCCAAGAAAGAGATCCTGTAAGACCCTGCATTTGTTCTGTATGTGTTTATGTATGTATTTATCAGGACACTTTAGCGACGAGCTGCACTGGTTTCCCAGTCACTTTTAGTACACTCTCATCGTAAAGGGTTATATAACACATTTTATAGTATCTCACAAAAGCGCTTTCTCTGTAATAGCCTGTATGATGTTAAATGTCATTTGCAACTAGACTATTACATCAAGTAGCAAAGCACATCGAACTAGAAGAGGACTTGCCAATGGCTGGCCCATGCACACACGTGGAGCAAGCCAACGGATTCACGTTAACAGATGGCATGGATGTATAATGCCTCTGATCTAATTGTATGACTTCTATAGTACTGTTACATTGTCCAAGACATCAGCCGATGGTTGCTTCGAATGAGATCACAAGAAAAAATCATAGTCCATCAAAAAGTCGATTTGAAATCTGATAAATCAAAGAAACCAGAAGCCAGGCTATGGTGAGTATGCAAGTTGAAAGATATACATCGTAAGCTTAGAATTAAATGATACAAAAGAATTGAAAGAACAAACTTATTTGAACAGTCAATGCCAGAGCTTAGAACTGGTCAGCAACTGAGAAAGCCTGAGAGCCCAACACTGTTCAGTTGTGGGGCCTGTCGATAGTCACAGCTTCCACTGATCGAGTGCAATATGTATTTGTACGAAGGGCGAGTGTGGAACAGAGATAGGTCGTTTGATTAAAATGTATTACATTGTGAACTGAGGCAGATTTTTAAATGGATTCTTTGCTCAATGGGCAGCCAGTGCAGTGAATGGGCATAGTATGCTGATATTTGTGGGTCCTTGTGATGGTCCTGACTAGAGAGTTCTAAACCATTTGTAGTTTATGCAGATTTTCCTTACTGATGCCGATGAGAAGTGAGTCACAGTAATCAAGTCAGCTGGAAACCAAATCATTAATTAACCAGTGGGATTAGGACAGAGTTGAAGACAAAGGAGAGCTGATTCTACAGATATCCTGTTTGTGCAAATGAGGTTGTCAACATAATTCCTGAACATGGTTACACAATGACATGGACATTGAAAAGTGAAATTGAAAAAGTAATTTATATGAAATTCAGTTAACAATAATTGCTCGCACTAGTCTCCTGAATTTACTGTTAAACGATTGCAATGTATTACATTTGCAGGGAACATTGAATGGACAGATAAGAATAAACGTCAGTGCTATATTATGTGGCGAACGCCTGAAGAATGGGGTAAACTCATCTACAAATGGGTATGTAAAACATTCCAAACAGAAACAACACTCTTCCATATCCTGTACCCATTTAATCAACTCCAAGGGCTTCTAGAATGCCAAAATTGTAATAGACAATAGGCATCAGGAGATGGTCATTTGTAAATTAAACCACAGTTCAGGAGTGCTCGATAGTGTAGTGGTTAGGGCACTGGACTGACTGTCAATTCAGAGGTCGGGGTTCACATCCCCGCTACTGCAGAAAATTTTGTTCTAGATTTTTGTTCTGCCTGCACCCCTAGCTAACTCAGCTATAATGAGTACACTGGCCGTACACTGTTGGTGGGAAGATGAGATGGTGAGGAAGAGGATTAGCCACCCGCCCTCACATGGCGAGGCTAGGAAAATGAAGTCGCTAACACCATACCCATGTCTGCCTCAGGGCTAGCGTAAGGGACTGCTCTTCTTCTAGTTGAAATACATTAGCAGAGGACCAATCAAAATCTATTGTTAGGACGGATTCTAGAAGGCAGGCTATTGGTGGCCAAATAGTTAGATCTTAGCTCAGTATTTCCCAACCAAGGTTACACAGAGCTGTATGATTTCATGGAGCCAGTTGCATTAGAAGCTTTCAAAGCGCTGATAGTTATGAGACAGTGTACTGAATGTCACAAAACCAAGTTTGACCTGAATTGAATTCTCATATGGACCTCCCTCCCCCAAAGTATTGAAGCAACATTTAATATATATATATGTATGTAGCTTGTGGATGGTTAATAAAGTGTCTGTATTTCCTGTTGTAGGCCTCCGATACTGGTCACCTCAACACGGTCTGTACGCTGTATGAACTAACAGAAGGGGAAGACACGAAAAACCGAGGTTTCTGTTCTACTACCTCATTCCAAGGACTATGCCTCTGACCAAGTCATGCCAAGCCCTCTGACCCAACCTGAGATTAGGAGCAGTGACTCCTTAATCCACTCACACAGTCTGGCAATGCCCCGTGGATTCGCCCTATCCTCACACCACTTATATTTTTCAAAATTTACCCAATTACATGTAATTAGGTAGATTTTCTGGTTATATCGTCAAATAGTCAAAGGCATGGCCACAACCAATGCAAACATGCCAAATGTATTACAGCAAAACTTCATTATATCAAAGTTCAAAGGACCCTCGCCAACAGGTCAATATATCCAAGGTTCAAAATAAGCGAGATGGATAGTCATGTCAAGCTCTCTCTGACTCTACGCAAGTGGAAGTGTACATGTTTTCATATAGTTAATAATAATATAATAATAATATCTTTTCTTTAATTTAGCGCCTGACAAACGCACTGCGCTGTACATTTACATGTTATGCAATTGAAGCAATCTTAACTAGTTAACTACTAACAGAACAGACAGCTTGTAATACAACGGCGCTAATAGCAGCCTACAAAGCAAATCCGCCCTCTAACGGGGCTCGAACTTAGGACCTCTCGCACTCTTCGCCAGATGTTATCCAACGCGCCACCGGACCCCCCATATGGTTGAAAATTCAGTTAGCATGTGGCGTTGACCCTGCTCATTTTTCAGTGAACTGATTCGGTGAGAACCTTCACCACCGCTTCCTGTGCAAATGGGTGCCATGTCATTTACAGTCTCCGTGTAAAATTTGCACAAGTTGTCATAATATCTATAATTTTTCTGTGGCAGGCCCAGTGATCTGGAATGGTCTTCCTCTAGAGCTGCGTCTACACCCTGGGAGTCTGCCTGAAACTTTCCTTACTAAACTCAAAACTGTTCTTTTTGGGCGCGTTGGAGTCAGGAGCGCCTTTGAGTAGTTTCCTTGCAGGGGCGCTATATAAATTCCCGAATGAATGAATAATCCAGTCCAGAAATCCTTCCTTTTTAGCCTATTCTCCCAGTTGATTACACATAGTGCTTCTCAAACATTTCTTAAGAGCGATGCTGTACTTCTGAATAAGTTAAAGCGATATGGTTTTCTCCCCCCCCCCTTCCACTTCTCCAACTGTGCAGCAAATGGCAGCCACGGCTGATGATTCTCATTTCAGGGCCGTCATTACTAACGAAAACCACATTCTTAGAAGCTTTCTACCAGAGTCCCGGAGTCACAGCTGTAATCTACAAACTCGGGTCCATGGATACAAACTGCTTCCAAAGGATGACAGGAATTTTATCCCCCGACTGTTGTATAAAAACATATACTGACAGCATTTAGAAGCTCACGGATAGGCCTGGCTATTAGGCCACGCTGGCTAGCAGCCTCAGAATCTGTCGCATAATGCACTATTGCTTGTTTAAGTTGTGGCTGTGTCAATTTGATTTTTCTTCTAATAAACGAATATGTGATGATAATGTAAAAATATGTTGTAATTACCTTCGGACCAACATGCTCAGTCTTTCTACTGTAAGTAGGCCCTAAAGTATAATTTATCAGGACACTTCATATAGTGCATGTTATTAAAGTACCTCAGAAAGCGTACTCTTGCTGAAACACTTCGTTACGCCACTGCTCACAAGACATAGTGTTGTATAGTTGCAGAATTCATATCACTTGTGATTGTATGTTGTATTTAGATTTTCACGGTCTTGAAAACTGGCTTCTTATCCGTGCTCTCAAGACACTGGAGCAGCAGAAGAAAGCCGAACTTATTTCCTTTGATGGAAACGAAGGTGTCAAGTTTTTCTAGGCAGACTGACAAAATAATGTTAACCGTCTTAGCTGCTTGCGTAGACAAAACTTTCGCTTGAAAATTCGTGCTGAAACAAATGTTTAACATTATGGCAAATAATTACCAATCATTTGACTGAAAGAAATTGTAATTTTGTTTCTGCAATTTATTATGTTATTAAAATTTGTTATTAAAATTTGTTGTATTATCATTCCTTAATTTTGCTAGTTTAACTCAACATATGAAAGATCCATTGATAATTTGGAAAACTTTAGTTAGTAGTTAAGGTTGTAAATTTTGTCTCTGGAAAATCATACCTCGTCCCTGAGACCATCGGAGATTCGGAGAGTATTATGTTTGTTTTTTGGTCACTACGGCATGATAATTAAAGACCCACAAAGTGTTATAGATGGTACCGTTGATGTGAAAATTGTGCCTCCCACTAACTTTCAATTCTATTTGCACATCTTTGAAAAGATAGATGTCATTATGGGCTTTGAGAGACGTGCATGGATGTGTGATTACATCAGACCTTAAGGAGTGTGTCCTAAAGAAGAGGAATAGTGCCTGATAGGCAAATGAATAAACACTAAAATGGTCATAAGAAATGTAGGCAACTTAAACCTAAAAACTCACTTCATGAAAATTAGGTCTTCATGATGCTTTAGTTGTTAAAAAATTGCTCAGGTTTGAAAATTTTATGAATTGCTAAAGTACTCAATCTTGGGTCAGAATCTAATGTTGTTAATATGTTTCACACAAAACAACTGACAACTCTGAGATATTTTAGTTTCCTGATCCCCAACATCTTTTCAGTTACTTAACGGTGGTGTGAGACGAATAGCTTCCTCAAGAGCTAAGGGGTTAAACCCTCTTGACAACCGCAACACTGGGTCCTTAAAATGTACTGAAAGTATCTGCCGGTAATCTAAGAAATTATACAGCACCAATGTGAAAAATCTGGAGGCACCAGTCATCGCTACTAAGCGAAATCGTGCAAGCTAAATTCTAGAGTGTGTACTTTGGAAAGCCAAGAAGGTAGCCCATCATTTCTCAACAGTTACTGGATCCGCATAGTGCTGCTATGTGTTGCAGGCGGCAGACTCGTTTAAAAGTCCTCTATCAGACGCTTGCAGCGGTGGTTTTACATTTCGTTAAACCACATTCATTTGCTCCCCGAAGTCAAATGCTCAGCTCAAATTTGTAATGATACTTCTGAAATCGTTGGAGGCTGGAATTGTGTCCAAGACTCCGTGGGAGAGGGACTTGTCTCTTTCTACGAACAGCAGTCTTTCGCTTATAAGTTGTACCAATACTTAATAAATTGATCGTTTACGGTCCAAGGAATATAGTTTTATCAAGTAGAGACATTTAATTGCTACTATTTTACACGTGTCATTTTACTTGTTTTGCTTAAGTATAGCGCTATATGAATTGAGATGCCTATACCGGATATTGGTATCGTTCTAGAATTCCATGTGAGCCGTTATCGTCTTTGTGTAGTTCGCTGAGATCGTTATAATTTATCCTATTTGGTAGTAATTTCCCTGATTAAAGTGTTTGAAATGGTAATTATGCTCGTCGCGTTGTCTTTGCAAAGTTAAAGCAGTTGTTAGGATTGCAGTTTTTAGGCTAGCTGTCAGTTTCATGGCACCATTTAAGCGCATGCATCTCACGTTGGATGCACATGGACTTTCTTCACCGGGTCAATCAAGGTCATTGTTTAGGATAGCGTCATGTTAATAGGAAACAAGTATCGGAATGCAAAACATTTAAAACAAACTGTTAAACTGTGTAGAAGTGTTTCTGTACTTCAAAGTCAGTTTTGCGACAGCATTGTAAGGTTTCTAAGAAAGTATAGAATGTTGCGTCATCTAACGAATCACTTTTAAGCGGTGGGCAACGACTTAAAAACTTCGCAAGCTTATAGAATCGGGGGCTGAAGGATATAGTGCATAAGTTTCCTGTCGTCGTGAGTGTCGGTTAGAGTCAGGTTAGGCGTTGTGAGAGTCATGGCATCGTTTAGGGTCAGGGTTAGGGTTAGTGTCAGTCATTAGAAAACCTTTAGGCGTCCGCGCAGCATGCCCAAAGATACCGTATAATTATTCTTCAGCCCACGATACTATAACTTTGCCAAAACCTTTATTTTAAGTATGTATAAACAACATCTTCTTATCAAAACTTCTTGTGTTGATTATAGGCCGCTGCACTGAAACAATTCATTCCACTGTTTGACCGTGTTCTGGTTCAACGGTTTGCAGCTGAAACAAAGACGAAGGGTGGCGTTCTGATTCCGGAAAAGTCCCAAGGAAAAGTCCTTGATGCCAAAGTGATTGCAGTTGGTCCTGGAACGCACTCTTCTGTAAGTGCCTTGCCTGGTATCCAAGTTCGGTAATATTCGAGAAATGGCCACTTGTGGTTTAAGCGATATGTTCACTTTTAAAATTATTAGACAAATCAGGGTGCTGCACACTGTCGGAAAGAATATCGAATACACATGAAAGTAACATATACCAATATAACCAATGTTCCCACAATGATGTGTGCAACACCAAAAAAACTATTATCCATCCACCATACACATTGAAAGTGAATTATCCCATTGATACGTTGTCTCTGTCCATAGGTGCTTCCCTCCCCACAGCTACCAATCACAAACCCTGCATGTGTTATTGCATGGTTGTTGTGTATGGACGTTAAACAGATGCTAAGCAATTGCTTAAAGTTATTAAAAACTGGTCATCTCACTGGCTTGAACCTGCATAGCCTTTGTTAGGAAGTGATTCATGCATCAACCATTATCTATGAATTTTTAAAAACAAAATTGAGACTGGTTTGTGTCCTGTTTGTTACAGAAGGGAGACCTGATCCCTGTGAATGTTGTTGTTGGTGATCGAGTTATTCTACCCGAGTATGGTGGCACAAAAGTTGTCTTAAATGACCAGGTGATATCAACTGTTCAGCATTAAAATAACTGTCGTAGTGGTTAATTATGTAGCACAGTTTAGGGGACCTCTCAGGAGAGCAGCACACAGGTTGTGTTGTATAACTGTGATTGCAAACTCTGCTCACAGGCCAAAATTATGTGCAGACCAATTTTATTGGCCTGCAATACTTTGTAAATCAATTTTAATTTTAAAAACTTTATAGCTAAATTATTTATGTTTTCTTTGTGTTTAGCAGTAAGTTTTTGCAAGTGATCATTGGTTTTATTCAGTTTTGTTGTAAAAACTGTAATGTAAATATTTTGTTATGCAATTTGGTACACGACCTTGGAAAGCTAAATAGCATGTGGCTAAGTCATCGTTTATTGGGCTTGTTTTAAAAAGGTTTTGCAGCCTCAGAGAAGTGATTGATGTTTTTATGGGATGAAAAAAACTGGGATGTTCTTGAACCCTCTACACCTGTATTTATCACTAATATTGCCTTTCTGACATTTGCTAATGCATTTAAACACCCTTGAACTTTTATTTACTGAACAAAAGGCAGATTGTTACAATATTGTTACAATATTTTCTTCCTTATTTCGGTTTACTTTTTACTGTTTGCATTTACTATCTGACTCTCAGACTGGTGTTTGAACCCTTGTGTGACCCTCAAATTCATTGGAGTTTGAGACCACATCTGTGAAATGGTCTCCTAAACTTGGAAGGTTATTATGTAAGAGATGGCCTCTTACCAGACCTTGACACTGAGCCACAGGAAAATTCCTTCTGAATACTGCACTTTCTCAGTTTCTCCAATATTGTCACCCTGCCATCATATGCTAAAAGCTCCTCTAATACCCCTCAGGCATTGCACTCCAAATTACTCTCCTCTTCGAGGATCCTACCTCTATCTGCCTTTCAATCTTCCACCCTAAATGAAACCCATTTTGGCAGATCCTCTTCTTCCTCCCTTGGATTTGGATCTTTATTTGCTATTTTTAGAGGGATAACCCCTCTGGGCAGTTGTCTGAGATGGTTTACTGTTGTCTAACGCCACGGTTAATATGAACTGTGGTTTAAGATGAAAGTTTTACTCTGGTACCCTGTCTTAACCTATTTGCTCTTTATATCTTCAGTGGCTATTTATTGACTTATGCTTAGCATTTTAAAATTTAATTTCTTATATTTTCTGTTTTCAGGAATATTTCCTCTTCAGAAACCAGGACATTCTTGGAAAACTTCAGCAGTAATCATTCATCAGGAGATTATACTGAATGTCGCATGAACTGCACAGTTGAGTTGCGTGGAGACTCAGTTAGGAGCCTACACAATAATTCGATTAATTACTCTGTTCTTAGAAATACAGGTTGAACAACAAAGCGTCACAGATCAACTTTTTTGTTTAGGTCAAAGCCACAAATAGATGGCGTTTTTTAATTAATGGTAAAAAAAATTGTGCAATGTGACTTTGGCTTCATTTTGTTGTGTTAATTTGTTAAAATAAAGCAAAACATTCTGTTAAAACATTTAACTGTACTATTCAACTGGTCTTGTGTTATCAGGTCTGGAGCATGTCAGGCTTAAAAAAACTCTACAATATATAAAGATACTGGTGTATAAAAATGAGGTACGAGTGCTTGTAATGTAGGGTGTTCAAGTTAAGTCTAGTGCAGAATTGCAGATAATGGTAAATGTTTTGTAACTGATAGAAACATAGTGTCAGTCTCAAGATGTGCCCAAGCAGCCCAACGTCTTGGTCTGGTCTCAGACAAATTGACAATCATTAAAAACCTGCTCTGTTCAAAGATCTTTTGAAATTTTGTCAGATATAAATATAGTACATGTATACAGGTTAGTTCATTTGCCAAGTCCATTGTCACATAGGCCTACGTCAATTGTGATATTGTTCAAATAACAGTCTGTTATAGCAGTGTTAACGTCAAAATGAGCTTGCATATGGGAAAAGGTTTTTTATCCGTTGTAAATCGAAAACCATTGAACTGATAAACTTTAAACTGCAACATCTGTAGCTACCACACAGCAGTGCATCTGCTGAAAGTGAAGGTCACAAGTTACAACTAGTATATGAACATATGAAGTCCTCTTGTACATGTATATGTGAACCACGCAGACAACATCGTCACAAGCCACACTAAAATAATCACTATTACCAGACATTAATACTTTGACAAAACAATTTCATACAACATAGGTTGATAAAGAACCACACTTAAAATTGAAAAACTACAAATATTTAATGTAAAAAGTACCAAATTTAAAACCCTAATGTAAGCTTTACAATTGAAGTAACCTATGAGAACTGCAGTTTTTAATCATCAAATAAATAAATATGTTTAGAATTGAAAGACATTTTAAAGCAATTAAATTACAATATAAATTGTTTTCAATAGCCCTGAGTCATAGATATTGTTAAAAAATTCTGTTGAGGCTACTTTTGCTAGTGGTTTCCAATGTTCAATTTATTTACATGTATACTTCTGTGCAAATGCACATACATAAAGACTGGTTCAACTGTTGTTCTGTTAACTCCGTTACGACAGCTTTTAAATGTTTCTGTCATATGAAATCCGGCAGAGTTTTGTTCAATCAGTAGCTTTGCATCAAGTATTGAAACTATTGAAAAGACATGTTAAAACAATCTGGTCTAACTGAAGAAGCTCTGCAAACAACATGACATACTGCATGCATAAAGAAACTGCCCTGAAATCAGCTTTTAATTATCAAAACGTTTCCTGTATAGCCAGCTAAGACACAAGTCAAATAAAAAAAACAATATCTATACAGTGCCATATAGATATTGGAAGAACTTTTCAATTTATTATTATTATTATGCATTTATTATGCATCACTACCTAATGACCGAGCATTAGTTGATGGCACTGAGCAATTGTGAGTGAAGGATGTGCTCAAGATATAGTCTATCTCGGAGGAGACTCGAACCCATTCCCTCTGCGTTACAAAGCGAGCACTAACCAATCGCCTACCATGTCATGTAGAGATTGGTAAAATTTTACGGAAAAATTATCAATAAAAATCATAATCACTTGAACATGTAGTACAAACAAATTAGCAACCGCACAACACTGCAACGTTCCCTTCCAGTACCACATGATGCACAAGGAATCAGACAACACAAAAGGCCTGTATACAATTATACATACATCCATCCAGTGTTTAAAGTGGTGTGGGAACGGCGTTTCCACTGCTCTGGAAATTTTATGCTTGCGTTCCCACTGCTCTGGAAATTTTTTGCTTGCGCTCCCAGTTTCCCACTGCTCACCATGCAATGGGACCATAACACATGCATTCCAATAAAACTCTTCTTCGGAGTTCCCACTGCTCACTCAAACCACTTTAACCACTGCTTGGCTGATTACTGCAAAATCCGAGAATGAAAGTTACCAGAAGAATGACAAGACGTCTCGAATCACAGTGCAAACCGGTATGGATAAAAGTCATATATCTTCATTCTGGTCATATCAAAAGACGAAATCTCTGCAGAAATGTGATACCTAACGTCTCCCTCACAACCTCACTTAAAATCACCATGTATGCACAAGGTCGAGTTTTTTGTCAGAAAAAATCGCTGGACTAACCATCAAGGTTTTTAAAATGACGAAATTTCGAGTATGCCAGAATCACTTTCAAACTGCACATTTACATAGGTAGACTATAGTTATTCACGAATCAGGCAGAATTTTGCATTTATCTTTGCTGCTTACTGCAAAACCCGAGAGTGAAAATTACCACAAGACTGACATGGAAACCGCTATCTATAAAAGTCATATATCTTCATTCTGGTCGTGTCAAATGACGAAATCTCTGCGGAAATGTGATACCTAACGTCTCCCTCACAACCTCACCTAAAATCACCATGTTTGCACGAGGTCGATTTTTTTGTCAGAAAAAATCGCTGGACTAACATCAAGGTTTTTAAAATGACGAAATTTCGACAATGCCAGAATCACTTTAAAACTGCATAATTAAATAGGCAGACTCTAGTTATTCACGAATCAGGCAGAATTTTGCGTTTATCTTGGCTGCAGTGTTTAAAGTGGTGTGGGAACGGTGTTCCCACTGCTCTGGAAATTTTATGCTTGCGTTCTCACTGCTCTGGAAATTTTATGCTTGCGTTCTCACTGCTCTGGAAATTTTTTGCTTGTGCTCCCACTGCTCACCATGCAGTGAGACCATGATAACACATGCATTCCAATAAAACTCTTCTTCGGAGTTCCCACTGCTCACCCAAACCACTTTAACCACTGCGTCCATCAATGCAAGGGCAGATCCAACAATGAAAGTTACCAGAAGCTACCTCATGTTAGTTTTAGAGGAGGCATGGCCAGCATGGCTCCTAGATCAGCCCTATCACCATCTCTTAACAAACACCGATAGAAATGACAATGCCAGTTTTTTATACAAAAACAGCAAAATTCCTTCGAAAAGTCCTCGAAATGGTCGGTGCCAGCTTTAGGTATAGGCGGCTGCCTACAGCGGCATTTTTCAAGAAGTGGCAAATTCTGCCGAAATACATTATGGTCACCTCCATCAAAAAGATGTCATTTATGAGTAGGGCAGCATTTTTGTCCTTGCCTATAATAGCAAAAAACTGTGAAAGGGCACCACTGTAAATGGTGCTAGATTAAAGTAAAGTTTCATACGTATCGAAAGTCTGTCGCAAGTTGATAATGAAACGCCTTTGTGAAGTTCTTAACGGTGTTATATAAATTGCCAATACATACACGTGCACATAAACTACTAGAGTCTGGCAGAAACAAAGACAAACGTTTTCCAATTAAGAGACAAGTATCATGCAGTAACTGCCAATGACGGCTATGTTTCTACACCAGAGCCAGTCGACCGTAACCAGCAGCATCAGTCTCGTGTAGCAGGAAGGGCAACGGACTGACTGTTCTAACGGCCAGTGCTGCCTGGTCTCAGCCACGAATCATCCATCAGGGTATTACTTGATGGAGGACTGTTGAAAAAAAGAAACACAACATACCACTTCACCAAACCTAATTTCATTAGCTCATTTAATCCAATCTATTCTAATCTAATCCAGTGGATTCTAGTCTAAACCAATCTAATATGAATTACCAAATATAATGTACTATAGCCCAATTTTGTGATGGCTAGTGCTCTACTGCATCAACTTCTGAAATTGCCAATCGGATATAGCTGCCTTGGAATGCCTTGTGCTGTACAGGCTACCACCTGTGGCACTGCTCTAAATTGATATACAGTACCACATATACATGTACCACAATTCCTCCCTTGTAAATTTTCAGCTTCCACAACTAAACTAATGTCTACAGACTAAAATGTGTGCATGTAAGAACGTATGTTTTCTGTAATCAAAGCAAATCTGGCTTTAGAGCTCACCACTCAACTGAAACTGCTCTTCTCTCTCTTCTCTCTGACATCTATTCTGCTATGGATAAATCCCACGTTACTCTCTTAGCACTTTTTGATGCATCTTCAGCATTTGATATGGTAGATCATGATATTCTATTACATCGCCTTGAAATTTCCTTTGGTCTTAGTGGCCTTCCTCTTCTTTGGTTTCGCTCCTATCTTACTGATCGTACTCAAATGGTTATTCTAGGAGACTCCCGCACCTCATGGGTACCTGTTAAAGTTGGAGTCCCACAAGGATCTGTGCTGGGTCCACTTCTTTATATCTTGTTTACAGCCGATATTCCTCTTCTCTTTGCTAAACACTCAGCCTCTGGTCACCTCTATGCTGATAATGTCCAGGCCTTTGTTCATGGCCCCTCTTCTCATCAGCTTGCTCTTTCCCAATCTATTGAATCTCTTTCTGCTGATCTCAATTGTTGGATGTCCTCTAATCGTCTTTCACTCAACTCTTCCAAGACTCAATTGATCTGGCTTGGCACTCGCCAACAGCTAATTAAACTTGATTACGATTTACTTGCCAAGCAGTTCCCTCAATTTACTTTCTCGACAAATGTCCGTAACCTTGGTGTTACTCTTGACAGTACTCTTTCTTTCTCTGCACATATCTCTAATCTCTCTCGGTCCAGTTTTTATCACTTGCGGCGTCTACGTGCCATTCGACGATCTGTCCCCTCTCCGATTTTTTCTTCCATGGTTCATGCCTTTGTCTGTTCTCGCATTGACTACTGTAACTCGTTACTTATGGGCCTACCAAAACTCCGCCTGGCTCCACTGCAATCAGTACTTAATTCTGCTGCTCGTTTAATTGCCCGCCTACCTCGTTTCTCCCATATTTCGACTTTCATGACTCAAGACCTTCATTGGCTTCCTCTAACTGCTCGAATTCAGTTTAAAATTCTTTTTCTTACGTGTAAAACGTTTTTAGGTCAAGCTCCACGCTACCTCTGTGATCTTATGAGACGGCCTATCTCAGCTACCTCTGGACGTCCTCTCCGCTCTTCTGACCATCATGACCTTCTAGTTCCGAGGTCTCGGACTGCCACAGCACAGCATCGTGCCTATGCCTCCGTTGGACCTTTGCTGTGGAATGACCTCCCTGCTTTAACTCGTGCTGTAATGTTATCTGGAGGTACCACTGTTTCTGCTCGTTCTCTTAAGACTTTTCTTTTTCGAGGGGCCCTTCGCACTGGAAGCGCTTCTGATTAGGTTGTACTGCGAGAGGCGCTTTATAAGTCCATAAATAGAATAGAATAGAATAGAATAGAAATGCTGATGCATGTTTAATTTGCTAATGCTAATATCCGTTATGATTACGAAGCAGCCTTTAAAAGAGCTGTAAAATGTTCAAACCTTATAATGCTTTACATTACACAATGCATAACATTCAGGGTGTTTCCTTACCGGCTGTGTTTTCGTGTTTCCATGAAATGCTTGAGGATGTCATCTGGATTGCCACTCGAAACATCATCACCTGGAAAACAACGAAAAACATTCCCATACGTAAACGTCAAAGTTGATTATATGCAGTCAATTAACGTACAATACTTAATATCCTATTCTGAATGGCAACTTACATGCACACTCACTCACTCGTGTTGATTGAATGATGTAGGTCCATTCACATATTTTAGTCATATACTTTACGTACTGGTAATATATTATTTAAATTCATGTATTTGTACAATTAAAACTTTTTATTCGTATATTTTGAGTGTTACATTTTCAGCTATATATTTTCAGTCAACAGTCATACATTTTGTGTAATAATTTAAAAAGTCAGTTGTTTTGAGTGGCATAGTTATTTAGATATGTATTGAGCATAATATATTTTGTGCTATATCTAATACTGTTTGCCAATTCCAGTTTGATGATGAAAGAAGAAAAAATTTTACCTTCGAGTGATTTCAGTTTCTTGAGTCGTTCTTCATTTTTCTTCTTCAGTTCATCTGGATCAAGGCTGGTCACCGATCCCATTCGACTGAACGGAGGATCAGCCTAGGAACAATCACGATTTGAAACAAATCATCATGCTGTTTATTTATTCAATTATTGTTGTCATTGTATTCAATGACTGTTGTTGTGTTGTTCAAGTATTGTATTCAATGACTGTTGTATTGTTCTAGTACTGCTGTCCAGTTGTTTGGTTACTGTTCCTATGCATCTGCCACAGGATCTTCCAACCCAGATCAACCCACACAACTGCTCTCCAAGGTCTTGTAAAAAATAAAACTTACAGATTCCACTGTTTCTCCAGTTTAAATTGCCCACAATGCCGTTGTGCGATCCTTAAATGTGCTACAAAAATAACCAGATAAACGAATTCATATAAAAGTACCTCAACAGAAATCCTGACTTTTCTATGTCTTCGGTTTAAAGCTGAGTTTGGTCGGTTTAAAGCTGAGTTTGGTCTCGCTGTCATATCCTCTAAATCGTCTGGAAAGTGGTGATTGTCTGCTCTGCTGTCTGGGATGCCTGGGAAAGAAATAGCAGAATTAACCATAAAGTAACATAAGTTAATTGTTCATAAATCCCCTGCAAATAACTTAGATTGGAAGAAAACTATCCAGGCTGCTGCTAATCTAGCAAATTAAACCAAAAGTAACTGTATCCACTTTAAAATTTAAAATTTAAAATTTCTTACCCACAGATTACTAAAGTCAGACAATTTTATCACAATAAAATTTATTCACACTGAAACCAAAAGAGTAAATATATAAAAATCAATCCAAATTTATGCAAAACAGGTCAAATAGACTATAGTCAAATCAGACGAAATTTAAACCCAAAAAGTCAAACATTCAAAGTTTCAGCAAATAGTTCAGCTGAATGAAAATCACCCAAAATTCAAATTTAAACCATAACATTTAGGTAACTTAGAAAAAAACAGATCAATCCAAATTTACACAAGAAAGCAAATTAAACCAAAAGTAACTGCATCCACTTTAAAATTTAAAATGTCAATGAAACCAAAAACATGCATTAAAACTAGGCTGGTACTGATTAAAAATATTAATTGATTAATCTCCTAAATTTAACTTCAATTAATCGATTAAATTCGATTAATTTGGTATCTATTAAGTAAAGTGTGAAAAACTGTTCAAAATGTGGTCACCGAGCCAGTTACTACTTTCTTTCTAAAAAAAACTTCAATCATTCCACCAGCAGCTAAAGTTCAAATAGTCAAACTGAAAAATGTAGTCAATAGTTAATACTTTCTATCTACAAATCTTCTATCATTCTACATGCTGAAGGTTATACATCAGCGATGTGTTTGAACCACAATAGTGCACTATTTATTGCAATGAAGACAGTTAATTTTGCCGCCATCTTCGACTTTTCCATCAGGATTTAGCTTAGATGCAAAATGATTGCTTAATTTTCCACTCAAACGTCTTACATTATCATTGTTTGCCATATTGTTTACTACCGAAATGGGTTACTCATCATCATGAAATAAGTAAAAAAATTAATTGAACAAGCCGAAATTAATCAATTAAACTTTTAACGATTAATTAATCGTTAAAATTCACAGCCCTAATTAAAACATAACTTTAGTAAACTAAACAGATCAAACTCTACTTTGCATTGCAAATAAACCAATGAATTATCTGTAATAAAAATACCGAAAAATTCTGTCTGTGCTTCGAGTAAATTTGATCCAGGTCTGGATAGTCCCTCTCCAGGTAGGCTGTCCTCGGCAACGGCTGAAAGACAAAAAATTACTTCAGTTTAGAGATTTTGGGATCAAGTCATTCATTTCCACAACATAAATGTCTGATTAATTATAATTATTGACCCAGCATGTCCTTTAGGCCTTGGATACCATATTAATCTTTTATCAAATACTTTAAAACTTTTCTCTTACACGAGGGCTGAGATGGGAGCCCAGTAGCACTATAATTGTGACCTCGATAGAGAAAAGGGACTGTTTGTCGGGAATGGACTTATTAACATTTTCAATACCTAATACCTTAAGGAAATAAGCCAAAAAATTTCAGGATGTTTGGCCCAAAATTTATGCCCTTTTTTAATGAAAATATAAAATACTGATACAGGTTCTTAAAGGTGCTGTATAAATTTACTGAATGAAGCACAAATAAAAATTAACCTCTCTCCACCTGATGTATTAATTACATATTTTACCCTTAGTGTGGCATAATAGTTTGTAATACAGCGAGCCAGAGATACAGCTGTATTAATTAAACTCAAAAATCAGTAATCATGGATTTTCAGGAAAACCCATATTCCAGCAGATCTATTAAGCGACAAATGGTCTCTTTTGTTGGCCAATGTTACATATATATTCATACTGTAAATTAATGGATAATTATTACAAGGCTCTTGCTTTAACACTTTAACGACAAACATGTAGTAAAAGTGACAAAGAAGCAGCTCATCGTTAAAGTGTTAAACAGGTTCTTAAAGGTGCTACATAATTATTTACTGAATGAATTAATTGCATAATTTGACGAGTTGCAGACAATAAATTACTTCTGTGTTTCTTCAGCCTCTTGAGCTCTTCCTCCTGTCTCTCCAATTGCGAACGCTGCCACTCCTCGAGTCCCTCTCGAATCGGAGGACGACCTTCCTTGATTGGGTTGTCATGGAAACCATCATCTGCCTCTGAAGCCAATATAAACCAATAGCAAATAAATTCCATAAATTAATGAGTAAAATGATTAACAAACACTTAAGTTAACTCTGTCCAAAGGATTGTGATTTTGTAATGCAGCTTTGCTTAGAAACGATCAAAATATGAACATAACCGGTAGCTAAGTATAGTTACCAAGACTGACTTAAATAAAGAGGTCAGAGGTTCAGACAGATAAATATTTCAAGATTTCTGTTCCACTGGCACCTTCTACCAAATTTAGCACTAACATGAGTAAACTGACCCACACCTTTGAGATATACATAGAAGGTGCTTCAGCAAGTGTCTTCATACATATAATGTTCTGCCCACACACTGGCAGAGGCAGTGATGGAGAGGACTGGCATACTGCCCTCATGAGCTTAGGCTAAGAATAAAAGTGGTTAATGTTTAACAGATATTAAAGGCATCTGCTGTATGGACTGCACTTTTCTTCTTCTGCCTCCTCCTATTGCTCTTTCTGTCCTTAAACCTCCTCTTCCTTCTCTTTTCTATTTCTTCTTCACAGACAGGTATAAGACTACTTGTCTACATCACTTGTTCTTCATAGTAAAAGCGTCGAAATTGTTTTTGCTTAGCTAAGATTTTCAGAAGTCTTACGTATTTCCTGTTGTTGTTCGTCAAAGTTGTAAGGATATGCTTCTTGATGACTTGTCACTGCTTTCCTTCCGCGGGCACTGCTGCTGTTGTTCCGTGCGGTTTCAAAGATACCTGCGTCATGATGACGCCTACAAGAAAAGCCAAATGAAGTTTAAAGTTCAATATCTATTGCCCGAAATCTAACATACACTCAATTCACACTATGCCAGGCAACAGCTGTTTACGGTACATTGACACCAACTTAAACTTTATCTCACCTTATCTTGGCATTTAACCTATTGCAGTGATTATCAATGTAACCTTTACACTTCAGCAATGGCTTCATCTGAACATTTAACACTAAGTAATTGCCTCATTTTAACCTCTAACCCAAAGTATAATGACCTAAACTTAACAGTAACCCTTAACTTTAAATCTTAACCTTTAAGCCTAAGAGAAAGAGACAGAATGATTGAGAAAGAAAGACAGAGAAAGCCGACAGAGATGTTGATAGAGATAGAGAGAAAGAGAGAGACTCACGGTGGTCGACCAATCACAAGACGAGGATCAAACACTTCTGGCGCCATCTACAGAATTAATCAAACAAACAAAAAATCATTCTTAACTAAAGAAATCCGGATTCGACTGAACTGCATTAGATAACTGCATTAGATTAGATGAGACAACACAAGACACACAAACCATGATTAATTTATTACACCAAGATTTATCTTGTAAGATATGATATTTCTAATTTATTATGATAAGCTGAGATTCGGATAAAGTGAGTTATGCAAAAGAGATATGAGAAAGATGAGATCAGAATAGATTACACTAGTAGATGAGACTGGATAGGTTAGATAAGGTTAGATGACTTACAAATTAGATTAAGGTTTCAATTTTGTGTAGGTATTTTCTAATTAGTGTCAGATTAATATACAGTATACATCAGACCATAATTAGAAAATATTAAAATTGCTGTGATTAGACAAGAGCATTCTAATGGCCTGAACTGATCTTAAAATTACAGATTAATAATGACCACAAATGACTAGAAATGACCCACCTGTTCCTTCTTGAGATCTGATTCAACTCTTTTGCGCTCAGAGTTCAACTTCTGCTTCATTCTGGCCAAATGATCGAGCGCTCGAGCGCCTACAATCAGACAGATACAGAACAATACAATCTGACAAGAAGATCTAATGCGACTCATCGTTGATTGACTCATTGACTGGGCTTAGAAGTAAAATAAATTGTTTCGGCTTAACGACACTTTTTCATATTAAGATGATTAGTGTCGGAAGAAAGCAACCTCGTACTCCACGTTTAAATTGTGTCCACCCGCATTAAAGATCCGACAATTAATCTCTGATAAACCGACCCGACCGGGAAGCGAACCCGGGGCGCCGGCGTGACGAGCGGGCAACCAACCCACTCGGCCACTCAGGATATTGCTTAGAAGTAATAACTAGACAAATCTTATTACTTAATCTTATCACAATAAATTATCAATAAGTTATCTACCTCATCTTATAGCAAATAAATGTTATTTTGATTGACTGAGGGTGACTTGTATAGTGATGACTCATTCTGTCATCCATTCACGCTACTGACTGACTGACTAATGGGTTGACTAGTTCACTGCTTCCCAAAGTGGATGTCCACGGACCGGCTGCGGTCCGCGAGCTCTCAGTCTGAGTGAGTCAAAAACTGGTCAAATTGTCTTGGAATCGAGCGCTATTATAATTTTATTAAAGTCATAAAAACACTTCTAGGCTAGACTAATCTGAATGGGTTACAGCAGAAAATCGCAAGGATGGCGACTCAATGAATTGCAGGTCGCCTTCCTTTGACTGGTAACTTTCACTCAGCTTCTCTCTCGCTTTCGTCCAATAAACCGATAAAAGCAATTTCTTCATCGTTTTATGTCTGTTCGTCAATCTTTCACACAAATCGATCAATTTTGCACATCTGTTTTGACTTACGTAAACATTGTCACGTGATCCAGTGAATGCTCCTATAGAGTCATAGAATTGGCTAATATGCATTTATCATATTTGACATCTATTTTAGGTGATCGACAAACTTTAATAAATTGGGCCCCGGTCCTTTTGCCGTTGAAATTCCTACCGGTCCGTGACACTGAAAAGTTAATTCTGCCGGTCCGTGACACTGAAAAGTTAATTCTGCCGGTCCGTGACACTGAAAAGTTAATTCTGCCGGTCCGTGACACTGAAAAGTTAATTCTACCGGTCCGTGACACTGAAAAGTTTGGGAAGCACTGGACTAGTTCACTGATTTCACCGACATCTCTTCAACTCATTGATTGATTGACGACTTGCTGACTGATTTCTCAATTAGTTCTGGTGAATTGGGACAGATTAATGTACATCGTCATTTACGAAGGTAACTATGAATGCACCCTGAGTCCTTGAATGTAAGAGCTTAAGTTCATAGAAGTATCGACCTTAACACTTACTCTGCATGCGTTGCGACTTTTGCGACTGTTGCGATTTCGCTCGATCAACAGGAACCGGAGAAGCCTCACGCTGAAAGAAACAACCATAGACTCAAACAGTGAAGTGCCGTGGCTTTGCATCTGGGAATAACCTAAGATTCTGCATGAGGGAAGCCCCACATGCATGGGTGGGAGTTGGGAAGATGCCTACAAAAGGTTAGCCAGCTAAGTAGCATCGATTCACAAAGACAACAATTACTTTTCAAGGCTCAATTATCATCACTATCATCAATCCATTGTCATGCATCAGCATCATCATCATCATCATCATCATCAGGAAGATCCAACAGTATTTTCCATTCCCGTGATATGACCTGACCTGACTGTGATTAAAAGAGGAAGAGCACCTGCTGATATGTCACTTGTTGAGGTGGTCTTGAGTTGGGTGCTTTGCGAGAAGCTCACAGCAGCAGCAGCTGGAAGCGGTGGAGACTTTGTCCTCTCCAAATCCTCTGCCTATGCAAAGAGAACACGCCAGGTAAAGTAACTTATCTGATGCCAGGTAAGAATCTGGGGTGTCAACATTTATGGAACTCATTTTAATAACTGGCTCATATAATGTCTGGAAGACTAGAATAAA
This sequence comes from Aporrectodea caliginosa, assembly GCA_020284085.1. Classification (NCBI taxonomy): domain Eukaryota; kingdom Metazoa; phylum Annelida; class Clitellata; order Crassiclitellata; family Lumbricidae; genus Aporrectodea; species Aporrectodea caliginosa. The sequence goes on along the minus strand of JACEVL010000263.1, from coordinate 24,044 downwards.
GTCAACACAAAATTCTGGAAGCTGAAACTGTAATGTAAATATAAATCTAAAAATTTCTCAGCACCACACGAAAGATGTAAAAGGGGACCAGCTTATTCATGGGCATTATATCAAGTCAAGTCTGGCACATCTAGGTTCCTAAGATGGCTTCGGTGTCAGAAAAGGAGTAAGGGGGGAAATATATGAAGAGCTGTGTGTTGTCAGCAAAGAGGATCAGCAAAGGATGAGGTAATGAGTTGGCCGAGTGGATAGTTGTAAAGAATGAAAAGACGCAGTTGTCCTCAAGAGTCCTGTCATTTGTCAAATGTTTTTCTGGCAAAATTGTAAGCACTCCTGTCTTTAAGCAAGGAAGGAAAGAGTTTCTGTGATTCCAAAGTTCATACGGGATATAAAGTCGTAATTGTAAACTTCAAACTTCTAAAGCATCACTCAAAAGCCAAGCACAGGGCACCAGCTTATTCGTGAATGCTGTGTACATCAAGTGAGACCTTTCCAAAGAGTAGTCAAAAGAGGCAAAGAGTCGAAAACTATGTGCTTCCAAAGTTCACAGAGGATATAAGATTGTAAAGTAACATGTAAAACAGTTACAAGCACCTTGCGTTTGTCTTCATCCTCTTGGCGTGCCTTGAGTTGTTCCTGCTGTCGGGCCTCCTGTGCTTCTTTCTTCCTTTGTTCGGCTTCCTTCTTCTGTTCTTCCTGTTGTCTCTTCAGCTCCTGTTGCTGACGCTCGGCCTAAAACAATACACCATTGTCAGGCATCAAAATGGTCCATTCTTAATTAATCTAAAATTACCTAATTCAAAATAAATAAATCTAATCTGATGTCGTCTAATCTAACCCAATGTAATTTAATTAAATTTAATCTTAATTAATTTCATTCAAACTAATCTACTTTAATCTAATTCAATGTAATCTAGTGTAATCTTCATGTCTTCTCTTCTTCTTCATATTCTCTCTTCAATCAGGTGTGTGCTGATGATTTCTCCATTTTGTTCGATCTCTGATTGTGTCAACAGCAGTTCTCAGCAAAACACAGATTGCTGGGTACCTGCCCATTTACTGTTACTCCAGCCTGTTAGACTTCAGTGCCAAGCCTCCAGAAGCAGGCTAAATGGTTACAGACCACATCCGTCTTACACTCACTGCGATCTTGTGCACGCATAAAATCAGTAATCATAGTCAGGAAACAATTTTGGGGTTTCCATTGGACATTCATTCTGAGAATTCATTCTAATGAATTTATATAGCGCCTCTTCAAGACTTCTCAGAGGCACTACTGCAGCAGCTAAACTATTATGATTTAACACTTGAATTACGAAGTGAACCAAAATTACATCAGTTAGCAAAACAATGCATAGTAAGCTTGAAGAGTCACCAGTGGCGGGCCCAAACACATGCGTGGAACCAACCAATGGACATGGTCATAGAGTACGGGGTCAGTTTTGAAAAGGTAAATATTTCAGCAATTATTTATTTCATGGGGGTCGGGGGTCGGCAAGGTTGAACCCGTAAGGCTAGATAAGTTCAGTTGGCGCCACCTGTTCAGCCTTTTCTCTTTGCTTCCTCTTCTCTTCTTCCTGTTCCTTCTGAATCCTCAGATTGTCCTCCTCGATGCGTTTTATCAGCATCTCGTCCTCTTTCTGTTGCTTCAGCTTCTCCTCTTCGTCCCTCCTCTTTTTCTCCTCAATCTGTCAATGCAAAAATATCTGATTTAACTTAAACTCTAATAAAATCTAATGACTTTTACCATGTCATTATCATAATTCAGTACCCCTCACAGTTACAATGAATCATCCAACACGTTACTGTAAAGTAACGTCATGAATATGGTAAAGTGAAGTAAAATAAAAGGTATGTAAATGGTAAAGTAATGTAATAATGTAATGCATTGTAAAGTACAAAGGCAAGGTAATAGTTACTGTAATGCTACAAAGACAAGGTAATGAAATGGTAAGGTAATGTCAGAAGCTAATGTAGTCTGAATCACTAAGAAAATAGACGCCACTGAGCAGAGCAGATGAAAAAGAACGGTTTTCCTAGGATGGAAAATACTCACTTTTCTTGTGTTGTCTGTGAATTACAGAGGTCAACAACCTTATAAATTTTCAGCTGTACATACATGTATGTATCTAGAAACTTGATATAGTTCCTTCTGGCTACCTCAAAACAATGCTGCTTATGACAGCCTAACTGAAACTATAAAGCAATCAAGAACAACAGTTCATCAGTAAGCAAAGAGTGCTTAGATAACTAGAAAATTCATCACTGGTGGGATACCTCACACAAACACAGACAATCAAAGGATTCCCAACCATAGTTAATAGTTAACACCATGTTCAGAGTCATAGGACTTAAAACTGTAAAGCACATGACAAGTCCTCAAAAGGCGCTTCAAAACTGTTGAGATATATATCGTATCGTATCGTATCTAAAGATTTACATAGCGCTTCTCTCAGAATAACTATTCAGAGGTGCTCTCAGCACGAAAACCCCTGGGAAAAAGAAACGTCTTTAAGGAACGAGAGACCAAAAAGGAAAATCCAGTCATTAGTTTAGCCCTTAGTGAGGGGTAGGTCATTCCAAGTAGAGGGACCAACCACAGCAAATGCATGCAAGCAACCTAATGTATTTAATCTTGAGACAGGAGAAGATTCATGACCTGTTTTCGTAGCTCATCCTGATATTTTTGTTTCGTGTTTTTCTGTTCGTCTGTCTGCAAAATCATCCACAAAACCGATTCTCAAAAATGTCAAACTCATAAACTGCTTAGCATTGGTACTGGACTGCATGGCACTTAGAATGCCTAGGAATCAAACTCTCTAGCAGTTCAATTACTTAGCAGCCAGGAGTTCGACCGGCATGTGGTCAGTAGCCGTCATCAGCCACTGCGTATCTGACAGTGGCTTTACAAGTCAGTTCGACAAACCAGAAATTAGGATTTTAGAAATAAAAAATTAGGAATAAAACTAAATATTAAAATGAATAAGTTAACATTAAATGAAATATATCATAAGGAATTAAAATAAATATTAAACAATGAAAAAGTATAAAATAAATACAAGGAACAAAGAGAAATATTATGAAACAAGTACCTGTAATACATATATTGTGAATAAAAATTAAATGTAAAAATTAGGAATAAAATGAAATAAGATGAGTAAAATAAGAGGAATATAGCTGACTAGTGAGTGGAATCTTACCATGGGTTCACCAAAGATACCATTTCCTCCTCGGGCAAACTTCACCTCTCCATCCGCTGCTTGGTCCTGGAGTCCTGGAGGAGCAGGGAGAAGGCTGGGGAAGGCCTTTGCTTGACGATCCGATAAAGGTGACCTGTAGAGGTCAAGGGGAGGTTCTGAAGGTCGGCTGTGGTCATAGAGATTATAAGGATCGGTCAGTCCTGCCATCTGGTGATCAGTGGCAACTGAAAGACAACAACTTCTATCAGCGCTGCGGCAGGAAACATTACTGTACGGTTGTAATGGTTAGGTAATGTAAGGTATGGAAATATATATGGTAATGTAGGGTAAAGTTAGAATAGGTAAAGCAATCTAATATAAAGCAAGGTAAGGTAACTTTCAATACCAGCAGCCACATCGGTTGTTGATTCTCCCTCCTTCTGTCATTTGAGCAAATTATTTGTCTGAATGCAAAACTTGTGCGATGTTTTGTGACGAGTTCAGACGTTTACAGACTTTACACGTTAGACTTGTTTCGTCATTTCCTCTGTGAAATTTGCATGCTTGGATGGTATTTTCTTTGCAAATCAGCTTGGCGTATGCTACTGAATGAGGATAGTGTACAAGCTAGCCTCAGATCGCCAGAAACATGCATGCTGTCCATGGCCGTCTATTTTTCGCCTTGACGGAGGATCATCAAGGGTTTTCCAGTTACCTGTTTTCATAACAACTGATGGTTCTGGAGAAAGAGGGATAAGGCTCTCTTTCTCTGTTCCCTTTGGACTCTCCCTGTATCCTTTTGAACTCCTCTGCACCTTTATGAACTCTCTCCATGTATCTGTTCTTTCCGTTCAGTCGTTCATGTCATTTCGTTCATACCTTACGAACTTAAGACCCACACTTTTCCAATTGCTTATCCACCTAGGCTGCTCTCTGTCTTAGCAGGCTGATCTTGGTGGATAGGAATCCATTGGTTGGGTTCCAATTGTTTGCATGAGCCTGCCACTGACAACTCTTCTAGTTATCAGGACATTGCTTTGAGAGCTGACGTGCTTCCTGTCCTTACGTCATTTAGACTGTTGTGGGTAGCACTTTTTTGAAAAGGCACGATATTAAATATCCTGATATTTTTTGCTATGGTAAGATAAGGCTTTTAATAATGCAAGTCAAACGCTCACAATTTACAAAATAAACAGTTGATGTAAATGCTAGTGTCGTTGAATCACGAAAAACTAAGTAATGTAACATTAGGTAAGCTAAGTTATGGTAGAGTAAGATTTGTACATGGTAAGGCCTCCAATCTTCCACCTTTTGAGCATTCTCATCTTCAACAAAACTCACCTTGACAGCTGCTTTGCTTCTGGTAACTGGACAACCCTCTGATACAACGCAGCGCTTGTGAAACAGCTGGTGCTTTGTGCTTAGCTTTAGAGTAGCGCTTTAGAAATTGAAAGTTTATGATTACGAGGCACGAAGGGTAAGTAGGGTAACTTGAGAAAATTAGAGAAACAACTCAAGTGAGTTTGGTGTATCCTGTGTCCATGCTTGCGTCACCATCTCTGGCTTCCTTCCAGCTAGAGAAAATCAATTTCCAAAAACGTTGTACAACTACACCAGCAACAATATAACTAACAAATGGAACAATGCTCCCTCTAAGTTGCATGTCAGCGCCTCTGATTAGGTTGTACTGTGAGAGGTGCTTTATAAGTCTGTAAAGAGAATAGAATAGAAGAGAACACGTGCTTATGCCGAGTAAATCTATAGCAAGGTCATAGTATGTAATTCAATGTAATCGGTACATGTAATCACTTTAGTACATGTAATCAGAATACAACACAGAATGCGAAAAGCTTCAATTCAAGATATCTGCTTTTTTAAACTGCAGCAATAAGTCCAAATCACTCAGGTCTAAGTCAAACAATCAGTCAAAATGTGATGCAAATTAGCATCACAACATAATAATGTCATGGAAATAACCATAACCAAACTGACAAAAATGGAACAAAGCAATGAATTTTTAGACTATTGCAGTCACAGAATCAAAGGGAGAGTCTTAAAAAAGCCTAAGCCCCACTAACAAGGGTCACCCTAGAAATAAGCATTGGATTGTATCGTCATAAGAAGGTGACCGGGTTATTTCCAAAAGTCTATGTTTGGATATACAGAGATGAGAGAAGAGTCTCTAAGTAACAAAAACTTAACTAGTTAACTAACGTGCACAAGAGATAAACTTACGTAACCTGAGAAAAGAGACGAGTACTTAATTGTTTGCATGCAAGCATGTGTATATGTATCCATATGCTTACTATAACACTTTATAAGTACCACACAATGCTTCCTGTGCCAGCTGAACTGATGCTAAAGTCATTAAGTCGCTAGATCTTCTCACCGACAGTGTACATTGCATGTATACTCACTATGTAGCCAAGTTCACTAAGACACATATTTGTAACAGAAATATCTGTCTGTTCTTGAGGAGGATCTGAACCCATGACTGCTGAGTTGACATTCAAAGACTCTAAGCAATAGACTATAGCACGTCATCTTTAGCCATAATTAGTGTTAGAGTATTAAGGCATACTAAAATAAATTTAAAACTGCAAATGAATCCTCTCAAATGGTACTTACAGATAACGTTGCCATATTTGTCACGCATTGGAGCTCCTCCACCTGGCTGACCAAATGGAGAATAGTTGGCTATTTCTGCCTCCAGCTTCTTATCATACCTGGCCAAGAAACTCAACTCATTTAGATCATAGCATTAGCATAAGGTCATAAGCAATCTATTTTTTAGACTTCTAGCATTAGCTATCAGTTTTAAAATTACAAAATAACCTTCAGGATTAGAAATTAGCCAAGCTACTACTATTACCAATTAACATACAAAGTCAACATCTAGCAATTATCAGTTAAAGCATCTAGCAATTATCAGTTAGTAATTAACAGCTATCAGTTGCCTAGCATACACCCCAACATTTAACAGTGATAGTACAATACTAGCATTCCCTATGCAGAAGACGAAGAGCAGTCCCTCTTTACGCTAGCCATGAGGCAGCACTGGGTATGAAGTATCAGCGACTTCATTCTCTTAGCCTTGGCATACAATGGCGAGTGGCCAGTCCTCTCTCTCTCTCTCATCTCATCTTCTCACTGACAGTGTATGGTCAGTGTACTCATTGTAGCTGAGTTGGTTATTCCTTATGAAACGATTTGTAAAAGGCACAAGTTACATATATATTCAGATGAAGAAAAATCCAAGAAACCTGTCTTGTTCTTCCTTCTGCCTTTGCTTTTTCAATTTGTCTTCCCCCATCTAAAACACAGAATTCTAGTCATTTCACTTCTTTACTAACAGATATTTATAAAAAAAATAAAATTACAAATAGGATTGTAAACATAATATAAAAATATACATAGTAAACATAATATAACAATCTAAATAGTAAACATAATATAACAATATAAATAGTAAATGTTGATGACTTTAGATCAGGCATCAAAACTAATGATCTAGCATGAAAGAAACAAACACTGCCGTTTGGCAAAATCCTTCTAACGAATTGGCATTAATAACTTAATAAGCAGATGAATTAATTAGGAATGAGACATACAGAGACAAATAGAAGCAACCTGTCTTTGCAATTCCATCTGATACATCTTCTTCTTCTCTTCCTCTGCACGCTTCCTCTCATCTGCGTTCTCACCAAGTATTCCTCTGAAACAATTCATTAATATTACTAAGATAACCATTAATAATAATAATATTATCATTGTTATTATCATAGTTGTTATTATCGTCATTATTACCGCATCCAAAGGTATTAAGCACCCAGCAGCTAAGTAGAGTCAAACTGGAGAGATGAGAATGTCATGTATCTAGAATGGCTACGACAAGTCAATATCCAACAATGGAAAGGCCAACAGCTCATTTTTCTCCAGCCACCTGAGATTCAGAGACACAAAGTTCAAATTCCCTGAGAAAGTCTAGGTCACTGCTGTTGATTGGGTCAAGCATCTCAAAGGCCAATAGTACCATATGATGTTTATCCATTCATGGATTATATTTAGTTAGTGCATTCTCTGACAACCACGAGTGCCGCAGCCTAACACTAGCATTATGGATACATGAGATGTGGTCACAGTATCTGTCACTGTGACGTGACATCACAGATTAAACTGCTACCTTCACTGTTCTTTTCTGATGGTGCCAGTCCCAAACCTCGATAATAAAGGAGGATGAATACGCATCATCTTTGCTATGACACAGTGCTACGCTGGACAGACGAGATGGCTATTTGATTGCAGTTGCATTGCTTCCGTATACTTCAAGATTGTATATCATTGTATATGTACGTCAATCACTAGTCTCTTCTTTTATCCCCCCCCCCACAGACTACAATCTGTGGGTGGGATCTTTCGACTGAGCCATGAAGCTCACCTGTCAAGGGCTCTCAAGCATTCCATATTGCTGTGCCAAGGAATGGAACTGACTACTAATATTTCTCCTGTGCTGGAACCTTTTCCTTTTTTCAAGAAACCTCAAAACTCACTATTTATCACTGGCTTTCAAACATCTGGGCTTGGCAGCACAGTTGGGGGATGCCTCTGGCAACTTACAAGAACTTTGCTGACCCATCTGAGGTCTGGCTGGCTGCAGAAATCTTCATTCTCCATCTCAAGGTGACTTCGTTGTTCCCTTTGCACGTTCTGTGAAGATGCATTTTTCAGTTGTTAGGGCCAACCACCTGAAATAACCTTCCCTCAGATCTGCATATTCTTGTAACTATGGTCTCTGCATACACCTTTTAAAAGCATTTTAAAGCTTTTCTCTTTTACCAGGGTTGGGTGGGAAGCACCTTTGGAGATGCACAGTATAAATGCTCCAATGAATAAAAGAAACAAGCATATACATTATACAATATACACACATATAAAAAACATGTGCTTTCTTTTGCATCAAAGACTTCATTTTCATGACCTCAGCAGAGAAATCGAATAACAAGACCTACCCAGAATCTCTTTTCTGTGAATTGACACCCGACTGGGGAAAATTGCCGCCTGGCCCGACACTGGGTGGCGGAATGGCTGAGGGTCTTAGAAATCCTGGAGGAGGTTGAGCTGCCATCTGTTGAGAGAAATCTGGCATCATATTCATCGACGTAGGATAAGCAGACATCATCTGTGCTGGTGGCACTAATGATGGCATACTTGGCACACCTGAAGCAGTAAACAGGGCTCTGATGAAATTGTGCTACATAAGCGATCAGTTAAAGGTATATAGTGATGACAACAACGATGATGACAATTTGGATGTTGACAACATCGATGATGGTGCTTTTGATGATGATTATGATGCTCAACATTTTTGAGAGCAGGTTCATACAAGGCACATAACTGATTAGAGTCACAGATACATTATGACAATTCTGTTGATGATGATGATGACAATTTTAATAATAACAGTAAAACTTTTGATGACGATGATGGTGAGGAAGGATGTAATGAAAGTGACAAGTTTCATGGTTGTAGTGATATGGGGTGCATGATAATCTAGGTTAGATATCGGGACTTAGAAAGTAGGGGTATGTTCGGTGCCTGCAGCCAAGGGTTGCAGTTCGAATCCACCTCAAGCTGCCGTAGGGACAGAGCAAGTCCTTCAAATTGCTCGGCAATATAATTGGGCGTAAGGCGTGTGCACTTCTGAGCTTAGGGCAACCTTAGTAAGAAGGGCGATATCAAAGATCAATTGTATTGTATTGTATTGTAAGGTCAGGGGTTCAATCTCTGTAAGCGCATAATTTCACTTCAATATATCAACTGCACTTGGACCCCCTATTGATCTCAGCTATAATGAGTACATTGACCATGTACACAGTCAGTGGGAACAACAAGGCCACAAAGGAGAGGTCTAGATGCCCAACCTCATATGTCAAAGCTAAGAAACGAAGTCACTAACCTATCATACCCATGGCTGCCACTTGGGCTAGCTTAAAGGACTGCACTTCTTCTTCTTGGTGATAGTGGTGGTGATGATAATGATCATATGTTTGATGGTGTTGACCGTGTTCATTTTATATGACTGTGTTGAAACAGATTACAATGATTGTCTTCGTACCACAGTGGTCATGATGATTGCAAAGAACACGTCTATGCTGATGATCATGATGATGCTGACGATGACTTACCAAGCGCCAGGTTAGGATCAAGTGGGTTCTGCATTCCATAGTAATGGTAGGCATCACTCAGAGGACTACTGTATGGATTCAGTGAGGGCATCATGCTAAATAAATAAACAAACAAATGAATAATAGTGAATCAATCAAGCCAATTAACCAATCACTGAACACAGAAATGAATAGATTAGATTAGACGATAATGTAGGTAAGTCTGTCAGCCATTAAGTCAATAATTTTATTCATAAATAAATAAATAATGATTCACACAATCATGTCAATCAATCAGGTACAACAAATGTCAGATAAACAATCAATCGATCAGAGAAATTGATATTTCTGACAGTAAATGAATTTTCCCCTCAAAGCAAAGAGATTTCTACACAGAGACTGAGAAAGTATCAACAGTAAACAGCACACAGCATTCATAACTACCGCTAATAGAAAAGAATATGATTTGAAAAGTATGGTGCAAAAAACACTAAAAAAATCAGCCATATAATTTAAAACCTAAACTTCATTACGACAAAACTGAATTAGGCTAAAACCATTATATTCCTAAAATAATAGTCTGCAAAAAGAAGCAGAAACTCTTGTGGCTAAAACGATCGAACTGCTGTCAAAGCACACTGAGTGTTGCCTACCAACCAAGAATTCTGCATTATTTATTCGTAGTGGATCCGTTCACGCCCCGGGCGTTAGCGGAACCCCAGTACTATATTCACGCCCGTCGCGTTATTGGCTAAAGCCTGTCACGTGAACTTGTTGTCTTCCCGTGGAATTTTGATATGGCGGACAGCTTGAGGGTCGGTTAGGGACAGGTTAGATTCGTGGGGTCGTTTAGGGTCAAATTAGGCGTCGTGAGGGTCGTTTAGGGTCAGATTAGGCGTCGTGAGGGTCGGTTAGGGTCAGGGTTAGGGTTAGTGTCGTCTTTAGAAAACACGGTGAACAACCTTCCACCGCAATCGGCAATGTTTATCGGTCGGTTCGTTTCAGGTACACACAATCATGTGACATGCAATGACCAATTGCGAGGCGGGCGTGATTCTAGTCCCAGGTATAGGCTCACGTTGGGCGTGACTGTATCCACGACCTTATTTATTTCAAAGGCCACAGCAATGGCTCTAGCAGACTTGATATGATGTCAGTGAATATTAAGCTGGTCTCTGTTTGTGTTGCTGAGAAATTGTAGAGAATTTCTTTACATAACATTATAATTTATCTGGCATATAATAAACGTTCTAATTACATCATATTACAACCTGCAACAAGTGCCAGGTGATGAGCCCTTTTGTTTTTAGAAATCAACCCTGTCTCAACTTACCCCAAACTGTTTTGTGGAGGAGCATTTGAAAGGGGAGCCCGGTTGGTATTAAAGTCAAACCCGTTAGCCAATATTCCACCAAATCCTGTTACTCGGTCCTCATAAACTCCTCCTTCTCCTCCTCCTCCTCTCCTAAGCCTAGAAAACATGGTGCAAAGAAAGAAAGCCTACTAAGAAAATAAAACTACAAATCAAACAAAAACAACCAAATGACTCATAACATAATCTGCTAAATGGTAGGAATGCAACACAACGTCACACGGTTTCTAAGAATTCCTGACTCAATTCGTATGCTATTCACTAGACTGTACTGCAAATGCAGTGTAACATAATACAACTGAAGGACTTTCTAAAGGTCCTTACATACATACATACATACATGTATATATATATATACATACTGGTATACACCCATACAAACACATACAGGTATAACATAGTATGTACAGGTCCTGCAGAGATCAGCAGCCATATCAATTGTTCTCTCACCTTCTGTGCCATTTTGATGTGTAATTCAGTTTAATTTGCAACTTGCATAATAATCTTTGACATGTTTGGACAGTTGCTGCTGTTGTGTTTGCATTCATTCAAGTTATCTTCATTTCCACCGTAGATTTCAAATGTCTTGACAGTACTTCATCGCATATCATCTTGAGATACACGACTACATGAAGATGGATGGCCTTTCCGATGTGTGGTTGAGTCTTCTTGGATCTATGAACCTACATATGAGGTCTGCAGCCAGATAATTTCTATTTTGACAGAAGGGAAGTGACATAGGTGTTTGGTGTTACCTTGATCGTCAGTCACAGATGGTTTTTTGACCAACTGACTGGTGGGTGATGAATACCTGCTCTACGCTGACCTGGTGGTTCGAGGGATTTCTGAATGCTGCATCACCTACCACCAATCATGGTGGTAGAGTATTGCTACAACTTAGTCTAGGAACTTTAAACATGGCACCATCTGTCAGCTCTGAATGGGAATCTGTTCAGTGGCTCCACAAGTGTGTGTGTAGGAATGTGTGTGTGTGTGTGTGTGTGTGTGTGTGTGTGTGTGTGTGTGTGTGTGTGTGTGTGTGTGTGATGTGTGCGTGTGAACTCGCCACTGGCAACTCTTCCAGTAATCTGTGGACTGTTTTGTTAGCTGATGCACTTTCGGCTCTTAACGACATCAATGCCATTTAGCCTTGGATAGATATCCTGGTAGTGCTTTTTAAGGTTCTTAAAGGGAGTGATATTAAATGCTTAGATAACTAATTAACTATTCATTCATACATTCATTCATTCGTGGATTTATGTAGCACCTCTTCAACGGCACTACTCAGAGGTACTCCCGACTCCAGCCTGGCCAAAGAAAACAGTTTTTAGGTAGTATAGAACTATCATACCAGTGTTTCTTAACGCCCATATACATCCGTAAAACGTCCAAAACGTCCAAATTTTTCGGTTTTATAGCCGAAATACATGAGCTACGTCCAAAACAATTCTAGGTCAGGGCGTAAATACGTCCTCTTTTTGGACTCTAACGAAAACACTGACCGATACCGGTATACACCTATACATACATACATACATACAAACATATCCACATGCATAGCCAACCCTATAACCCCAACCCTTACTTGACATTACTTGACCTAACATTACCTAACCTATGTACCTTATCTGCTGGTAATTGATCTTAAGAGAAATATGAAGAGAGACTGACCCGTAGTCATCAACGATGGCATTCTTAGTTTGCATGGTGTACATGGGTGATGCCTGTGGTACGTGAGAAGATTGAAAGCCTGGAGTTAAAGAAACAGTTGGAGCAGGACCAGGAGGCTGAGGTCGCTCCTGTCTGCCAGGAACCATTCGATCCATCAGTCCATCTGCCGTCTCACGTGCATCCATTTTATCCCTGAATGCGCAGGTCAAAGTAACACAATCTGGTAAGTCTACATGGACATTTTCATGCTAATCTAACCTAATCTAATGACCTCTGTAGCACTGTGCCATCATCATAGAGCACATGGCACCAATTGATTGGACTGCTTTAGTTTAGATAATGCAATGTAATGAAGCACGCATGCATGAAACAGAACACCCAAGACCTTTGCAGTATCTCAAATCTAAAGTTATTAAACATCAGTTACACTTAACGATAATTGATCAGAACAAATAGTCGGGTTCTTAACCCCATTTAAGTTTGATTTTCTTAGTTAAGGTTTGATGCTTTATACCGATATGTTAGCAATTGTACATGTATTAAGATACTTATTATATGAATGCACTGTAGTAGATAACCTCTGTTAACCATCTAGCAACAGACCAGGTATATAGGTGGTCCTAACCAGTGGGACTCTGGTCCCTTCTGGGTTCCCTTTTGTGACCAATATTTGTTCTTAGTACGACGAGACGTTACTTTGTTAATATTTGGACCAATAAATTGATGGTTATGGTTATTTATATACTGCCTCCCAAAAGTGCTAGCACCTTCCAAAAGCAAAATTATTACAAGGAAAGATTAGCACAGAATAGAATTTGAGCAGAGAGAGTAGAACGAAATAGATACCTCATTTTTCTGGCCTTTGCTTCTTCCATCTGTTGTTCAAGTTCTTGCCTGTAGGCTCCTTTCTTCCTTCGATCCTGACTCACTCTCAACTCCTTACCTGAACAGCATAAAAATCACCCACATAAGAAACTAAATAATATAACAAACATACAGGTTAGTAATGCTAATGCCCTCAGAACATAAATAGGCAGTCACATAGGTTAGGTAGGACGGTAAGTAGCAATACCGGCATTGTCTTTGATTCTGCTTTATCTCTCATTTGTAATCCGTCACACATGTACATTTGTAACAAGTGCAGAATTAGGCACTATGTCCCCAATTTTTTTAAGGACATCTCTGGCACATACATTATTACTGTAACTCGCCTCTTGTTGGCATCTCAAACTCAAATATGCCTGAACTCCTCTTCCTAGACCATCTAACATGTCAAAACATGAATAAGTAACCCAAATAATTAAATCTTTGCACTGGATTCCTGTTCAGCAAAGAATCTTTTAAATTGGGGCTTATAGTTTATAAAATATTAAATGCTGACTAACAACAGTTTAAATTCAGTCCTTAAGCTCCAGACTCATCATTATTTAAACAGGTCACATGATTGTCTTTCTCTAGTTATAAATGAAACTAGGACCATTCTTAGTGTACAAGCTCTTGAACTCTTTCCCAGTACATGTTCTGTTCAGTTGCTTATGTCATATTGCTCTCAGCTTAAGACTTATCTTTCCCAGACTGCATATCTACCATCTTAGTGGATTGATCTTCTGCATATTGACTTGATTATGGCCTTGTGTGGCATCCATTGCTTCAATCAATCATCAATCATAGAATTTATATAGCGCCCCTTCAAGAGCTTTACTCAGAGGCACTCCCAAGCCTCACACAGAGGCTTCAAGATCATACAGATCATACAGAAAAGTCTTCAATTAATCCTTGTGCATTAGACTTCAGCATGATAGAAGTTACTAATTAACTATTGGCAATTAACAACTAAATACTGGTAAGGAAGTTCATGAAAATTCTTCAACGTTAGGAGTTTATTATGTTAACCAACCGATCATAAGAGTTCCGTTAAAGTTTTCTGGTTCCGAGCCAGTCTTCCTCAGGTTCGGACGGAATGTCGGAGGCTGCTGTAACCAACAGAAGATCCATAAGCCACTTTCCAGGCCACCGTAAACCAATTAGCAAAATGACTAGCCAGTTAAAGCTACTACATCAGTTGTATGAAATAACATGTATACTGTAATGCAAGAACAATTGTAAGGAAACATGTAATACAATGTAATAAAAAACAAGTTAATAATAATACTTATAATTGTTTACTATTATTACTACAGTATTAATAATCATAACTATTAATTATATAATATAATTATTATTAATAATAACAATTTGATAACAATTTGATAACTTTATGTTACTGATAATCTTCGGAAGTTCTTTCCTTCTTTACCTAACATCGTCCCTTAGGTTAGTAAGGCAAGTAGGTAAGTAAGTAAACTAATAAAAGTATATATGCTTGGCAAGTACAAGTATGTATGTAAGTATGTACATAAAATTGTGTGCTTTCAGTTCTCTGAGGCAGGCACATACCATGTCCTGACGTTGGGTATTCTTTCTTGGTTGGTTATACTGTCCTTGGGGTTCATCATAAGCATATGAAGAATCGCCATTAGGATTGCTCGAAGGTCGCCGGTCATTCAGAAATCTCACTTTTCTGTTAGCATAACCATTTCAACAACCATAAGCAACGGTTCCTAACTGCAGAGAATGGTTTTAAGTAAAATGAACAGTTGTTAACCAAAAAAAACCACTCCAAACTATAAAAACACTAATTTACTTCATGTTAGGAACAGTTCTTTGTGTTCAAAACCATTTCTGATAGCAGTAGTTAAGAATGGCTTTCATGGTTAAATCCATTCGTTTGATAGCACAGGAGTAAGCTAGAGCTAGTTCAAAGGGAAATAAGCAGGTGATAGAATGAAACTGGCAACTATATAACGACTGATCAAAACGTTTAAAAAGGGAATATTAAGAGAGTCACAGTTTGACAATTATAAGCACGATCATGTTGCCTGAATGAAGACACTAAACATCATACACAACTGGAAAATATATTATCACACAGAATCTGTTTAGAGATGTCTAAAAGCATACAGATGTTCAAACAAATGCACGAACAAACGCACTTATGAACACTCCACAAATAAACACACAGACAGGCAAGCTGACCAACACATAAACAAACAAAACACATATGCATACAAACATGCGAACAAATGTGTCTGCAGGTTCGGTGGTGGAACAAGCTTTTAGGTAAAGAAGCTTAAGGCCCAAACAGTCAGTACAGTATTATAATTATTATAGCATTAAAGATTAAGTTTTTCGGTTCACAACTTAACCTTTCAAAGTAATAGATTTTCTCTGTGAATTCGGGCTGATTCTTAACAATATTAGAGATTCCATTGTACATTTTAAAGCTTGTTTTCTTTCTAAAAGAAGTCAGTTCAATCTTCCTTTAAGTTTATAACAACATAAATTTCCAATCTAAGCCTAATCAATAAATCCATTATTTCATTTAATCAAATGGTTAATATCACGAATCCACTGGGCAGATTAACATCCACTGCATGGTAGACGTGTGAAAGTGAGAATAGCTCTGATTCTTGGTCTGTGTTGTTGCAAGTAAACACCAACAGATTCATTCACACTAGAAATAATGAAGTCGTAATTTTGGTGTTTTTGACTACCAGTAAACAAACTATCAGATGCAGACTAGCAGGCTCACTGAAACTCTAGTACCACCTATTCTGGGCAACATTTGCCCAATGGAACAAAGATTTACAGTCAAGTCTTACTTCTCTTCATATTCACGATCCATTGCCTCCAATCTGTCATTATCCTGAAATAAGTAGAGAGTATCAAGACAAATGGTTTAATCAAACCCAATTACATTTCTATTTTAGAAAATAATCGATTACGGTTTCACTTCCATGTTTCACCATCACTTGACGTCTTCAGTCAGCAACACTTTCTGTTCCTTCTGAGTAATGTCTAGCAGCCTTTACTTTGGCTTTGACATGATTAGAAGCTATATAAATTGTCTTATTGTTATAATATTTATTACTTCAATCAATCCCAGAGACGTTATGGAGCCAAGTCTCAACAATCAGCAGCACAAAATTGTAGGTCTGGGAGTAACTGAAAGTACTTAGAATTTTTCGTGCTTGCTGCCAATTTTTCTGCACCTCCGCTCATCATCATCATCACCAGCAACACCTCTTTAATGCTATCCCAAGATTCAAATCTCTGAAACAAGTCACAAAAAGGAGTCCTGACATTGGATTGCTGAGGTCAATTTCGCACTTTAGTGGAATGATCCTTGCCTTCAGGATCACAATTTTTAGGAGTTTTATAGAGAAATGTAAACAACCTTTACCTTACTGTGGCATAAAATTTTTGTCTAAGGTAACTGGCAAAATTAATGCAAGTCACTAAAATTGTTACCTCGTTAAATCTTCGGTTTAGATTTCCGTCGCTCACTGATATTCGACTGTAGTCAGCATCTCCAAGGTTCATGTTTCGATCAAAAGGATCATCCAGTTGGCTGAAGAAATTTCACACATAACATGAAAAATTTAGTACTGCAAAGCCATATAGAAACCAAAATCTAATTTGACTTTTGTGTAACTAATTAATTAATTAGGTAAAATAATCTGATTATTGATAGGTAGATGAACAAACAGAAATGAACTTCCTACCGATAGTTTCTCTCCTGCTTTCGTTTTCTTTCCAGGATCTCCTCGTAGGTTGGAGTCGCCCATCCTTTCCGCGGAGGACGAGGCCCATCATCGTTCCACTGATCATAACTTGGATCCCTTCGACTATCACCCTGACAACAAGGACAACAACAATTTCTTGTCTTAAATAAACATCCTGCCTATATATAGCGGTGCACATGTTGGAATCGAACCTGACCATACTGCTCATGTTCAAGATCTGTCTGAATGTCATTCATCCAACAATAGATATAAATTTAAATAAGCTGTGGGTCGATAACAGATGCATAACCATTCATTGATAGCGACCATGACATTTGTCCAAAACCGACCCAATGTGCTGTGCGGGCTCGGTATATACACATACACATTTACATATACTTACATGATGCACACACACATACACAGTGTCACACACACACATACAAACACATACACACACAACACACCCACACAAAAGACAAACCTGTGGTGCCATCTGAGCTGCATCTTTAGGAGGTTTACCTCCTGGTTTCATTTTCTGCTGAAAATACAAAACAATTATAATAGACTACTTTAACCTAATGTAGTCTAATCTGAAAAGACAGTATACAATTTAATAAATTCAACTTTTACAACAAATCTAATCTAATGACTTTTAAAGCATCTTTATCACTATGCACAAGGTAACAACAAACTGCATTCCAAATCACAATCCAGTGGACACAGTTAGAAACAGTTTATTTATTAATTATATTTATATAGCACCATAATCTACTCTAATGACTACTATAGCCATGCTATCATAAAGCAATTGACACCAATTTAATGTTTTTAACACTATTAACGATGAGAGCGTACTAAAAGTAACTGGAAAACCAATGCAGCTCGCCGTTAAGTGTTAACTGAAACTGTAGTCAAAAATCATAATCCATTGGAGAATTCCAGTTAAATCTAGGTACTACGTGAGGGAAACAGAAAGTCAAGCTATATAAATGTAGGGTATGGCGAGTAACAACATTCAAACATTAGTACTTACATACATTAATTCAATACAGGAATTATACTGTGTCTGTAAGAAGTAATAAAACGGCACTCTTAAAATCTTCCGTAACACTCACTACAAAACATGATCAAGCTGTGCATTACGTTTTCAGGACTTGCCCAAAGAGAATGAGTACACAGCCTCCTTACATCTAATACACCAGTTTTGCAAGTATTGTTTTTAATCTTTACTTGTTCTGCTTTTAAACCAAATCTGCAGGCATTGTTGTTTACCTCAGCCAACATTCTGTTGTATTCTTGTCTCCTCTCTTCCTGCAGCTTCTGTCGCTTTTCACTGTATCCACCCAACTTGGCAACCAATCCAACATCCGGCGTCATCGTCCTTGGAGGCAGGTTTTCTTTGTATCCATTTCTGTTCACCTACAAAGCACAATTTACAAGCATAACAAAACTAGTAAGTCGTTTAGGCTAATTAATTACATTTCTTCACTTTTATTGCACCAAAAAAACATTTTACAGTCAGCAACCTAAACCTCAATACCAAGCTGGCTACAACTAGCCAAAAAGAGAAAATATTAGCTTAGCATATAACAGAATAATAGAAACAGCACTGCTACACTGGCTTCCTGTTGTGGAGCATATTGCATTCAGGAGCATCAATCTGAACGTGCCTCAGTATAATCACAGCCCCCACATACATCAGGGATCTCTGGGTTCCAATCGCAAGTCAGTTGGTTCGGCTATTGTTCTGCTCTTCAATGGATATACCGGTGCCATGCTTCTGCACATCAACTTGAGCCCATCATGCCCTCTCATGTATTTGACCGTCCTCCTGGAACAGTCTACCATTACATTTACATACTGTTGCCTTTGACTTTGTACAGCATACAATTGTAAACTATCTTAAAATTCACTTGTTTAGATCTGTTAGATAGTCATAGGTGCAGCACTTTTGTGAAGTACTTCAAATGCTCTACATAAAGTGTCTTGATATCAGTGGCGGCGCCAGGGGGGGCTAGGGGTGCTTAGCCCCCCCCAAATGCGGCTCAGCCCCTAAAATCACAGCGAGGAGGTTTTAAATGAGCTGTAAAAGCAAAAAAATAGGTCATCCTGACAAATGTTTGAGCTTTAGCCCCCAAACCTGAAATCCTGGTGCCGCCACTGCTTGATATATATACAAAATTATACATATATGTGTGTGTGCATAATTTGTGTATATATATATATATATATATACACACTGCAAAATGAGCTTGATAATAGTTTATGCTACATCCAGACCTTATTACATTACATGCACTTTCTAGTTTAGCAACAAATGTCTATGATTGTGCTGCGTGTATATGATAAACAACGGATAGCAATGAACTCATAATTTATGTTAACAAAGCTTGAATGCTTTGTTTCTTCTTAAATCTAAGGAGCCAAATGAAAGTAACCAT
This sequence comes from Aporrectodea caliginosa, assembly GCA_020284085.1. Taxonomy (NCBI): domain Eukaryota; kingdom Metazoa; phylum Annelida; class Clitellata; order Crassiclitellata; family Lumbricidae; genus Aporrectodea; species Aporrectodea caliginosa. The sequence continues at coordinate 4,610 of JACEVL010000263.1, read as the reverse complement.
AAACCATAAGGAATTTTCATAAGAAATTTTCCCACAAAATGACATCTGACCATTTCCTATAGCTAAGAAGACACAAGTCTAAAACTACGAAGAATACCTCGTAAGCTGCCTTTCCTTCTGAATTCCTATTCCATTGTTTCCTAGCATTCTAAAAGAAAAGTCCACATTCATTACATGCAGTTACTTAATATTTACTGCATAGTGCCCAGCAGGAGAAATTCAGTTTTTGATGAGTTGGGGAGGTTAAGGATAGCAACCACTAAATTTCGCCTTAACCTATCTAAAACCGAATGTCTATACCTCCTCAAAGACAACTTAGGACAAAAGCTGTGCAGAGGAAATACAAGACAGATTTCAAACAAAATGTAAAGTTCAGTAAAAATATCCTAGTGAATGCAACTCACACACACATTACATACTGTTATTCAATTGTAACTTCAAGTTCATCAAGTGGTGGGTTCATAAGAAAGGTATAACAGATGTATGCACACTAAACTTGACTCTGTGCCACTTTGTTAAGTGCATTTCCTGTTATGCCACAAACCCATTAACTTCAAATACAACATCTACCTTGGTATCTACCAAAAGTTGTCAAAATTCTCAAATAATAGCAGCCAAAATTAAAATACAGACTCCAATATTTCAACTCATTAGTTTAAACTTTGGACTCTAACCTCACCCATCTAATGATTTCATAATGCATGAGAATACAATCAATGGTCACTTTAAGTGAAAGTGCTTTAATAAACAAACTAAATCTTCAGGTACAGCCTGGTTGGAATATGCCAGGATTTAACTCAGATAAACAACTTTGAAAGCCATAGTTTCAACTTCAACTCAGACATCTCAGCTAAGGAGTCTGAACTTGAAACCTGATCCGAAGTTTACACCCACAATACTGCCAGCAAACTACCAGTGGTAGACATCAATTTTGTGTGCATCTGAGGTGATCCCTAGCTGAAATAACCACATCTTACCGGTTCATTACTGAGTTGTTTGCGATCCTGTGCCAGCTGGGCTTTCTGTGATTCTATGAAAGCTTCAAATTCATCACCCATGTCACGTACTGTACAACTATAAACACATCACAGGGCACAATTAATTTTTCCAAAGTGAATTGCTGCACTCTGAGAAGCAGTTAAAGGCGCTACATTAAGTTTCTTACATCACACATAAATAAATACATACATACACACATCATACACGTACCTACATAATAAATCTATTTGTGTAAGTGTCACAAAAATCTTTTAATACTGATATACTGCACGTCATTAACATCAGTAACTCATCGTGCTCTGCTCACCCATATAAGTATACATTGCAAAAGGAGCTAAATAAATTCGTAATATAATAACATTACATTCTGGCGATGTCCTCCGCATCCAAGGCAACATGTACACAACTGCTGCCAATGAAGCAAGTTGTTGCGAAAAACTCAAAAAATCCACAAAACGTAACGCAAGAGTACTAAGTAAAGTAATTCGAAAATGTTTCCCAAGTACCACGAATATGTAGATAATAATAATGTTAATTTATTCTTTGTAAAATTCAAGTACTAGCAAAAATACAATTAATTTTTTGCTTTAGGCATCCAAGACTATTTATTCCCATGGTTCACTACTTCATTGACGTCATTTTAATACTGCGTTTCCGACTGATTGACAAGTAAGTAGATTTAATACAGTTTATAACATTTTATGCATCTGCCTCTCTATTATAACATATTAGAAATTCACCTCTATACTACTGATGATACCACGCGATATTTTTTACCCCATCCCCTCGTCACACGTCGTCACAAAAGTAACACGTACCCCATCAAAAATGAAGTCATCAAGCTATGCCACTCCCTAAAACCAAATTTCCATTTTGATAATAAAGCATCTTCATATCATATTATACCGATTACAACCCTGTTCATGTTGCCGACGTCCAGCGACTCTGTGGTCTGATGCGTTTGGGCAGAATAATATTATTCATATATGCTTGTGTTTAAAAAAATTATTTCTAAGCCTACTTCCTCTTTCTGATGAAGTATATATTATCAAAGTGAACATGCATATATTTGAAACTATAGAATAGAATAGAATAGAATATTCTTTATTATAGGAGCAATTAAAGAATATTCTATTCTGTTCTATTAGATATGTAATAAATTACCAGCAGATCACTTATCATTCATTTCAAGTCCTACACTATTGACATCGTGATTAAGATCAGTAATTCTGTGATAATGTCGTCAAAACAAGTCTGTAACACGTAGGAAGAGCATTAGTTCATAAACCACATTAGTGGCACAGAGGAATTCATATGGAGTCCACTAGACAACTCGAGTGTCCTTAAACAGAGCTCATAAAATCTGATAAAGGTCTCATGAATGTTTCTGTGTGCGAATGAGTTGGTTTAGTGCTATTTGACATAGGTTTACTTGTTCCTCCTCTTCTGGCATTTCTCTGCAATTGCAATCCAAGTCATAATAATAAGCATTCTCGTAGTGCTATTTGATATTTAAATATGATTCGATTTTCAAGTTCTGGGTTCCAAGATTCTAGTTGTAATTTCCAAATTTCGATTGACAATATAGACGGCACAAGATTAACGTTACAATACTCAAGTTTAAGGATTCAAAACAGACCAAGAATGAATGGAAAAACCCAATGAAGCTCATATCACAAGCTTTGGATACATTATATGTGTAAGAAACAATTGAGCGCTTGGACTAGCACAAGGAAATCTTCACATCAAAATGTATTTTATTTCTAAAAATCAAAAGTCCCTGCCTATTGTAATTCATTGTGGGTCATCTGAATGTGGTCCACTGTGGACAAAGGCGTCATTCTCAATGCCTGCTTATATATTTGCCATAAATTCATAACAAGCACATCATGTCATTACAGTCTCAATTTGAAACAAGACTAGTGAAGAAACTGAAAATTAGATTTTAAATTGCCAATGCAAGTACGCATCAAAAATCAAACACATCGACTGAATCAGTACTAGAATTGAAACACATTTTAGACATCAAAACCTCTAGTAATATTAACTATGAAACTGGTATTTCTAGACAATACACAAAGTTCATGCCATTGAACAATTTAGTCATAATGTAAAGCAGCTATTCAATCTAATCTAAAGACTTCTATAGCGCCATTATCATAATGTATAAAGCATCAATAAAAGTCAGTCATAATCCATTCGGAAGCAAGGTTAAAATCTGACAATTCGGAAAAACCAGAAATCAAGCTACATGCAGACAAGCTGAAACAGACGAGTTTTATGCTTAGCTTTGAATAATATTAAAGAACTGACACAATGCACAAAACAGTTTATGCTGTGGAACAATAGTTATTGTCTGTAGCTCTGACAGAAGACTTGGAACAGCAGATGGAAAATTCCGACTCTTTGACTTTGTACTTTTTGTGCCATGTGCTGAAGGGCGCTGCAACAGAAAAACCAACAGCACAATTAATCAAAGAACATCATCGCTATAGCCCCTTCCAACATTGGCACTGCATATGCGGCATAACACTATTGGTCTCCGTATGCATATTAAACTTTAAACAAGGAACAATGTAGAACACCACTTAGCATCAAAGTCCAAGACGTAGCTTATTGTCATTGTAATTGGTAACTTCTATCTTGCCACTGTCTGATGCATAAGACATTAACCGATGGCACTCTAAATATAGAAGGCTTTTCATTGCCATCATAAACTCTGTTTCAATGGACTGATCTTCTGGATACTGTCCTGATTACAGGGTAGCTTTAGAGCACCATTGGTTGATGCCTTCATTGCGCTAGAAGTTATTAAATACATGTTGGATTTTGATACTCTGTGTGTTCTACATGTGCTTAGTGTTTGCACGATTTTCATCACCACCATGAAATCTCTGTCTGATTGAACTGATCTTCTGTATATTGACACAAACTTCTGAATATTGACCTCATCTCTAGATATTGCCCTGCTTTGCTTTACACTGCCTTTGGTAAATGCCTGGTGCATTAGAGGTCAGCATGACAGAAGTTACTAAATACGATGACAATTTTGCATGTCGACGAGCGTTCCCTCTGCGTACTGTGCTCCACTAGGTCCAAATGGGTCCATGTGCAATGTAGTCTGCCCCAGGGCTCGGTCCTTGGTCCCATCCTGTATATTATCTACACCTCGGGTGTTGCTCAACTTCTGAAGGCGCATGCATGCGATTTTAGGTCAGCAATATGCTGACGATGTGCAAGCGTACACTTGCTGCCTACCATCCAACGCAATCTCAGAAGTTTGGGTCATGAGCGGGACTATGGATGCTCTAGAAGTGTGCATGTCATCTAATCGACTGCACTTGAACCCGTCTAAGACCAAATTTATCTGGATAGGCACTCGGAAACAGCTTGCTAAGCTTGACTTTACCACTCTTATGTCTGAATTCCCTGATTATGTCTTTTCAACCACGGTTCATGACCTCGACGTCCAGCTGGAACAAGAGCTCACTTTTGCTCCACACCTTCATCGTCTTGCTCGGGACTGCTACTATCACCTGCAACACCTTCGTACTGTTAAAAATTCAAAAGAAATTTGTGACAAGCTGATTACAATATAAGCAAAATGTGAC
>JACEVL010000262.1:515000-760818 GCA_020284085.1 Aporrectodea caliginosa | reverse complement strand
TATTAAAATAACGTACCCGGATCTTTCTAACTATAATTGAGCATAATCAGTTGAATCAGTATAATCAGTTAAATTTATAAATAAAAAGAAACCGTTGTTTACTATGGACTTAGAGCTAAGCTACTGCACAATCCACGTTGTTGTCAACTAATTAGAGAGCTCCAGAAAAACTAGATTAAACTAAAGTTATTTTTAGACAAACATACTTCCTTATTGTTATTATTATTATTGTACCCTACTATTTGATCCACATAGTTAGTTTCCATTTGTGTTACTATTTTACTCTATTATTGGACCCTCATGTTTGCTATAATAGCTCCGCATGACGCCATCTATAGATTTGTTTATCATATTATATTGCTGACCTCAAGACCTAAATAGATTCTTTGTCAGACATAATAGCAAGTTGAAGCCAATAGGAAACTTTTCCTTAAACTGTGGGCATTCGTAAATTATATTTTTTGTTTCAGTATACAGTTAAAATGTAGACTCAGTCGTTTGTGAGTATACTATGCACTCCTTGCTAGCTGTTGCTCAATCTGGTTTCGCCGCCTTCACTCCACTGAAACTGTTGTCCTTACAGTTTATAATGACATATTCATGGAACTTGACTCTGTAGCTAATGTAACTAGATCTTACGAACTATAATTGAATATAATCAGTATAAGCAGTTAAATTTATAATTAAACGGGAGCCGTTGTTTGCACCGGTTGATTGGCGATGCTCTACAACTGACTAGGCACCGGTTGACTGACCGTGGACTGAGGCTTCGTCACTCTCCGTGGTTCACTGGAACTTGTCTAGGTTTCTTTTTCTTTTGGTGCGGCTTATTTTAGAAGCTGTAGCTGACGGCGAGTTCCTCGTTCTAATGCTCTTTTGTTCGAGTGTCTGTGAGCAACTCAGATTACCATAATTGTGAGAAGCAGGCCTATCATGAACACTGTTTATGGAAATAAATGCATGGAGTTGGTTGCAACATGTTCCTTGATTTTGACCTTTTGACCTTGAAATGACCTTGGGTTAATTTCAAGGCCAAAAGGTCGAAATCAATGCAGACTGCCATAACTAAGAATTATCCAGATGAAGAGAAAATTAGGCCTAGCTATTGCCAATTTTCGCTCGATTTTGACCTTTTGACCTTGAAATAACCTTGAATTATGTTAGCCTTCTAGTTCTATGTTTTCTCTGATGTAGCCCTTACTGGTCCGATCAAATAGGTAAAAGAATGACCCAAATAGAATAATATTTAGCTGAGTTGTGGCCTTTTCCCTTGAGTTTGACCTTTTGACCTTGGTTTTTTGTGTTTTACATAAAAACGCTTATTAATTTCAGAGGGCGGCTCCTACTCCAACTTTACTTAGTAGACCATAAAAATCATGTATAGGGACTGACTCAGTGACTCATGGCATGTATGTTTGAAATATTATAAGTTGATACTCGGTTACTCAATGAAGATACGTCCGACTGGTCGAAGCGCAACGACTACCAAGCCGCTATGACAAACATTGAAGCACTCATTGTAAACAATGTAATCAATGACTGTGCTGAAAGAGGAGTGATGCTCAGCTCGGATTTTCTGTCAGCACCAAATCTTTGCAATGCTTCTGGAGATGCCATTGACTAATGCAGCATTGTCAATGATAAGAACTATTGGATCATTCTTAAAAGTATTATTGCGGCATGATATGTGTAACTTGTATGAATCCTCGTAATGGTTCGCTACTGTAAAACTTCAATTGTTGGCTGGGATACCTAGACTATGTCAGAATATTGTCAAATTTTGGTAAACACAGTTTTTTAGTAATAGGAAAAGAAATGAAATAGGGACAAGAGATGGGTAACTAATCGATTAGATGCTAATCGATTACTATTTGACAAATTCATGAAGCAAATATATGTATCGAACTATCGATTAACGAAATCTAATTCTAATTGCTAATCGATCAGCTGCTGCTCATTCTAATTCTAATCGATTAGCTAAGAGCTTTTGCTAATTCTAATTGATTAGCAAATTTCAGGAGCTAATTCTAATTCTAATCGATTAGCAGTTCTAGCTAATCGTACCCATCTCTGATAGGGACAGATACTTTTGAAATATTTTGGGCACATTATGCACCCTGATGTATGTATTTATGTATAGAAAACTGAACTAATTTCATTAGCAACCTTCTGAAAAGGAAATATTCTTGAACCAAACGGTTGAAAAGGATGTTTTGAAACCATCAACATGTTGTATCGTTGTAAGTATAGGCGTAGATCCGTAGACCTACAACTGAAGCAGAGTTCTTTATGCCCTGGCAGACCGCCGAAGTTTGCAACAGGGTCCAAATTAAATACGCCGTTCTTTGACTACAACTACAAAGCTTCTGAAGAGACAATAAGCGAAATCTTGTAAAGAGATGTTCTCTTATCTGATAGATGGTTTATGGTAATTCTAATTGTAATCGTTATTGGACATTTATATAGCGCCGCTCAAACAGCAAAGCAACTCAGAGGCGCCGAAGAAGCGCCTCTGATTAGCAGGCGTTGGGTAAACATGTGGAGAAAATCAGAAGCCTCAGAGCAAAACAGAAAGATGCAGTCGACGTGTTTCTGGACTTGAGATATCTAGTCGACGAGAGGTCCGAAGTATTGAGTATTCGGACTCTTTTCATCCTCCGAGAACATGAAGTCGAAGAAAGCATTAATGAACTCGTCAATGCTCATCTTCCCATCGCCGTTGACATCTATTGCCTTGAAAGCCTCCTTCACAAAAGCCGTATCTTTTACTCCGACCTGAGAAAGCATTCTTTCGTATTCGTCAGCTTGAATGTAGCCATCACAGTTGACGTCCATCAGGTTGAAAAGACCTTCTATCAGACCCGAAATGTGTTTTATAAGATCCGGATCGTTGCGCAGCTTTTCCATCATTTTGGTAAACATCTCAACGGACATTTCTTTCTTGTCACCGGTTTCAGCGTGCTTCAGGAACTGCTCCCACACCTAAATCAACAACAACTAATCTTTATTATTGCGAGACAAACGACACATTTGACGAAGAATCATTACTATTACTTAATAACTTCTATAACGCCGGTGTCCAATGCCTAAGCATTAACCAACGGCGCATCAAAGCCAAAAGTAATCAGGCCAACGTTCAGAAGATCAATCCATTGGTACAGAGAGACATCCAATGATGGATAAGCAATCCGAAACATGTAAGTCTTAAGCCGAGAACGAAATGACAAAAGCGACTGAGCATAAAGGACAGATACTGGGATTGTATTCCAAAATTTAAGTCCAGCAACTGAAGAACATTGTAAGCAAAACAGTAAAAAACATTGTGAAATTTAATTTAGCGGTTTAAAAATTGATACTTAATTAAGCTAATGGAAACCGCCTGGCAATTGTATTCTTACATGTATTGAATGCTGCGTGTCAATCACAGAAGTCAAAAATTACCGCGACTATTACAATTATTACTATAATTATTTCTATTATTATTATTTGTTTAACCTCTGGTGGTGCAAAACTTGCCCGGAGGCAGAAAAAGGACACCTGCGACGGATACGTCTCTTCCAATTCAGGCATTATTATTATTATTATTATTATTATTAGTAGTAGTAGTAGTAGTAGTAGGTAGTAGTAGTAGTAGTAGTAGTAGTAGTAGTAGTAGTAGTAGTAGTGGTAGTGATAGTAGTATTAGTAGTAGTAGTAATGGTAGTAGTAGTAGTGATTAGTAGTAGTAGTAGTAGTAGTAGTAGTAGTAGTAGTAGTAGTAGTAGTAGTAGTAGTAGTAGTAGTAGTAGTAGTAGTAGTAGTAGTAGTAGTAGTAGTAGTAGTAGTAGTAGTAGTAGTAGTAGTAGAGGTGGTGATGGTGGTAGTGGTAGTAGTAGTAGTAGTAGTAGTAGTAGCAGCAGCAGCAGCAGAAGCAGCAGCAGCAGCAGCAGTAGTAGTAGTACTGTATTGTATTGTAGTGTATTTAGAAATTTACAAAGCGTTTCTCGCAGTAATACCCAATCAGAGGCGCTCCCAGTGCGAAGAGCCCTGCGAAAAAGAAACGTCTTAAGACAACGAGAAGACCCCGAAAAACCCCCAGGTCATTCCATAGCATTGGACCAACAGATGCATAGGCACGATGCTGGGCAGTAGCAGTCCGCGACCGAGGTACGAGAAGGCCATGCCGGTCTAAGGAGCGGAGTGAGGCGACCAGAGCACCCAAAAGGGGTCTACAAATTAAAACACAAAGATAGCGAGGGCCAGACCTAAGAGCACCTTGGTTGGATTTAAGAAAGAGAATTTTAAACCGAATTCGGACGATGAGAGGAAGCCAATGTAAATGCTCTGTCATGAAGGTCGAAATGTGAGAGAAGCGAGGAAGACGGGCTATCAAACGGGCAGCTGCATTAAGCACTGATTGCAGTGGGGACAACCGACATTTCGGAAGACTAGAAAGTAGAGAATTGCAGCAGTCAATACGTGTGAAAACGAATGCATGAACCATAGTAGTGAAAATGGAGGAGGAAACAGATCGCCTAATCGCTCGAAGATGTCTCAGATGATAGAAGCTAGGCTGAGAAAGGTTAGATATGTGGACAGCAAATGAGAGAGTACTATCCAGAGTAACACCCAGGTCGCGAACAACATTAGAGAAGGTAAACAAGGGGAACCGCTGAGCAAGAATAGTAAAGTCTTATTTAAAGAGCTGTTGGCGGGTACCGAACCAGGTCAACTGAGTCTTAGCAGAATTGAGAGAAAGGCGGTTGGATGACACGAGGACCATGAACGAACGCTTGAACACCATCAGAAAAGAGATGACCCGAGGCAGAGTGTTCCGCAAAAGGAAGAGGAATATCAGCAGTAAACAAAATATATTGTAGTCGGCCGAGCACAGAGCCCTTTGGCACCCCAATTTTTAACAGGTGTCCATACGGTGCGAGAGTCACCAAGAATGACCATTTGAGAGCGATCAATGAGATATGAACGAAACCAGTGTAAAGGAGGTCCACTAAGACCAAAGAAGATTTCAAGACGACATAAGCGCATGTAATGATCTACAATGTCAAAAGCTGAAGAAGTATCAAAGAGAGCAAAGAGAGTGACATGTGATTTATCAATAGCAGAGTAAATAAATTATCAGAAAGAAGAGATAAGAGAGCAGTTTCAGTAGAGTGATAAGCTCTAAAACCAGATTACCGGGACGGAAGCAGACCCGTCTGTTCAATGTAGGGAAGAAGCTGCAGAGAGACTAGACGCTCCAGGGTCTTAGAAAGAAAGGATAGATTAGAAATAGAACGGCAAGAGTGAGGAAGGCTGGGATCAAGGTTAGATTTCTTGAGAGTGGGAAAAACAATGGCCCGCTTCTGGGAAGAAGGTACAAGACCATCAGAGAGAGACCTATTGAATAGGTATAGCAAAAACGGAACAATGCCATCCAATATGTCTACAAAAACAAACGGTAGTTGAAGTTGTAGTAGTAGCAATAGCAGCAGCAGAAGCAGCAGCAGTAATAGTAGTAGTAATAGTAGTAGTAGCAGAAGCAGTAGTAGTAGTAGTTGATGTTACTGTACTTGCAAAATCTACTCGTGCGATAAGCATTAACAATATAGAGCATCTCACGTTAACAAATTGAGTTATGAGTTCTGCTTGTCTGCCTTCTCAATCTTTGCGAATCGAATCCCCAATCCGACCCAGTCGCCCATCGATATGACTCCATCGTTGTCCAAGTCGAACGTGGAGAAATAAGTTCTCATCTTTCTCTTCCAAAATTCAGACATACTGCTGCAATAAACAACCGAGTTTCAACTTTTAAACAGCATTCAAAACACCGACCTAGTTAAATGGTCTGGACGGAATGACCCAACTTTGGATCCGAGTTAGGGTGACCACATTTCTTTTCTGCCATTCCGGGACACCACAGCGAACTATATAAGTGAAATGTATATAGGAACTGGGCTCATTGGGAGGACCGTTATGCAATAAAAAATAATGAAACTGTCTTTCAATTGAACCAATACTTTTTTTGTTTTTTGGCAATAAATCTGTCCATTCTAAAAATTATTCAATAAAGTTTCACAGATTAAATAATAGATAAATTATCAATGTTGTCCAAAAATTGCATCAAATTCTATTGACATGGTGCAAAGTTATGCACATTCAAATTTAGACAAACAAAAATACAAGCTTCCCAACATGTAACAATTCATTTTTAATTTTTTTAGTTACACTTTGCAATTAGACAAAAACATGTAGACGTCAGCCTTTAACGTTAATTTGTGTGAAATGTTGTTCTTCAAAGCTGATGTTCAAAATGCCCGCCAAAATAGACTATTTTTAAATCAATCGTGTCATCTCCTGCACAGCGCAACGGCTGTTTTTTCCTTTTGAAAAATTTATGAAATGTTTGGCTATACATTAGGGTGGTTCATTGTCATATGGTAAAAAATGAAGTTGAAGCTAAATTTCACGACACCCCTCAGTTTTTTACACTTGTTAATTGTATCATTCTGGCAAAATTTTAGCTTCCTACTCCAACTGGAAGACGGTGCTCACAGACCCTTCCCTTTACCAGGTCGAACAAGAAGAGCGATTGGTTTGAAAATAATGCTTAACGTCTTGTAATCGTAATATATGATAAGATTACGAAGTTACCATTATAAAAACAGTACTTATGTCGTGTGAGCAACATATTTGCTGCAAGGAAACAGTATAACTAATCAGCCTTGGCACAATGAAATCGTGTTCAAAGAAGTATATGTAACAGAAATTCATTAAATTTTCTTCAGCACTGCATCTATATCGGACGTCTTAGGCTACTATAGTCCCCGAAATTTGTCATGCGTCACATTTTCCCAAGCAGTCTTAAATCCTTTGAAGATTGAGATGTATGGGGAACTTGAGGGACCGCTGAACAAAATGAAAAACTTGGTTAAGATCAGATTTATGATATTTTGACTGCAAGCCAACCACAGGAGCTCTCGACGAATCATTTTTCCATAGCATATGCCCATTGAAGCGAACAGTGTTCACAGAAGTATTGTCAAAGCTCATGGGATGATTTTTTAGTCAACTTCCATGCTTCTAGCAGATTATAAATAGCCTTGGCTTCGTTACATCCTGTTCCAGAGGTAAAATTTAAAATTCCAATTAGCTTATCTTTGCAACCTCCAGAAACCAGTACTGATAGGCGGTCCATGTCTTCGTTTCAAGAAATATCAGGAAGGATTTTACCATCCAAGTCAATTACGAAGGCACAGTCTGGTATAAATTCAGCTATTACTGACAGCATGTACGTGATTAGCTTGCTGTGTATGTACTATGTATGTACGCATGTATGCATGTATGTATGTATGTATGCATGTATGTATGTATGTATGTATGTATGTATGTATGTATGTATGTATGTATATATGTATGTATATATGCATGTATGATTATATGTATTATGTATGTTTGAATGTATGTATGAATGTATGAATTGCTGCAGAATGCTGATTAAATGCAATCAAAGATATGAATGCTGGAATTGTGTTGCATAAACAGTAGCCTAGGTCTACGTTTTGTACACGTGTCATTGAAAATACATTTAAGCTAAATGTCTGTGTATAAACAGGAAATATAGCAAGATCTGTAATAAGAACTGTGTACTAAGTTCAAAATATAAACAAGTAAGTACAGGAACTCAACTACATAATTGTATAAGAAGGTTGCCAAGGTAATCACAATTTGTTACACATTGGGCCCATACTTCTACATAACGACAACTGTGTTGAAACTTGACGTCATTGAGCACCATCTTCCAATTGGAAGAGGAAGCTAAAATTTTCTCAGAATAATACAAATGACAAGTGTCAAAAATGTAGGGGGTGTCTTGGTTTCTAGCTTGATTTTTATTTTTGTGAACCACCCTACTATACATATCGAAGTTCATCTTCACCTGAAGTTCTGATTTAATAGGCGTAGGACATGGCCTAGCCTCTATTGCAGAATGTAGTAGACGGTAGACCTCTAGTTAGCCACACTCTTAAGATTGCATTCTACCGCGAAGTTGAAAATTTTGTGCGGCGCTGCATTAAGCCTGCATATTCTGATGGTTTTTGCTTTATCATTATTATTTGAAAAATTAAAGTGACAAATTCTACGTATTTAATTGATAAAAATTCATTCCGGGACGTTTCATTGTCCCGGAATGGACGTGCCCGGGACGCGGGACATTTTTGTCAATTCCGGGACTGTCCCGGGCAATCCGGGACATGTGGTCACCCTAATCCGAGTGTTTGTTTCATGCTGGAGACGCAAACTAAATGTTTTGTCAGCGCTGGAAAATTGTTCCTCAGGGCTGGGCAGCCTGGGCTAAGAGTGGTAGCCAATGGTGGATAAGCAATTTGAAAAACGGTAAATTATAAATTTGAAATGACATACACTGTAAGTGACGGAGCAGAACGAACACGTGCAGTAGAGAGTGACATGGGGAATTTCCCTGCAGTAAAACCCCGCGGTAAACGCGGCAAATCCGGCTGGATTGGGACAACAATCGCGGTAATACCGCGGTATTTGAGAACGAGCCGGCGACAAAACTGCGGTAATGGTAACTACTACAGTTCTGTAGTTTAACCAGCGGGGTCATCCTCTTCTGTGCCCCAGCTCCGCCGTCGTCTCGCCGAGAGCCGATATCCTCCTGCGTCACCCGCTCCTGCTGCTGCGTCGGTGTGGAGGTTAGCGGCGGTAGCCTAGAACCCAGGCAAGGGTACGTGCACATATCCGTCGCCCAGATGTGGGCTGTCTGATCGTCAAGCACCTGCTACACACACCGCTGGCCATAACAGTGTGCGCTTTAGTGTACGGTTCAGCCTTGAGCCCTTATTGGCTGGCTTGTGATTGGCTGGTCAGTCTCGACATGGCTGTATGCTGTAATATCGCTCATTCATTGAGGCTTTATAAAGCTCAAAAATTCGGCCAAAAACATCAGGAAAAGACCAACCTTCAGAGGTGGAAGAGTCAGCTGCGTGTCTCCTCACGAACGAAATGAGTTACGTGCTTCAAATCCATGAATTTTCTAACAACGAGAAACACCGACTGTCTCCTGACAATTTTTTTGCCTCTTAAGGATTAGAACTACCTCGGGTAAATGTAATAATAACATTAATATTTAAAGGATCCTGACAACATTACTGAGACTCATCGTCGAAAATTCCGTTCGTTTGGGAAATATCTGAGATATATGAGTTCGGACTTTGCGCTCAAGTTTTCGCCAAGTTCTTTTTCAATTAGTTTATACATAATATGCGTGAAGGCCTGAAAAATAATTATTGCATATGATCTATTTCGTCTCTTTGAAATAGACACTAATCGTGCTAGACAGCAGAGATGGGTACGATTAGCTAGAACTGCTAATCGATTAGAATTAGAATTAGCTCCAGAAATTTGCTAATCAATTAGAATTAGAATTAGCAAAAGCTTTTAGCTAATCGATTAGAATTAGAATGAGCAGCAGCTAATCGATTAGCAATTAGAATTAGATTTCGTTAATCGATAGTTCGATACATATATTTGCTTCATGAATTTGTCAAATTGTAATCAGAGCACAGCAAGTTACTACAGCAAGTTTGCTGTAGCCTATTACAATACCTAGAGCTTTAGCCTATTACAATGCCTAAAGCCGTGTAGCCTATTACGTACAATATCTAAAGCTGCACAACTGCTATGCGTGAGAACAGTCCAAAAGCCAGCAAGCCACACCACATCGGTCAATACATGCTGCAATTATTGCCATTGTTAATGCATAAGTTCACTATTGCATTTTGCAATAAACCTGTCTTGAATCAGTGCATCACTTAACCTACAGCGCCTAGAGTTTACGATGTAGCCACAGAGCTAAATATGCGTTCCATGGCAGCTGAGGTTGCAGGAACACGGTGATGCTGTAGATGAAGAACATGAAGACATGCAAATCTTTCAGTGTAACATGAGCAGAATGGACAGCTACGGTAACCATGAACAGATAATAATTGCAGGTTTGAAACAGCCTTCAGATAAACAGGAAAGTAAGGCATTCTTGAAAACTCAATATTAATAAACTCATTCTTAATTAAAGCGTTCTCAGCTTAATTTTCACACATCTAATCGATCAGCTAATCGATTTTCGACTAGAATTAGCTGAAAATTGCTAATCGATTAGAATTACAATTAGCATCAGATGACAGCTAATCGATTAGAATTAGAATTAGCTGTTTGTCTAATCGATTAGCTAATCGATTAGTTAACCATCTCTGCTAAACAGTAAACGCCCTGTGTAAATCATAAGTTATACAGCCTACAGATGAAATAACCTAAATTCTATAGGTAAAGTTACATGCTTCGTTTAGGCCTATTCAACTGAGAAAATAATTACCGCCTCTCTGGCTCCCTATTAGGGTGGTCCTTAAAAATAAAAATGTGAATCTACTGTTCGCCAAGGTTCTATTTGGTTCCATTCCATCCAGAAACATCACACAAAAAGTTGAATGAAAAAATATTAATATTTAGGACTCGCACAACACCATCAAAGTTTTACCATATATCGATATACGATCACTCGAACAGTAAGCATAATAGTAGGCCTACTGTTGTAATCAACAATGAATACATAAACCAGGAATAAATTCAACCACTTGTATAGGTCCAGATTACAACACAATTACATTATTGCATGCCTGATTACTAGTTTTTACACTGATTAATTAGTGATTAAAATAATTTTTTACAGTTATTATTATTATTGCTACTGAGGTACTTAGTCAATGTCAATTGGGCCTTGATCGCTTGACGGCACGCTCCTTTAATTGTTGGTGCCGAGAACGAGTTGCTATGGATGCAAAAAAGCAAACGAGCCAGAAGCATAAGAACCAGAAGCAGATGCGCTAGGAGCGGAAGAACCAGAATTAGAACCAGCAGCAGAAGAACTAGAAGCAGAAGAACCAGAAGCAGAAAAATCAGAAGTAGAACCAGCAACAGAAGAAACAGAAGCAGAGGAACCACATGCAGAAGAAACAGAACCAGCAACAGCAGAGTGTCATAAAGTGTAGAGTGACACCAGCCTCCACTGTTCTTACTGCAGAGAGCTTTACAGTTTACGGCGACCAACACGAAGAAATGTGGATTCAATGCTTAACATGCAAGTACTGGTGCCATGAAAGCTGCGCCCTATAGAGCCCGGCGACAAGCAATTTTTACTGAAATTACTGTCGTTAACTAGCAATTGTTCTTACGTAAGATTACAAATAACAGTTTTAATTCATTTTGTCGTTACTGTTGTTAAATGTGAAACAAATAATTCAAATAGCTCAATTACCATTAGCACTGCCTTCATGTCAAACTTGTCCAACCACTTGGGCCTGAGCAGCAGTAGGCTATATGCCACTTTTGCCCAAGGTGTAGGGGTAAGAGTGGCATTTTCACTTTGTGTTTTGGCGTATTTTGCTAAATATTTTATCACATAATATGTGATAAAATAGGCATGTTGACAGAAATAACAGAAATACCTTGAAAATTGACTATATTATATGTCTGTTAGCTTTATGAGTTTCCAACATTCCTATGAAAAATTGTGGCATTATGTTATCTATTTTTGAAAATATAAAATGTGTTATAAAAAGGGCCTCTCTTGCCCTGGTCTCCCTTTTAGGCCTATGTAAAGTGCTGTTGATTACAATTTTACCAGTGAAGAATACAGCTGGTTCTAATGGGGAAAAATAAAGCACCTGTTAAATATATAGCTGATGCAAGAGGAAGGACGAGCAGTAGGTCCATAGTTACAACTGGAACTAAAAGGAGATTGTAGTTCAGAACACAAACTTTTTATATGGAAACTTTGTGCTTGTATAATATATAATTCTATAATGTATAATATAATATATAGTATTATATATTACAATATAATGTGACACTATGTGCTTAGTGTGTAGGCCTACTGTCGTGCATTGAAGATTTGAGTTAGACCTAACATTGTGTGCTGGCTTGCATGGATTTGTGGTTATCGGTCTCAGGAACTCACGGATCAAATACCACTAAAATGTCAATACAAATAAATAATAAACAATCAACGAGAACATAAACATTGTAGAAATTATTTTTAGTTGTGCTTAAGTAAAATCATCTACACTTTCTGTTTAAAACTAAACATATGTCCAAAAATACGACTCAAATACTTATAGCCTACTCGAAATGACGAAAATTATTTGTAAAAATCAACATTTGGGCGCGGTGGTGTAGAGGTATGTTCGGTGCCTTGCAGCCGGAGGGTTGCGGGTTCGAATCCACCTCAAGGGGGTATATTTGATGCCTTGCAGCCGGAGGGTTGCAGGTTCGAATCCACCTCAAGCCGCCGCGTAGGGTCTCTGGGCAAGTCCTTCACTCACAATTGCTCATGCGCTTCGGCGTGAAACTCCGATTCAGTGTCCGCGCTGTATTCGGGAGCGCCTCTGAGTAGAAATCTTGAAGGGGCGCTATATAAATATCTGAAATGAATGAATTAATTAATTTCAAAGACGTTGTGCGAGTCCTAGATATTGTTCGATCTTGATCAATTTTGGGCTACATTACTTCTAAACCAATTGGCACGGAATGCCGGGTTGGCGAAAGTAAACAAGTGACGTTGCAAATTTGCCATTAGAGATGCGACCACCCTACTCCCTATGTATCATTTCAACCAGGACCGTAAATCTGTTTCGACATGTTGGGAGGGAAAACTGCCCCTTCTGAATTTACTGTATGCTCCCCTTAAGAATCCTCTATAGCAGCGTTTCGGTGGAATCGATATTTTTTATTAATTCATTTCATTCATTCATTACGAGTATTTATATAGCTCATTTTTAGGTTACTACTCATGAGGAGAGCTCCCGACCCCGGCTGAAAAGGACAGTTTTGAGGTTAGAATAGACAGAGTCAACGTGGACCCATGGGAGCAAGCGCCTCACCAGATGGACCCCTTTCCACAGCGATGGGCCAATCTCTGAGAAGGTGCGATTCTGCTTATTAGCTGTGCGAGCAAAAGGAACCATGAGCACGGAGAGAGTGCACTCAAGGTAGGGCATCAAAGGTCGCGAAGATAGGCCGGGACCGCCCGACCAAAGCGATGATCCGATATGAGAACCGCCGCTGGAGGGGGAGCCAGTGGATTACATCCAGCATATAACCAGATACATGGCCAAATCTGGGAATGCGTCCGCAAAGGCGTGCGGCTGAACGCAGAACCCGGTCCAGGCACCCCAACCGACAAACTGGGAGATCAACATAGAGTGAGCAACAGTTATCAAGTTGGGCTGTGATGAAAGCGTAGATGAGTGTAGCGGTGGCGTCTGGAGTAAGTGAACGAGCAACAGTGCGGAGCTGGCGCAACTGGCAGTTTGAATCACGGCAGAGGCAATGTATATGAGGAGCGACGGTTAATTAATGCATTTTATTTGTTCTCACCTTGTTTCATATAGGTTTGGACTACAAAAATATTTACGACACAGCTCAGAAAAATGTGTGACGGGAATACCTTCACGTTCCCTTCTCACGCTTAAAACATACCTTCACGTTCCCTTCTCACGCTTAAAACATACCTTCACGTTCCCTTCTCACGCTTAAAACATATCTTCACGTTCCCTTCTCACGCTTAAAACATACCTTCACGTTCCCTTCTCACGCTTAAAACATACCTTCACGTTCCCTTCTCACGCTTAAAACATACGTTCACGTTCCCTTCTCACGCTTAAAAGTTACGAGACGTTCCCTTCTCACCCTTAAAACATATTTCACGTTCCCTTCTCACGCTTAAAACATACCTTCACGTTCCCTTCTCACGCTTAAAAGTACCTTGAGAAGGGAATGAAGGTATGAAGGCACGCTTAAAACATACCTTCACGTTCCCTTCTCACGCTTAAAACATATCTTCACGTTCCCTTCTCACGCTTAAAACATACCTTCACGTTCCCTTCTCACGCTTAAAACATACGTTCACGTTCCCTTCTCACGCTTAAAAGTTGGGAGAGAATCTCACCCTTCCCTATACAGGATTTGCGGCCCTGATTTTTTACTGATTGTCCTTCTCTTTAAGTTGAATTTTTCTGTAAATCTGAGAAGTTTGAACTATTGCCGAGTCTGTGAGTCAGATTAGTTTTCACCAAAAATATATTGTACTTTAGACAGTTTTGCTTCATGTTATAATAATTATGTTCCATACACGCGTCTCCCATCTACAGATCTGCGTGCATGTTGTCTTTCGTTTAGTCTAGCACAGAGAACCAGGGACGTAACTAGCATTGGGTTTGGGTGCCTCAGCCCCCTCCCCAAACGAAGCTTAAGCCCCACCCCCTAATAAATCAAGCCGTTATTTGCTTACAGCTAAAAATTCGTATGAACACTGTATTCATGCTTCCAAGCCCCCCCAACGAAAAGTAATAGTTATGTCACTGCAGAGAACGACTCTATGTTCTATAATTGTTGTGGCGCTATGCAAACTTTACGTTACAATTACAGTTACACACTGCCATCCATACATCCATCCATTTATCCATCCATCCATCCATCCATCCATCCATCCATCCATCCATCCATCCATCCATCCATCCATCCATCCATCCATCCATCCATCCATCCATCCATCCATCCATCCATCCATCCATCCATCCATCCATCCATCCATCCATCCATCCATCCATCCATCCATCCATCCATCCATCCATCCATCCATCCATCCATCCATCCATCCATCCATCCATCCATCCATCCATCCATCCATCCATCCATCGTAATCGTAATCGTAATCTCCAAACTTCTAAAGCGCCACTCGAAAGCCAAGCGCAAGGCACCAGCTTATTCACGAGCGCTGCGTATAGTCAGAGGGGTTGTCCAAAAGAGTAGTCCGAGGGAGGTCCGAGTCCGGTTTCCAGGGGATCAGAGAGGGCACAGCAGATGTTAAGGCGGGTGTCTTTTAGGTCGAGGATTGGAAGGTACAGGATCAGATGAGTCAGGATAAGAGTTCTTGAAAAGCAGAGATTTTAGTCTCGAGTGGAAAGCCTTGGGGGTGATGGATAGAGGAGCCTGAGGCAGATGGTGGTGGACGATTGGCGATGATGGTGGAGGAACCGAAAAAGTGCGGAATTCAGGAGGTAGATCGTTCCAGAGACGTATCGCAGTGTTGGATAAGGCTCGGTTGGAGAACTTGAGATGAGTAGTGATCGGGGGTCTAGAAAGAGTGAGAACGGAGGGTGATCGGGTAGAGCGGGTTGGCTGGATGGTGACGAGTTCGCGGAGATATCTGGGCTGGGAGTGTTGTACGGAGTTGTAGGTAAGTGATAGGACTTTGAAGTAAATTCGCTCTGGGATTTTTAACCAATGGAGTGATTTGAGGATGGGAGTGATGTGATGATCCTTGGGCGTTCTGGTGACGGCTCTGGCTAGTGAGTTTTGGATGAGCTGCAGACGCTTTAGTTGGGTGGCTTCAAGGTTGAGAAAGAGGGAATTGCAATAGTCGAGCTTTGAGTGGACAATGGAGGTAGCAATGATGGAGGCAGTTTTGAAGTCGAGCATGGATCGGATGCGACGGAGGTCACAAATGTGCATGAAGCAGGAGTGCGAGAGGTTGGAGATATGATTAGAGAAGGAGAGATGTGGATCAAAAGTAACACCAAGATTGCGGACAGGGGCATCAGAGGTGAAGGTAAGAGATGAAGAGTTAGTGGATAGGTGTATTGAAAGGTCATGTATTTTCTTGATTTGGTCAGGAAGGTCGAGGATGATGAATTCTGTTTTGGAAGGGTTGAGGCAGAGCAGGTTGGACGACATCCATTGAGAGACTAGGTTAACCACGTTGAGTAGTTTTGCAATGGAAGTAGAAAAAGAGCTTGGGGAGAAGGATATGTAGAGTTGGGTGTCGTCTGCGTAGAGATGGTGGTCAACAGAAGAGGATTTTATGAGATGGCTTAATGGTGTAGTATACAGAATGAAGAGCAGTGGGCCCAGGACGGAACCTTAAGGGACACCACAGCAGAGCGGGAGGGGTTGCGAACAATGGCTGGATGCTTTAACAGAGAAGGATCTGGAAGATAAGTAGGACTGAAACCAACATAGAGCAGTACCAGAGACGCCGAACCAAGATGATAGTCGATTAAGAAGTAGGCTGTGATCGATGGTGTCAAATGCGGCAGAGATGTCAAGGAGACAGAGGCAGGATACTTGCTGATGCACTGAGCAAAGTTCAACTGTGCCATTTGACACATGGTATCACTTGGAATTGGAAAAACAAGACACTTCCCAGAAGCCTAATGAAGTATATAAAATCAACCGAAATTAGTCCTGTGATCTTCTACCAGTATCCCACACTGACCACCACTGGGTACTGATCGCCCTACAGAGTCCTTCATTTGTCCTCAAAATTGTAACCGATGTCTCTGCTACTATGACCTTATCTTGTCAATAGCCTATTAGTAGCACACCTGTAGTCAATATTTCTCATACAGGGCCTAATGTTATATTGTTGCGCTTCATGATTTTATGGTGAACCGCCATTTAACTCGCAAAAGGCATTTCTGGTGCTTTTTTAAAAGTTAGGCATAACTGAATGCGTTACAGGCGTATCAGCAAAAGTTCGATCTTTCAACTTTGGGATATAACGTGGTAGAGCAGGATTCCATAAATACGGCACTTAGTGAGTATTTCAGTAGACCTGTCTCTTCTCAGTTGCCTTCTTATGACTGAATTTCAAATATTATTCAACTGTTTAATTATTGTTCAAAGTAGATAACATTGTGTAAAACTGCGATTCTTCCGATGTGGAATTCCTGTGAGCCTTCGCTAAATTTTCACATTCGATTTTCCGCTTAGGGCTTTAAATAGTCGCACATGATGCAAGTAATATTCGGTGTTTAGAAATACGAAAGCGAAAACACTCTAGTAAACTCTTACAGCATTGCCTTTCACTGAGAAGTAGTTCAACTGTTTCAGGACTTCTGAACAGGTGTGAATAGGCCTATATCGTGTTGAAGTTTCTCCTAAACTGCTGACTTCGTATTCTTAAGTCTTGTATTCTTAGTATTTTGCATTCGATGAAAAAATGGAATAAAAGTATTTTAACGCTGTTAGCATCGTAATCGTTATCGTAATCTCCAAACTTCTAAAGCGCCACTCGAAAGCCAAGCGCAGGGCACCAGCTTATTCACGAGCGCTGCGTCTAATCAGAGGGGTTGTCCAAAAGAGTAGTCCGAGGGAGGTCCGAGTCCGGTTTCCAGGGGATCAGAGAGGGCACAGCAGATGTTAAGGCGGGTGTCTTTTAGGTCGAGGATTGGAAGGTACAGGATCAGATGAGTCAGGATAAGAGTTCTTGAAAAGCAGAGACTTTAGTTTCGAGTGGAAAGCCTTAGGGGTGATGGATAGAGGAGCCTGAGGCAAATGATGGTGGACGATTGGCGATGATGGTGGAGGAACCGAAAAAGTGCGGAATTCAGGAGGTAGATCGTTCCAGAGACGCGGCGCAGTGTTGGATTTTGCTCGGTTGGAGAACTTGAGATGAGTAGTGACCGGGGGTCTAGAAAGAGTGAGAACAGAGGATGATCGGGTAGAACGGGTTGGCTGGATGGTGAAGAGTTCGCGAAGATATCTGGGCTGGGAGTGTTGTACGGAGTTGTAGGTTAGTGATAGGACTTTGAAGTGAATTCGCTCTGGGATTTTTAACCAATGGAGTGATTTGAGGATTGGAGTGATGAGATGATGCTTGAGCGTTCTGGTGACGGCTCTGGCTAATGAGTTTTGGATGAGCTGCAGACGCTTTAGTTGGGTGGCTTCAAGGTTGAGAAAGAGGGAATTGCAATAGTCGAGCTTTGAGTGGACAATGGAGGTAGCAATGGTGGAGGCAGTTTTGAAGTCGAGCATGGGTCGGATGCGGCGGAGGTCACGAATGTGCATGAAGCAGGATCGCGAGAGGTTGGAGATGTGATTAGAGAAGGAGAGATGTGGATCAAAAGTAACACCAAGGTTGCGGACAGGGGCATCAGAGGTGAGGGTAAGAGATGAAGAGTTAGTAGATAGGTGTATTGAAAGGTCAGGTATTTTCTTGATTTGGTCAGGAAGGCCGAGAATGATGAATTCTGTTTTGGAAGGGTTGAGGCAAAGCAGGTTGGACGACATCTATTGAGAGACTAGGTTAACCACATTTAGTAGTTTTGCAATGGAAGTAGAAAAAGAGCTGGGGGAGAAGGATATGTAGAGTTGGGTGTCGTCTGCGTAGAGATAGTGGTCAACAGAAGAGGATTTTATGAGATGGCTTAATGGTGTAGTGTACAGAATGAAGAGCAGTGGGCCCAGGACGGAACCTTGAGGGACACCACAGCAGAGCGGGAGGGGTTGCGAACAATGACTGGATGCTTTAACAGAGAAGGATCTGGAAGACAAGTAGGACTGAAACCAACATAGAGCAGTACCAGAGACGCCAAACCAAGATGAAAGTCGATTAAGAAGGAGGCTGTGATCGATGGTGTCAAATGCGTCAGAGATGTCAAGGAGACAGAGGCAGGAGACTTGCTGATGGCTGACGGCAGATACCAGTTTATTGTACAGAGAGGCGAGTAGAGTTTCTGTGGAGTGGTGTTTAGTGAAGCCAGATTGGTGGGGGTTGAGGAGTGAGTTAGAAGAGAGGTAATCGTTTAGCCTGGAAAGGACAATTCGTTCAGTTAATTTAGATAGAAAGGAAAGGTTGGAGATAGGTCGGTAATTAGATAGGTTTTCCTTGTCAAGATTTGATTTTTTCAGAAGTGGAGTAACAAGAGATTGCTTGAAGACCATTGGGAAGTTGCCAGAAGAGAGTGAAAGATTTATGATTTTAGTGATTACTGGAATGAGGACGGAGGCACAGTCTTTTAGAAGAGAGGTGGGGATAGGATCTAGTTCGCATTGTTTGTTGGGAAGAGAATTTAATAGGAGTGACACTTCTGTTTCAGAAGCAGGAGAGAGGATTGAGAACGATGTCTGGGAGGCAGGAGGAGTAGGATCTGGAGAGGGAAGTGGATCAGTGCTAGGGGAGTGTGAATCTAGAAGAGACTGTAGCGTGAAGCGAAGGGATGAGATCTTGTCCGAGAAGAATGAGCAGAAGGTATCAGCGATAGACGGGGAGGGAATGGAACTTGGCATGCAGCGGGGAGGAGGATTTGCGATGAAGAAGAGAGTTGACAGCTCTCCAGAGGTGCCGAGGGTTGGAGGAGCTGGAATGGATGAGTGAGGAGTAGTATTTCTTTTTGGCAGCAGCGATGAGTTTATGGTATCTGTTTGTGGCTGATTTGAGGTTGATGAGGGCTTTTGCTCTGGATGTGGGATCGATGGAGCGCTGGTAGATATGCTCAAGTTTCCTGCGAAAAGATTTAAAAGCTTGGAGGTAGGAAGTGAACCAAGGGTTGCTTTTCTGTGAGATGCGTTTGGTGATGAGTGGGGCATGAATATCGAGGAGGTCGGAAAGTGTTGAATTGTAGCAAGACAAAAGGTCATCAAGGGAAGACGGAGGGTTGAGAATCAGCTGGGAGTCGAGAATATCTTGGATGAAGGCTTGACGGTCAATGGAGCCGGTGAGACGGAAGGAGTGAATAGAAGGAGGAGGTCGAGAAAAAGGCTTAATTTCAAGGTCGGCCATGATGAGGTAATGATCAGTGATGTTGAGAGCAGAGTGTGAGAGCTTGGGAGATAGAAGGGAGGAGGCGGAGGTGATGAGAAGGTCGAGGGTGTGATTCTTGACGTGAGTTGGAAAGTCGACATGTTGGACGAGGTTGACTGATGACAGAAGGTTCAGGAAGTCAGATGCAAGATTGTCAGAGGGAGTGTCAACATGGATATTGAAATCGCCAGTAAGTAAGAATTCGTTAGGAGTAGTAGCAGCGAGTGAAAGTAGAGAGCCGAATTCATCAAGAAAGACAGAGGGTTTGGAGGAGTAGGCAGACGATGTAGGAGGACGATAGATATTGAAGACTGTGAGTATATCTGAAACAAGTCGGAGGGTTATGGATGAACATTCAAAAGATCGGAAAGTGTGGCTAGAAGTGTTTAGGACGACAGCCGGTTCACGGACCAAGAAGGCAGTGCCGCCACCAGAGAGTTTTGTAGACTTTGAGGAGGAAGTTGAGCGAGGGAAACTATGGAGTGAGTAGCCAGGTGGTTTGGAGTCAGCAATATGGGCGCTAGTAGATGAAGTGGAGATCCAGGTTTCTTGCAGGGCAATTAGATCAGGTGGACGAGAACAGGAGGCAAGATCGCTTAAGACAATGGAGTTTTTAGGATTTAGGAGAGACCGAATATTTAGGGAATGGAGAAGAAATTTCTTGTTGGAAGACCTGGTTGCATGATGTGAGGAGTGTGTGCTGGGCGTGAAGTGGGGTCTGTCCATGGAGTTACGCAGTTGCAGAACTGGCCCGGGGTTCTGGGGAGATGTCTGTGCCCTCTCCCCAGGGTAAGAAAAATTTTCATTTAGGGGTTTGTAATGGTGCATTTTGGAGACCAACTTTTGATTCAAAGTAATGACATTTTACATCAGCTCTTTGGAAAATTATAATTATAATTTCCTAATTTGATTTTTAAAATGGGTTCAGATGCAAAGTCCCAGCAACCAACGTAGACTAGAAACAGACAGACTCATCAAAGCAATTAACTAAAGCATAAGAAAATAAATTTATTTGTTGGTTTGTAATGGTCCATTTTGGATACAATCTTTTTGGTTAAAAGTAATAACATTTTGCATCAGCTCTTTGGCAAATTATGATTCATTCATTCATTACAGAGATTTACATAGCGCCCCTTCAAGATTATCTACTTAGGAGCGCACCCGACCCAACTCCGAAGTCCGAACAGTCTTGAAGTTAGAATAGAACGTGATCTGAAGGGCTCAAGATCTCGGCATTAGGCGTAGCCTAATGCCAAAGGAAGCCCATTCCAGATTGCAGGCCAGCAACAGAAAAAGCACGGCGCTGCAGAATAGAAGTCCGCGACCGGGAGACAAGAACCTCAGCCTGCCTAGAAGAGCGAGGAGAACCACGGTGCTGGATGCTGAGGATGGTGCTCCTGTAGATAAACAGAGACCACATCAGCGCCAGAACAAGGAAGAGATCCGGTAAGCGATCCACTGTGGGAAAGGAAGCCAATGCAAGACATCCCGCATATAGTCAGTAACATGGCGGAATCTTGGGATGCAACCAATATAGCGTGCCGCCGAGCGTAAGACCCGAACCAAACACCCAACCCGAGTCGCCGGAAAACCCACGCAGAGGGCGCTGCAATAATCAAGACGGGAAACAACAAAGAAGTGGATAAGCATTAAGGCAACATTAAAGGTTAAGGAACGGAAGACCTCTCTAAGCTGACGCAGCTGCCAGCTGGTATACACAATCGCGGCATAGCAGGCTGATATGCCGCGTGAACGTTAGTTCTTGGTCTAATGTGACACCAAGGTCCCGGACAAAGAATGAGAAAGCAATGGCGTACGGAGCTGAAATGCCGCCCGGGGCGACGGCCCAAAATGCTGCCCTTGGCCACTTAATTTTGGATATGTTATTTTCTCTAAGAGATTGCAGTTTTCATGACGATCGTCGATCTCATTACATACACGCCTATAATTTTATTTTATAAAGTTGATAGCCTGCCTGGATTTATCAATTAATTAATTTCTTTGCCACTGTGAGAAAGTAATCTGCGGGAACTCCTGGGCAAGGGCCTCCAAATCAATTTTGGCGAGCTGCTGGCGCGTGCCAAGCCAAATGAATTGAGTCTTATAGATGAGTTTAGCCGCAGGCGATTGGAGGACATCCAGGCCTCGAGAGCCTCCATTGCCCGGTTCATGGCCCGGGCTTCGGTAATGGCTGCTGACGCAGGACAGTGCAAAAACGCCTGCAGGTCACCCGCATAAGATTGGTTCAGCACAGAGCAAAGCTCAGCAAGAGGCCAGGAGAGGACCAGTATCAGCAGTATAAATAATATAATTAGAGAAGAGGGCCCAGCACAGATTCCTGGGGCAGGCCAAACGGGACAGGAACACATGGAGTCCTAGTAGACACGTAGACCGCAGAGAAGGAACGGTGATGGAGGTAGGAAACAATCCAGTCAAGAAAGTTACCAGAAAGGCCAAACGAGGTAGATAGGCGCCTAAGAATGATATCGTGATCGACGGTGTCAAACGCCGTGCTGACAGCAAATAATGCTAAGAGGATGACCTGTGACCTATCAGTAGCCCCTAAGCCCCATAGATATCAGAGAGGAGGCGAACTAACAGGGTCTCTGTGGAGTGGCCCTTACGAAAACCAGATTGAAAAGTCGGCAGCAAATTGTCCTTATCAAGATACCTTAACATAATTACACAGAAACCAACTTCATAAAGCTGCTGCTTTACGAGTGTCGCAATAGTTTCGTCAGTGGTGTCAAGCGTTGGCAAAACTTGGGATGACAGTTAGGCCCTATAAATTGTTCTTTTGCCACATGCTGAGAAACGGGTTGTTCACGCTATCAACATATCGTATAAGCTGACCGATATCTGTTCTGTGCTCGCATCAAACAATAAAGTGTACAACCTAGCCGCACGACATTCTGCCACAATAATGTCTCGAACTCACAGGCCACACAGGTGGATCAGCTGATTTTTGAATCAACGGACTTATGTACTGGGTTTTGCGTGGACCAGATGACATTAGCTTACGATGATTTAATCTATAGTGTCGGTCTGTGATCGAAATTTCAGAAGTGCCACGAAATTTGCAGAGTCTTCACTCTTCACTATGTCGGCGAAAGGAAATGTTTTACTGACTGTACAGTAATAAAGTCTGCACACTAGAAATTCAACGAATAATAGTAATCTAGAATGTTAAAAAGTAATCTAAACGGTTAAAAAATTTGAGAGCTGCTAAAATCTTTACGCAGTTGCGTAATTGCGTAATGCTAGTTACGCGCCTGGTGTGCTGGGTTGAAGTGGGATATGTAGGTTGGAGTGGGTTGCAGAGACTGGCCCGGGGTTCAAACTGATGTCACCGCATAAGAGGAGAAGTAGAGATGGAAATAATCTCTTAGGTTTGAAACAGATGCGAGGTGGTGTGAGGAAGAATGACAGCGGAATGAATGTGAGGCCACCATGTTCGGCCGTGGCTGTTGTACAGAGAGCGCGTGGGTGCTGCGAGCAGGGTGTGTGGAATGCGAGGCAGCGGAGGGAGAGGAGGAGGAGGAGGAGGAGCGCTGATGAATGCATGGGATGATGCGGGTGAAGATGATTGGTCGGATGAGTAATGGCGGTACAGAGGCAGGGATTTGAAAACAAAGGGTTCAGACAGAAGGGGAAAATGTCAGCATTTAGGCCATTTCAGACAGATTGTAAAATTGGAACGGACTCACCAACTCCAGGAATAGGTCCATACCGAAAACCAGGATTGGTAACTCAGGGGAGACGCCGAAAATGAAGAATGCCGAACTTATGTAAAGAAGCGCCGTGCATCTGCTGGCACCCCACGTGACCACAGACAAAACTTGGTATGGAAAACATAATGTTGTTGCCGTAGACTCCACCTTAAAAAGTGGTGAGCAAAAGCTGTATCACAGTTATAGGCGGCGCCGTCTCTGACCCTCTCCGTTCCGGTTACATGTATACTTGTTATCGGGAAACCTAACGTCATGAGTAGCTGTAGACATAATGCTGAAATTCAAAGTCGACAGCAGAAATCCCTTAACACTCGGGCTACCAAAAGGGGGGCGTGGTTGCCACCCCCCTAGGTTTTTTTCATCTCAAACTTTTTCCGTATGGAATAAAAATTTGACCTTTTAAGTAGCTGTAGGGGGTTCATTTAAACACGTTTTGAGGTAAAATGTGAGATGATATCTCACACCGTTCAAATGTTATACCCAATATACCCGAGGTACCAGGGGGTTGGATACCACCCCTAGATTTTCGACTATATCTTATCCCTCATTTAATATTAAGAGACACAAATTATACCATTCTATAGAGGGAATGTGGGGCCACATTTCTATGGTCACTGAGTTGACCTGAGACAACCGGAAGTGCTAAAAATAAATAATAATACGCGTAATATGCGTGAAAAATGGCTGAATGGAAGCACTCTCCCCTTAGGTTTTGTCTGTAGCGTATTCATTTGTCTTCCTGGAAGAGAAACAAAGATATCATTCTTTAGAGGGAATGAAGGGCTTCATTTGCATACCTACATCTTTGTCTTTTGAATACCGGAAGTGATTAAAATAAATAATAATACGCGTAATCTGTGTGAAAATGGCTGAATACAGCATTACAACGTAAACCGATATATATGTATGGATATAATAATTATATGTATGGATGTACATTTATACTATATAAACATGTGTAGGGATGATTTTGTGTATCTTTTATACATAGATTAGTTTCAAAACACACATAATTTTATATTTGTTTATCCAAACAGTACAAAATGTACGCAATAATAATTATACAATATTGCTAATTAGTGGGTTCCGTTGTTAAAAGTGATGTAATTTCGAGGTGCATTCACATAATGTAGGCTACAACTAAATATACCATTCTGTGCAGAAATGAATGCTGAATTCAATGCTATATTACAAGTTATGATATGTAAAACCAAACACGAAATCCAGCGGGGGTGGTAACCACCCCCTTCCTTGGTAGCCAGTGTTACAAAAAAAGCTTGGTAGCCCTAGGGTTAACTAGAAACTTCGCATCTCTGTGTTCCCTGCGCATCGTTCATGGAGACTCATGAGGATTAGAGGATTAGGATGAAAGCATACGCTCTAGTATTCTTGTACTTTTTTGGATTGCAGCCTTTACACGACGCTACAACGCAGATTGCTTGATAATGCGCACCTACTGTAATTTTTTAAACCTTAGGCTTTATTCATCATCGCACGCTAGCATATTAATTTTTAAATTATGACATATTGACGATCAAATAAGTTCGTCGTATTTTGAGCTTACCTCTGAATATCTGACAACTGTTTAATAATGTCGAGCAGTTTGACAACTTAGGTTAAAACTTAGCCTTCTGGTGTTGAACTGACAATTTTCAACCTCAGCGTTCACTATTTGCATGATCTTTAGACCCCTATAAATCTAAATAGTTGACAAGCCCGCCATTAATTGAGCAGATAAAATTGCAGATGATTTTATCGCGCAGTTATTTAACTTAATCAGCTGGACATAAAGTATGATGGATCGATATATATTTGATAAGACTCGTCAATTAACCATAAGAAGATTACACAAGACATAGTCCAAGACTAGTGTATTATCAGCTGAGAAAAACACCACTTATAGATAATCGGTACACAGTGCACAATGCCTGGATATGATCCCAGAATATAGACGACAGGCAAAGAGGCACGCCACTGATAATTATGATAAAATTATTTATGATGACGGCGGCAGAACCTCAAGAAACAATTTATTTTCAGTTCAAACCACTTAAGAAAACCTCTCTCGATCTGCTTGATAGTTAATCAATGATTATAAGTTGAAAGGTTCTTGGAAACTCAAATAAAAGTATGTTTGCTTACAATATGAATGATCCCTACACTTAGTTTGCTTGATTTAAAAGTGACAGCGTTAAGAATCTCGCGCTCTTTATCACTGAAGTTCGCATTGAAGTTTTTATGTACTGTGCAGGACTGTAGAAATTGATCTTCAAAGGCGATTGCCTTGTAAGTTGCGTGGAATAGATGTTTCTTGATATATTATTCAAAAGATCAGACCACGAAAGAATGAATGCACGAATGAGTGAATGACTGATTGAATGACTCAGTGAATGAATGAATGAATGAATGAATGAATGAATGAATGAATGAATGAATGAATGAATGAATGAATGAATGAATGAATGAATGAATGAATGAATGAATGAATTAGAGACCGACTGACTGAATGCACGAATGGATTATGTTACTCTTTACAACTGAACAGTGTTGGAGCTTTCTCGGTCGCTGGTCTGTGGACTTCAATGTTCAGTTAAGTTCGTTCTGTGAATTCTGATATCATTTAGGTCCAAACTTATGTCCTTATGACATCAATGATGATGATGATGATGATGATGATGATGATGATGATGATGATGATGATGATGATGATGATGATGATGATGATGATGATGATGATGATGATGATGATGATGATGATAGTAGGCCTAATGATGATGAGCATGCACCATATCAGTGACGTCATATCTATTAATAGCACACAATACCAACACAATGGGCAATACCAACACAAAGGAATGACAACCATGGGCAATACCAACACAAAGGAATTTCCAACACAAAGACGCAATACCAACACAAAGGAATTTCCAACACAAAGGCGCAATACCAACACAAAGGAATTCCATGTTTATGCTAAAATTCAGGTATTAGACTCCTAAGATGCATGGGACTTAAGTCTGTTAGGCTGTGAAGGAGTGTAATATGACTGTTTGTACACTAAACGTAAGTCTTTTATTTAAAAAAAAATACATGACATGCTCTATAAATTTGCGCGTCATGGAGTAGGCAACCGGTCGCCCGCCCAACCCATCAAACTTCGAAGCTAAAGAAAAACGAAACGCGCAGTCATGTTTCAATGTCGTCGAGAAACCGGCAACTTATGAAATTTGAAGAACATACTTGGCGAAAAACGTAAAACTTTGAAACTTAGGAATTCAGAAACTCTGCGAAATTGCAAAGTTGCTAGGTTTCTCGACGGCGCCGAAACATGACTACGCGTTCGTTTTTCCTTAGATTAAGTCCCATGCATCCTTAAGTCCCATCCTTAAGTCCATATCCTTAAGTCCCATGCATCTTAGGAGTCTAATACCTGAATTTTAGCATAAACATGGTCATTTCTCGCATCTATGTGTCTTTGCATCCTTGAAACGTACAAGTTTGCTGTGACCACATTCTTAAAAATATAACATTTTATCATGGAATCCAACTTTTCAAGCTAGAAACCTTGCTATCAACAATGACATTGTTGACTTAACAAACAAAAATTTTACCATGCAAGGCATATTGGTAATCTATGCATTCATAATTGTTGTATACATATTGTCATCTCACACATTTTTGCATTCTATGTAACAGTAATTGTAGTGGTCAAACCTTTATATCGAGAGTTTTGCAAACCAAAAGTTGTATGTATGCTAAGTAAGCACTCAATGTCACTCTCTATACAGCCTAGAAAACCATAAGTCTGCTAAGTAAATGCTCAACATACTTCTGCGTCTATCGAATTTCTGAGTTTTCAGTCTCTTAAGTTTTCAGTTTCGTAAGTTTTCTGTTTAATCAAGTTGTATAATTCTTTTAAAGTTTTCAGTTTCTCAAGTTTTAGGTTTCAAAAGTGTTAAGTCTCTAAGTTTCTCAATTTTTGAGAGCTTTTCAATTTGTATGTTTCTGAAGTTTGAGATTTCTAAAGTCTCACAAAGAATTCGAGTGTCGCAAAGTTTACAGTTTTAGATATAACAAGTCGTAAGTTTCTCAATTTTCAAGTTTTCTAAGAGTTGTAAGTTTGTAAGAGTTGAAAGTTTCTCAATTTTCAAGTTTTCTAAGAATTGTAAGTTTGTAAGAGTTGAAGTTTCTCAAGTTGAAAGTTTCATATGTCTTAAGTTTCGCAAGTTGAAAGTTTTCTAAGAGCTTCAAGTCTCTAAGCATTGTAACTTTCACAAGTCTTATGTTTCTCAAGGTTTTGTGGTCATTCAATCGCACAAATTCTCTAAAAATGCATCATGTTTAAATATGAACCCTCTCTTTTCGCATAAATTGGATATGCTTGAATCATCACTCTACTGTTAGAACTACCACCAATAACAGTTCAGTCACATGAATTCTGAAAAATGTGACATTATACACACTCTGCATGTGCACTTCAATCGAAGTCAAACTTATTTTCATCAATTTACATTGGAACTCTCCAGCCAGAACATCGCACACGGCAGTTCAACCACTTGAAATCTTCAAAAGTGCCTCTTTTCACATACTTTTTCATGTACGGCGATTCTGAGAGGCTCTTAAGACATGCTATACAAGTATTCTGTTGCATTACATTACCTACATTTCAGTTAGAAACACTTCTTTTCCAAATATTGTTGTTTCATACTTCGCACATCTCTAGCTAAATCAACATATTATCTGTTTCATCATTCAAATGTTGCAAAATTTAGTATTGTACACAGCTTTTCCGCAAACTACAATCATGTGTGCCTAAGTTTTAGGTTTCTCAAGTTGTATGTTGTATGTTTCTAAGAGTTGTAAGTTTCACAAGTCTTAGGTTTCTCAATTTTGTCAAAGACTGCAAGTTTCACAAAGTTTACACTTTCTAAAGACTCAAATTTTCTAAGAGTTTTCGGTTTCTCAAGTGTTCAGCTTAGGAAGTTCTCAGTTTAGCCAATTTTAAGTTTCTCAAGTTGTATGTTTATCCAATTGTAAGTTTTTCAAGTTTTAAGATTTGTCAAGTTTCGCAAAGCGTTCAATTTTCACAAAGTTTTAAGTTTCTCAAGTCTTATGTTTCGCAAAGCTTGCAATTTTCATACAGTTTTAAGTTTCTGCAGTTGTAACTTTTCCAATTCCAAGCAATGCAATACTCTAAGAGTCGCAATTTTGACATGAAAGTCGACGCCTCATGCATCTAAGAGTCTTAAGTTGATTAAGTCTCCATTTCATACGTCTTCGTTACATAGAAGACGTAAGTTTCTCTTATCCATGTGTCTTTGCAATTTAAGATTCACAATTCTAGCGTATTCGCTGCCATTCTACACATTGTAT
The DNA here is from genome assembly GCA_020284085.1 of Aporrectodea caliginosa. Taxonomy (NCBI): domain Eukaryota; kingdom Metazoa; phylum Annelida; class Clitellata; order Crassiclitellata; family Lumbricidae; genus Aporrectodea; species Aporrectodea caliginosa. The sequence goes on along the minus strand of JACEVL010000262.1, from coordinate 732,078 downwards.
GAGAACTATACAATAGGGTGTTTTTAAGGTACATGTGAAATTTTCAACTCAAAGATTTTTTATCGGCCAGTTCAATTTATCATGCCAATTCATGTATGAACTCTATATCAGAAATTAAATCTTGTTAGCTGAACATTTAGGACTTGCTCAAGGCGACCGAAATTATAGGAACCCGGTTGTATTATGAGTATAGGCATTCTATATACGATTCCAATACATGCCAGCCTTAGACCCCTTCTAAGTGGTCGGTTCCCAACTAATATAAAGGCCTATTCATGATGATGACGTAACTGATCTTGTGTTATTTAAGTCACTGGTCTCATGTTGCAAATGGCGGGTAAGGGTGGTTTACATTAATGCATCATATCGCAGGTGAGGCGGCAAAATTGACTAGAAAAAGGATGACATTATTTTGCTTGTACTGAAGATCACTTCGGTTATGCGAAGCTACCTATATGAGGAGATGTTCTCAAGGTGCTGTTCAATTTCCATAAACTAAGAAATCAGAGTCTGGATGTCAGCGTGAAAGAAATGGTAGCTATGGTACTTCCAATTTGGGAATGCCGTGGGAAATAGCACCGATTCCAACGAGGGCTAAGAATCATGTTTGGGATCAACTACGACATCTTCATAAGGAATGGCAAAACACCAAAATATATAATGGATTCTGTCAAACTAGGAAAGATGACCGTGCAGCCCTAGCAGCAGAGATTCGCGAATCCTTCGATCCGAAGAATCCTGTTTCTTTTCACTAGGACGGCAAGATCATGCCAGATGATACAGACCCAGGACGAGGGTGTGTTGACCGCCTTCCAATAATGGTATCTGACAAGGATGTGAAAAAGCTATTAGCCACCCCCAAACTCCAATTCGGGACAGCTGCCGTCATTTCAGAAGCATATTTGGCCGAGATCAGAAGTTGGGGATTGGAAGACTGAATCGTGGCCAACTGGCCATGTGTTTTGACACAACGGCAAGTAACGAGTTGCAAGGGCGGCGTATGTATTAAGCTGGGAACGGAATTAGCAAAGGAACTCCGGAACCTTGCCTGCGACATCACGTTTCTGAAATTGTTCTGGAAGAGATGTTTTCACTGCATGATTCTGTAAGGTCTCCAAAATTGGAACTATTTAGTCATTGCAGCAACTGAGTACTGAATATCACAGAGACGACTGCTAAGTGCTACTAGAACTAACAGTCATTCTCCTACAAGGAATTCCACCAAAAGGAATAAAGTTCAGGTACCCAGGGGCATTTAACCGCGCGCGTTGGAAGGCACGTGCGATCAAGAGGTTGCTTTTCAGAGATCAATTTCCCATTCAACAACGCCAGAGCAAAGAGAGGTCATCTCGACAATCCTACTCTCAAAGGGTGTGGAATCATTTACTTCGAGTGTCACTTTTTGTGACAACAACTTTCGTGAAGTACTGGCTCACCTGTACCTCACCCAATGAAGCCCCCAAAAGCAATCTGAAATTCGTGAAGGCAATCCATACTTACCAGACAAGGAAGTCTCACAGGTCGCCCTAACAGCATTTTCTCCACACCTTTGGTATTTGTCGGAGACCCTGGTTGGCCTCAGCCTTATGACGATTCAGTAACCGTCGACGAAAAGCATCGCATGATCTACAGCATGCGGAACAATAGCCTAAAGGATCTGATGAAATTCCAAAGAAGATACATTATCAACCGACTAAAGCACTACCCGACTTCTTCACCACTTCAACCACCAAAATATTCCAGATCCTCGGAATGGATGACTCTTTTCTTGATCGAGACCCGCAACAATGGGAGTCAGAACAATCATACAGTGAGGCAAAAGACATCATAAGAGTGACGAACGATTTGGTGGAGAAAGGAGTGGCTTTCATGCAGTCCTACAATGAAGCCCTGGTCATAAATGAGGAAGAGAAACGGTTGTTCTGCAAATGGTCGAGTTCCATCTAAACGAATTCCCAAAGGCACTAAAGGGAATAAATATATGACAAATAACTGACAGAATTTCCTTTGATTTTGCCTTATATCTTATGTTTAATTGCTGAAATTTGTTTTTATCTGTGAAAATTGCAATGTATCACGTTGGTCTCTAAGTGATAATTCTTCCGGGGCTTTGAGCAAGTTCTAAATCTTTTCCGATTTTCATCTAATTTGGCAAATGACAATGTTTCTCAAGGTGGAACGCAAAAACAAACTGGCCGATATTAATTTTGAAAATTCAATAATTAGACACACCCTACTATACAACCGCTTATTCCATCTGACATTGCCACCTAGCCAATGCAATTTTATCATGTAAGTTGACCTCTCATGCCTCTTTGTAATCTAAAAGTCTTATCCCATGCAATTAAACAATCTAAGTGTGGTAATTTTAGTATCCGCATAGCCATTCTTTGCATCATAGCAATCTAAGAGACTCAATTTCATCATATACATAGTCATTCTCTACATCTTAACAATCTAAAATTCGTGTGTGAACTATACAAACACTCATTCCATCTATCATCATAATCTAAAAGTTGCAAATTTACCATGCACCTCACCATTTAGTGTATCTTTTCAGACTAAAAGTCTTATGTTTAGTGCATAAGTCTTCATTTCACACATCTTCACAACATAAAAACTGCAAGTTCCATGCGTCTTATCAATCAAAGAGTCGCAATGTTTCATACATGCCGCAATTCTATGCAGCTTAGCATGCGAAGAGTTGTAAATTTTATCTTACGTACAGCAATTATTTATGTCTTAGTGTTTGAATAGAGGTGATTTTAGCATAAATAACGCAATTCTTTGAACCTTGGCATTCGAAGAATTGTAATATTAGCATATGTACAGCAATTCTATGCGTCTGAGCGGTCGAAGAGCTGTAATTTTGTCAATTCTATGCATCTTAGCATTCGAAGAGTTGAATTTTTAGCATACACACACACATCGCGACCTGAGAATTACAAGGCCGTATGTCCAAAAATACCATATTTTGATCTTAGTTATCGCCTCTAAAGAATTAATAATAAGCCGTATGTCCTGTAAAAATTGATTATGCACATACAATAGATTCAGAGCTAGAGTTAAAATTACATAGCCGTATGTCCTATATTCAAGCTCTACCGAGTATTACACAGCTGTATGTCCGATATCCAATCAAGCAGCAGCACTGGAACACATGATATGTACATACGGCCTTGTAATTCTCAAAACCGTTTTAACAATGGCGGATCGACCAAAACGTGCTTGTCGGCGTATTTTAAGTGAAAGGGAAATGAAATTACTTCTGGAAGGCGAAGAAAGGTTCGTTACCTATAATTATTCTTCTATGAGTATTTGAGACTAATATCTTGTACAATGTAGTGTTGCTGCATGCGTGCGTAGACTAGCCAAGAAAGACACAGGAGTCACAGTGACTATCTCCTCTCTACACCAGGCTTGTTATAACATAACATAGCATAGCAGGAGTTATGGACGTTGGTAAATATTATGACATCAGATCTATGGGAGCCTTGGGAGGGCGGGTAGCTTAGTTGAGAGCGCGTTGGGCAAACTGAATTGTCAATAAAACTTCTTGGGTTCGAGCCGCGCAGCAGGGCTTTAGATTTTCAATTTACTGTTTGCTGCCGATTGGCGCTTGGCTGTAAGTACTGTTGTGTGTGTTTGGCCCGGGTTAGTTCCTTCCTCTTTTATGCACCGGATCCATCCCACATCATCCAGTGCAGTCCATTAATTTCTGTCTCGGTCTTCCTCTTTTCCTTGACCCTTCCATTCTTCCCTCTCTTATCTCCATATTAATACTGATTCACATTTTTTTGTTTTAGTTATGATCACAGCAGTGATGAAGACTTCACTCTGGAAGAAACACTGCAAGAAGAAGAAATATTGGAAGCGGAAACACTGTTTTCTAATGGAATTGAAGAAGCAGTGGAAGAAGAAGTTCAGGAAGAAGAATCGAATCTTGTTGCAACCGGAACGCTTGATGATAACAATGCAAATGAATTGTGTGAGTTGTGTGGCAAGTTAGTTCATTGTGAGTGTCCTAAAGTATCATTAGAAGATGATGATGTTGATCATGGAGTAGAGTCTGATAATACTAATGATGTGCGTCCAAGTGCAAGGACCCACCAACGAACTGGAAAACCATTAACTCGGAAACGTAAGCGTAATCCAAATGAATGGAAAGGGGAGAAACGGAAGCAGCTCAGACAATCAGGTCAATCATATGTAACTGTGAGGGGAGAGCTGCAACCAGAAAAATCTGTACAAAAGTGCAAGGTTGATCATTTTAAATGTAGATTCAAATGCTCACAGAAAATTAGCGATGAACGGCGTACTTGCATTCATCAACAACACTGGTCACTCTGTGATCAGGAAAAGAGGCACTTCTACATTGCAACAACAACCCGAAAGGATAAAGTACGATCCAGGAGAGCGGAAAATCATAATCGCAAGAAACAGAGCTACTCGTATTATTTCACCATTGATGGCACTGATACAAGAATATGCAAAGAATTTTACCTCAAAACACTCGACATTGACGAAAAGAGAATTATAAATTCGCATTGCTCAAAAAATGAATCTGGAATTCCTATGCCATACAGAAGAGGAAAGAAGCAGCACACTAAATTTGTTAAGGCCAAAGATTTTATACGAAAGCATATAGAATCAATTCCAAAAGTTGAAAGCCACTACTGTAGACGTGACACGAAAAAAGAATATTTCAGCGGTGATTTGAATCTTCAAATATTATATGAGGAATATACAAAGAAATGCTTAGAAGGTGACCAACAACCGGCTAAAGAACACATGTACCGCACAATTTTTAACCACGAATACAACATAGAATTCCATCAGCCCAAGAAAGACAGATGCGACACATGTGAGATCTTCAAAATGAACAGGAATCCCTCTGAAGAAGAGGCATTGATGAATGCTGCACATCTCACAAGTAAAAGCAAGACCAGAGAAGAAAGGGCCAAAGACAGACTTGACAAGACCGCCTGTGTTATTTGCTTTGATATGCAAAATGTGTTTTCGTTACCACGGGGCAATGTATCAAATTTCTTCTATAAAAGGAAATTGAATGTCTACCATCTGACTGGGCATTGCTCTCTCATGAAGCAGGCCTATGGAGTTTTGTGGCCTGAAACCTTGAGTGGCCGGTCAGGCAACGATATAGCTAGCGGTCTGGTTGTTATTCTTGAAAAAGTGCTAGCCGACCATCCAGCAGTCACAGATTTAATACTCTGGAGTGATTCATGTGTTCCACAGAATCGTAACAAAATAATGACAACTGCAATAAAGTTATTTATGCATGACCATCCATCAGTTAAAACTATTACACAGAAATTTTGCGAACCAGGACACAGTGAAGTACAGGAAGTGGACAATCTTCACAGTCAGATTGAGACGGCATTGGGCAATGGAGAAATTTATAGTCCACTGGGTTTGGTGCGAATATTAAAAAGGTGTCCAAGAAACAAACCATTGAAACTACAACAGCTACGAAAAGAAGACATGAAAGATTTTCAGTCAATAGCCAACAAGTTCAAGTTTGATGTTATTCCATTCACCAAAGTGAAGACATTACAGTATTCAGCCCTTGAACCTATGAACATCAAATACAAGACAAGCTTCAGTTCTAATGAGTGGTCAGAAGAGAATTTACAACAGAAGCTAAACAAAACTGAAAAACTTCGTAATAAACAGAAGAACCATCTTGATCAGCAGAACAATCTCTTTAGTGTGCCTTGTTCTATAGCGAAAGTAGAAAACCTGAGTGTTGAAAAAATGAAAGACCTGTCATCAATGTTGGCATTTATGCCACCGCAAGACAAAGCATACATGGAGTTACTTTGTAAAAAAAGTGCATCGAAAGTCATGTCAAAGAAATCAAGTTTGGACCATATAAATCAAGAAGTTGGAGAAACATCAACAGAGACTATTGAACTTGCAAATGAGAATACCAAACTTGCTAGAAATCGTCGAGCTAAAATACAAAAGTAACAGACTTAAGTACATTGAGAACAGTACGAAAAACAACATTGAAAACGCGTGCTCTAACTCTGTGCTATAGTCCTAGTCGTAATATCAGCATTAGTGGGTTTTTCTAAAAGTCCAAAATATATCTAGGTATAGTCACAAACACTGTGCTAGTAATATTTTTTATGTTCTTCTTAGTTTCTAAACAGTATTGGTTTAATACTTTATACATTATCAATATCCTCAAAAATTGTTCAGTTTTATTGTTTTTCTTTAGGGCCTACTTTTAGCATGCATGCACTTCAGAAATCAATTTACATCTGTTATAATACAGAAATAGAGCAAATTGAAAATAAATACTCACAATTCTACCATGAGAAGACTCTATTGTTACTACATAAATTAATAAAATTTGAGAATGACAAAGCTGTATGTCCAAAAATTGTCTTGGTCATCCTATAAAATGCTGAATTCTTCAAAATTCAATAAACACAACAACGTTATAAAGATAATTAATGAAGCCAGACTTCTATTTCAATTGAAGGAATTCATTACCACAACAATAAATTATTTTGTTTGGCAAGGGACATCATGCAAACTTGTTTTTCGGTTTAACTCAAAATGACTAAATATGGACATACAGCCATGTAATTCTCAGGTCGCGATTTGTTTGCGTCTTAGCATTCGACGAATCGAATTTTTGCATATACATTGTGATTCTTTGTGTTTGAGTAGTTGAAGAGTCGTAATTTTAACATACCTATCTCAATTCTTTGCACCTTAGCATTCGAAGACTTGTAATTTTAACATACATATTCCAATTCTTTGCGTCTTAGCATTCGAAGAATCGAATTTTATTATATGTATCGCAATTCTATGTGTCTGAGGGGTTGAAAGGTCGTAATTTTAGCAATTCTATGCATCTTAGCGTTCGAGGAGTGCTAATTGTGGCATACACGCTGCAATTCTTTGCACCGTAGTATTCGAAGCCTTGTAATTTTAACATATACGCTGCAATTCTTTGCGTCTTAGCATTCGAAGAATAGAATTTTAGCCCATGCGATGCAATTCTTTGCATCTGAGTGGTTGAAGAATCGTAATTTTTACATACATATTGCAATTCTTTGCGTCTTAGCATTCGAAGAATTGTAATTTTTACATATACACTGCAATTCTTTGTGTCTTAGCATTCGAAGAATCGAATTTTAGCCCATGCGATGCAATTCTTTGCATCTGAGTGGTTGAAGAATCGTAATTTTTACATACATATTGCAATTCTTTGCGTCTTAGCATTCGAAGAATTGTAATTTTTACATATACCCTGCAATTCTTTGTGTCTTAGCATTCGAAGAATCGAATTTTAGCCCATGCGATGCAATTCTTTGCATCTGAGTGGTTGAAGAATCGTGATTTTTACATACATATTGCAATTCTTTGCGTCTTAGCATTCGAAGAATTGTAATTTTTACATATACACTGCAATTCTTTGTGTCTTAGCATTCGAAGAATCGAATTTTTACATACACACTGCAATTCTATGTATCTGAGCAGTCGAGGATTGGTAATATTAGCATACATGCTAGGGTGCATCATATGCCCCAAAATATTTCAAAAGCGTTTGTCCCTATTTCATTTCTTTTCCTATTACTGAAAAAGCATGTTTACCAAAATTTGGCAATATTCTGAGGGGTACCAGAAATATGATACATCGCAGAAAACACCCATACTCAAGTTTTTCCCATTATTCCATTCATTAGTTGTCTATAAATATTTTTTTCAGAATTTTAAAATGTTATCCTGAGGTGGCTCAAAGACCCCCAAACATACCCTATATAAATACCCAGGACTGAAGGCTTGGGACTAGGAACTTGGGTTCATTGTAGGGTGTTTGGCGAGAGGCAAGAGTAGACAATAAGTGTGCACGGACTATTTTCTCTACCACCTTAGACAGAAAGGACACATTATAGATAGTTAGAGCAGAGAGTGGGATCAAGACCACACTTCTTAAGACGAGGACTTCTTAACTGCCCTCTTCTGGGCATTAATAAATATGCCAGTAGAAAGAGAAAGGTTTATTAGGAAAGCTAGAATAATGGCAAAGAAGTGTGGTTGAGATTTATAAGCCACGTAGGTACAGAGTCAAGTTTACAGTGCTTGAAGGTAGATTTCTTAAGAGGGTCGGCAATGCAGACAGGAGTGACAGAGTCAAAGGTCTATATAATTGCGCATGTGCAATTGTCCTTGAGTCAATACAAACAAGGCCGCGAAATATGCGGGTAGCAAACAACAGCCATCAGATCATCCACATGCGTCCACTGAGGGTAGCAGCATAAACCTCCTTCCAGTTAGTGATACGACCGATCTTTAGCAGTCCTATGTTTTGTATCTACTCTGAAAATGATGAACTTCAAAAATTAATTACGTAAATTAATTACGTAGGCTATTAAAATAACGTACCCGGATCGTTCTAACTATAAATGAGTATAATCAGTTGAATCAGTATAATCAGTTAAATTTATAAATAAAAAGACACCGTTGTTTACTATGGACTTAGAGCTAAGCTACTGCACAATCCGCGTTGTTGTCAACTAATAATTAGAGAGCTCCAGAAAAACTAGATTAAACTAAAGTTATTTTTAGACAAATACTTCCTTATTGTTATTATTATTGTACCCTACTATTTGATCCACATAGTTAGTTTCCATTTGTGTTACTATTAATTTTTACTCTATTATTGGACCCTCATGTTTGCTATAATAGCTCCGCATGACGCCATCTATAGATTTGTTTATCATATATTGCTGACCTCAAGACCTAAATAGATTCTTTGTCAGACATAATAGCAAGTTGAAGCCAATAGGAGACTTTTCCTTAAACTGTGGGCATTCGTAAATTATATTTTTGTTTCAGGATACAGTGAAAATGTAGACTCAGTCGTTTGTGAGTATACTATGCACTCCTTGCTAGCTCGTGCTCAGTCTGGTTTCGCCGGCTTCACTCCACTGAAACTCCTGTCCTTACAGTTTATAATGACATATTCATGGAACTTGACTCTGTAGCTAATGTAGCTAGATCTTACTAACTATAATTGAATATAATCAGTGTAAGCAGTTAAGTTTATAATTAAACGGGAGCTGTTGTTTCCAATGGACTTAAAGTTACGGTACTTCACAAACCGCGTTGCAGTCAACACTTAGACAGCTCCAGAAAAATTCGTTTACACTAAACCACTTTTAGACAGAAGTCTTACATTATTGCTGTTATTATTGTACTCTACAATTTGACCCACATAATTAGTTTCCTTTTGCTATTATTTTACTCTATTATTGGACCATCATATTTCGTATAGCTCCGCACGACGACATAGATTTGTTTATCATAGACTATATTGCTGTCATCAAGACCTTAAACAGATTCGTTGTCACACATAGTAGCAAGCTGTACCCCTTTGGAAACTTCCTTAACTGTGGGTATTCGTAAATCATATTTTTGTCTCAGTTATGCCAGATATATCTATTGTTAAAATGTAGACTCAGTGTAGACTCAGTTTCATCGTTGGTGAGTATACTGCACACATCATCCCTCCCACGCAGAAGCAGTGCACGCTCATGCATGTGATCAACAGTTCATGCAGTCGGATCAGTTAACATCCGCCCTTTCGTTAGTTTCCAGTCGTCCACACGCAGATTTTTTTTAATCTAATCTCCAAATTGGGACAGATATGTCAAAACTTCTTATTGCGTTGACCGCCGGGCCTCTGACAGTATCATATAAGACATAGGAAGCCCACGTGTAGCCTATGACACGGTAGCCAATTATTTTTTGGGCGCTTGTCCTGTAACACGGAAAGTGTGGATTCAAGACTTCACCAGCATACGGTCACTGTGTGCGGGCGTTCAACGATTCCCTAACGTACAGTTGCTCAGCGCCATCGATATTGAATAGCACGGTTGTTTGCGCACTTCGGAATGCGCTTGAGACAGATGATGGTTGATTAAAGACTGAAGGGGTTCATAAACGGTGTGTTAATCCAATTGAGATGGGAGATCTGTTGTAGATTCATTGGTCAAGCTCCAACGTCTAAACTCGTTTTTTTAAACAGCTTCAATTTAACTTGGCGCTAGTAATTTAAGAGATTTTAGGTTTCTTCGCACAGTGAAAAATAATCAATTCATCAGAACGCTTAGACTGTAAAGCCCGAAGAAGGGGTTCGAGACTCCAACGAGGCGGTTACTCCTGTCAGAATTACGAGAAATACCTAAAGTATCCAACGAACTCACCAAACCCACACCTCTTGCTATCCCACTGCATAGATCTTTCTTTCGAAACAGAAAACGCTCCTTTTCCACAAACCCAACCTCAAATCTTCCTCATTCCCTTACCATTCCCACCGTACCTATTCTAAACACCATCCATTCTAATCGTCTGACTGTTTGCCTAACCCTTTGATCTGTACCATGAACAGTTTCTGAACTTACTTACTTACTGACTGTGGTTTTACTGAGAGCATGTTAATAACCTGTGTCGTTATTTCGCTTGATTTAGAGCTGAATACATCTTGAGATTGGTATTTAGATATTCCTTCACCAATTATTGATCACCTCCATGGATTTATAATTACTAACTCAAACAATATTACAACAGAATGAACAATTTTATAATAGAACTAGCAAGGATTCATCACCGTATTTATAATGGAGATTAACAGTTACAGCTTGTGGCCTAACATGAGAAACTCGCCAGGTGACGCCAGTGTTTGTAGACTTTCTATAGAAACGCGAGCTGTGTTCTTCCACATCAAGTTCAGGTCTATGTAAACTTTTCGTCAGATGTCCTGGAGTGATCCCAAATTGTCCCGGAACTTGTTTTAAGGATCCACTTCATCAAATGTTGCTCAGCAGAAGTACAAATTTAAACGCACTTCCTGATCGCGGGAGGTTTTGGGGTCTCGGTATAATATGTGTATGTGCGTGTATGTGTATATATATATATATATAATATATAAATTATATATATATATTATGTGTGTGTGAGTGTGTGAGTGTGTGTGTGAGTGTGTGTGTGTGAGAGTGTGGGTGTGTGTCTGAGTGTGTGAAGAGGAAGACGAACCTGCTGTGGAGCTAAAAATAAACTAATTATTATCTTGCAATATGCAACTCTCAGCTCGAGTGTCGCCGACTTGGCGTCGTCACAGACACCTTGATACTGCAACGATTGTAGTGCTTTAACTTAATAGTCTAGTCGAAGTTGGCTTAAAAGGAGTACGTTGCATTACATGGAGAAACATAAAATTATTATGTCAAACTAAGCAGCAGCCATGGTGGTGAAGATTTTGTCAACCGTATTATGAAAAGAAACACTTCACAAAAATAATATCAATACCAATCTACCTAAACTCGGCGTTGATAAACTAATAATTGTTAGCCAGGCTGATCATAGTAAACGGGCAAACCAGTTCTCAGACGGTGACTTGTCAGTTATCCCACATTTAAGAGGTGACAGAAAATAAGAGTGTGTGATATCCAAGCAACGACTGTACAGTAGGTCTCCATGCAAAAAAGAATCAAATGATGGCAACACCAAAGCATTCGAAAATTCAAACTCCTTTAGGTGTCTCTGCAGATCAGGCTCATGAAGAATTCTATCACATAAACGCAACACTTCATTGTATTGGCAACACTTGTAAAGGTAAAAAGTATGATGGCAGTCAACTGTGTCGCATATTCAACATCACTTATCGCGAAACGCACATTTCACACGATAAAAGTCTTTAATTGTTTTTAATAATACAACGATTTCGTAGTATAAATCTGCGAATGAGGTCTTCAAACGGAAAAGTAATTTCCTCAGTAACAAATTCAGTCACTGTTTCTGTATACGGAAGATTGCAATCAATACAACATCTGACTTTCAAATATCTTGCAAGAAAATGTCTTCCAAGAAAGAAATTACAGTTAATGGAATAAAACCTTAAGCGTTTTGAGAGTTCAGCCGACTGAAAATAGACATTGTTGTCAAACCAGTATTGAAATGTTAAATCGAAAGAACCCTTCAATTTCCGCATTTCGTCATTGAGGGTGATATATAACAAAAGAGTGTGTGAAATCCAAGCAACGACTGTACGTCTCCATCAAAAAAGGAGTTGAGCGGTGGTAACAGTAAAACATTCGCAAATGCAAAATACTTCCAATCGTTCTTCAGGTCAGGCTCACAAAGAATTCGTTCGCACAAGTGCAAAACTCTTTCGTATTGGTGACATTTGTAATGGTACAAAGCACGATAGCAATCAGCTGTGTTGCATTGGATGCCAAAGTCTCTACGAATCACATTGTAGAATGATGTCATATTTTCTAAAGCTATTTCAATCAGAACATTAATTACTGTTTCTTTAACTATCAAAGGATTCATATTAGCAGCCGAGGTTTCTGTTAAAGATTCTCTTCTGCGATAAACGATGTGTCTGGTTTCATTGAAATGAGTAACTGACTTCATCGAAGTAATACATTTCGACTTTATTAAAGCCGTGAGATATTCGTCCATAGGAAATACTGAATCAGGCAAATTTTCATAAAAATCTAAATGTTCGGATATTCTATCGGCAGATAATGCAGTTAAATAATGAGCAAACACCTCTGGTGAAAGACGCAGATCAAGATAAAGCCGTCTGTTGATGTAATTAAGATTTCTTCCAGTTATCGTCTTGTGAAGCACACACAATCCAACGATTCTTGCGATATCAGCAATAAACAATAAACATCCAGCATTCAGTGTTACTTTATTCCTTTGAGAAGTCTGATCTGTGAGAATTGCCACGCAGAAGCGTATTGCTTGTTGGTATTCTGATGTGGCAAAATGGAGGGCAGCAAGATAGGCCAAAGCTGCCGGAGCAATGCCGTTCGATTTAGAGTCGTTATATTCTAAAGCTTTTCTCAGAAACTCTTTTGACATTAGAGATAGTAGTTGAAATTCTGGACTGCTATCTGATCCAGTTAAATTCTGCATGAGATCCTCAGCACGCAGGAATTGAAAACGACAACTTTGTTCTGTGTACGTTTTCGGAAAGTTATGATACTGCGACTTAATAATTTTAGGTTGTATCGAAATTGCGTTGACAAATTCAACAAAGAGACTGCTATCCCATGAAATCTCTCCACAACGTAAACCATAATTATGCAGTGTGCAAGATATACAGTAGAATGTAATGGTACTTGAAGCACAAGTCCCTCTCTATTGTTGGGAGATATATCATTCTACTGTGTAATTTTGAATTTAAACTTGCCGCATGTTGTGCATATCTTAAGCTCTGACGCAATCCTGAAGTGCACCCATATGTAGTTGCTCCACGACATTTCGCGTTAGACTCAAAGAATGCCACAGAAAGAAAAAAGTTCAAAGATACTGATTCAACAGTTTTCCGAAATTCAAGGAGAGGCTGCAAATAATCCATGAAGTCAGGTATAACTTTCCTTGTGTTAAAAAAGTGCAATTGCGTCCGAGTGATAGGCAGAATATAATTCTCTACGAACCAATCAGAAAGAGTGCCACAATTGTGGAATTCATTAAGTCGTCTTTCTGTCTGATGAAGCATTGTGGAGCTCGAGGGCTCATAAAATAGATTTGCTTTAGGAATAAAATAGTTCGGACAGTATCTCCTCATTAACCATTCTGAGAGCTTTTTTAATAAATCACTGCAGATCGCAATAACAGAAGAGGAATTCCACCATTCCGGTGACATTTCTTCACAAGTCCATAACATCAGAGTCTTTAAATGATACGGACAGAGAACCTCATCCTCCTTTGGACAATCTTTATGGATTAAATCTCAGCAAATGATAGACAATCTGCTGAATTTGATTCAAACTGCGAAGTAAAATCACTTCCGCGAATGAAAATGATAATCTCCACTGTCCTTTATCACCTCTGCAAGAACGATGCTGAACGTATACAACATGACATCCGTTTTGTACAATGTCGGAGATTGTTTCAGTCGTCGGCCAACCGTATTTTCTTGGTCGAACAACCCAAGTTTTGGCTTCTCTGGGCCACTGAGGGCAAAACAAACTTACGACTGTGAGTCATTTTCTGCTATTAGATCAATTTCACTTTTGGAGATGCAAGAAATTTTTTTTCTTTAAAATTAATAATTTATTCATCTTAGGTTGACCAGTAGTGTATGTAGTTAAGAAATATGGGCTCTGTTGCACACTAATATTCTAGTTTCATCAGTTTTTAGAAGTATTTTGACAACACCCAAATTAGCAATGTCCACTCCGTTACCAAACTTGCTTTTCCATAAATTTGAAAGAAAACTAAAGCAACGCCAAACAACTACATGTTACACTGAACTATATTGTGTCACTTATCTACATTTCTAGTAAACTCACAATATCAACTCAGTATGAGTCAGTAACATGCAGTACAGCATTGTCTTGCACTAAAAGAAATGTCCACTCCGTTACCGCAACTTTAACTGTACAAATAAATCCACAAAACTTTGTAGTTATGTTTCACACATGTATAGTTATGACAATATATAAAAAAAAATTAATTCTATCTTAACACACACGAGTAAAAACATATCTGTGAAGCTATTGTTGTAATAAAACATATTTTTTAAAGAAATGTCCACTCCGTTACCATTAAATGTCCACTCCGTTACCAAAAAATACAATACGTTCCTGTGTAAGAGGTAACGGAGTGGACAGGTAACGGAGTGGACATTTTCAACAACATGAAATAAATTTTTTTATCGCCCACGTTTCGAACCACATTTTTCAACATATCAATTTTGTTCATTTAGGAGATGAAACCTGAAAATTGTTGACTACATGAGCATCTTCATTGTAGATTAATTCTTGGTAACGGAGTGGACACCTATTAAACGTATCATGCGTAGATTACACCTTTCAAACCAAATTATTACCGCATCTATTTGAAAAGTCAGCATATAAACGAAGTATACACATACACAGACGTCATAAATGATCTGACTAATTTGTACCTGACCCAGATGTCGGTAAGTAAGTAGTAGTGCAAAGATTTATGTACGGTAAAGGAGTGGACATTATTTCAGGTGACAGCTGAAAATAATTCATTTAGCCACAATAAGTACTGTTTCATTTAATGACAAACTTCTTAAATGAAAGGCGTTTAAAAGTTGTTTACGAAACACATAAAGTTTTGAAAAACTATCATTTGAAGTCGTATTTCTATAATATTATTTTCGACCTTTTGTGAGAGTGACGGAAACGGAGTGGACAATTTTCAAATTCAAACGCAGCAGGTAAAATAAACTGTAAAGCATATATCCAAAATAACCATGGAAACAATAATCTCCTCAATAGTAAATTCATTGAAATAATTTATTTGAAATAATAATGGCGAGTTTTATTTTAAAAATCGTTGGGACAACAGAAATGTCTAATTGATCTAATAGCAGAAAATGACTCCTGTATCACTTTCCAGCACAGTATCAGTATCGTCTGGAGATTTTACAGCTGGACCGCAAACAGTGCTTGGCAACGTGTTTATTTTCATTATGCGATTGGAAAAAATATAAGATGAACTTGCAATGGCAGCCATATTTAGCGCCTTGTAACAAGGTACCTGGATCAGCAGTTTGGTTAAATTCGTATTTTTTGTATTTCCAATTATATTTCATTTCCCCGAAAATTCGTTATCGAATAAAGCCTGGATATCTGTCGCATGATTGAATCTTACAACACTCGATCGTATCGGCTAAGCCACTTAGATCACTTGGCAACACTGGAAAGTCAGCATTGAAGGCCAGCTCATCAGCTTGGCAGATAAATCCATCAGCGTCTGTAATGCATGTATTCAGCGGTCGAATATAGAACTCGGCATCGCTGCCACACGAAATCGAATACATTTTTGGAGCTGGTTCTATGGACCTAGTTAAGTCATGCATGTGATCAGAAGTTAGAGAATTCGACTTTGAAAGTAATTGGCAAGTGCGAACGATGAACGCAGATGCCATTTCTTCGTTCTTCTTGTCCAAATATTCCGTCATCCTAAATGAAAAACATATATCTCCCTCCAGAATCATCATCATTATTATCGTCATCCTCATCATCATCGTTATCATCATAATCACCTTGAGACGCTACATCTAAGTTACTGATAGTAATTATACGTTGTCTAGTTTGTTTAAATATAAATGAATATTGTGTTTAAGTTGTACACCGTCGGAGTCACGCGCCTGTTTTGGAACGTGGGAGAAATTAGGTTAGAGGGGTGGGAACAATTAGGGGGCGTTGTACCGTCTGGACTTAGTAAATCGATGTTTATTATACGCTGATGTATACATAACAAATCCAGAAATATCCCAGGTTCTGTTCATGTTCGGTCGTCATTCTATCCATAAAAATAGGTCTGTTAGATGCATAGACATTATAAGTGAAATACAGTAATTTAATTATGTGTGTGTATTTATATTCGTTAAATGCATGTAAAACTACATTTCATGCTAATTAATGGTGTACCCAGGCCTACAGAATAGCGATTAAATAAGCATGCTGCTTATGCAACTGAAAATGTACAGTGTTTGTTGTCATCATATGTCATTAAACTGATGATTTAAAGAAATTTCACAAATATTAGAATTTTCAATCTGGCTTATCCATTGAACTATGGCTTTGACAACGGTCTACCTTTATGCGATCGTCGATTGATGCCGTGTGCTTTATTTTAACGGTGTTATAGAAGTAGAATGCTGCTCTGGTTTCTTCCTGTAATCATTTATGTGGCCTGAGGACCCGTTTGTAAACTGGTGTTGGGGGAGTTTCTCACTTCCACTTAGTCAGTGGGTCCCTAAACATAAAAAATCACCGAGGTGCTTGTCGGCCATGACGCCACGAATCACGCTATAGCCAAATCCAATATGGCCGCCGTCAATTTTTTTGTTTCTAACAGTATATGCACGTGTAATACCTCTAATGTTACTGATTTGGGTATGTAGAATTCATTTCTGACATTGATTTCGTCATTTGTGGTCATCTGTAGCTTCAAAGGTCATGGTCAAAGACATTTTGTTGCATCAACGATGTCGATTATAACTTGGCCAAATATAGCAGTAGAAACAGGTGTAATATCTCTAATGTTACTGATCTCGGTATGTAGAATTCATTTCTGATATTGTTTTCGACATTCGGGGTCATCTTTACCTTCAAAAGCCAAGGTCAGGGACATAACTTTTGTTACATCAACGAATTCTCATATAACTTGGACAAATGTAACAGTAGAAACAGGTGTCCCCACCCTTGCCCAAAATTGCAATATCTCTAATTTTGCAAAAGGTAGCATGCAAGGATGTACTAATATTACGTTGCCTGAACTGCATCAACAGGTCTTAATGATAAAAACTTGAGATTGTAATTATACTTTGAAAACAATTTATTATTACCAAGATCGTACTGAACATTATGGGTATTGTTTATTCTGCCTTTGAAAAGATGGATACGGTAGGCTACCTCAGCTTTGAATGTTGGAGAAAAGGTGTCCACCTTGCCCAAAATTGCACCCAACCTAAGGAATTCATAAATCAACTTTCATTATTTTCTGCATTAAGTTTTTGACGCAGCAGCTATGTGCATTTCTGTAATAAGAACTGTTTCAAATATCTGTCCTGTAAATTGCTGCTTTTTACGATATAAAAACAATGTAGGCCTGCTGCTGCAAGTATCAACGCAGACATAACAAAAGTTAAATTGCTTTGTGACTACAGATGTTTAATTCTTACTGCTCTGTGGTCTTCCTGTCGAGTGTCGGCGTTCTGTTTCACGTTTCCTTTCTACGTTGGCTGCATTTTCAATAATTCATCCAAGTCCGATATTATTAGCCTAACTTCAAGGTAAACTTTTCTGTTTGATTTTTGTTTCCGCCACCATTCCCGAAGTCGCGAAAAAAAAAACAAAACAATATTTTTCCAATACATCGACGACAACAAAGAGTTGTTTTACCAACAAAAAACCACTTACATGAAATTTCTCCAAACATTGAAACTTTGTATATGCTTTTTATTTTTTTTTTTAATTCAATATAAAAAATTTTGCATGTTAAACATTTATGGGGGTTAACCATGCTTTTGGGTCCTACTCGGTGGAAAATTTTAAGAACACAGTGGGAAGCCAACTGGCTGATTTTATTTTGCCAGACAGCTGCCCTAGGGTTCGTGGCGCCCTCAGGTATAAAAAAATAAAATTTTGGGGGGCCCCAAAACCGCCAGAACCCGTGGCCCCTTTGGCAGGCAGGCCTTTCTTGAAAATAATACAACCTCCATTGAGATGGAGCCATGGGGGCCTCAATTCAAACCCAAAAAAGGTCTTTGGGGGGGGATCAGGTCCATTTGGGGCCCGGTAAAGGTCGGGGAAACCCCTGGTCCCTGGCCCATAACCGGCTTTTGGTCTCAAAAGGGCCCCCGAAAAAATACAACCTCCATTGTGATGGGGGGTCCGCCTGAAATCAACTCAAAATTTGGGGTCGGGTAGAGGCCGGGGGCCATGAGCAGGGTATTATATGTCGGGGAACCCGGGCCCTGGCCCATAACCGCTAGATCCCAGGCCTACTTGAAAATAATACAACATCCAATTTGGGGGGGCTCAAAACCTAAATAAAATCAAAATCGGTCTTGGGGGGGGCCAGGGGGCCATGAGCCGGGGTAATAGGCCGGGGATCATGGGCCTGGGCCCCCCAAAAAAGAATACTACTACTGTAGCAGTAGTAGTAGTAGTAGTAGTAGTAGTAGTAGTAGTAGTAGTAAATGGGAGTGGGAGTGGGAGTGGGAGTAGTGGGGGTAGTGGGGGTGGGAATTTGTAGTAGTAGTAGTAGTAGTGTGGGGGTGGGAGTGGGGGTTGTAGTGGGGGTAGTGGGAGTGGGGGTGGTGGGGGAGTAGTAGAGGGCAAATAGTAGTGGTAGTAGTAATGGGTGTTGGAGGAAAAGAGCAGTAGTTGTAGCATAGAGGAGTAGTAGTAGTAGTAGAGTAGTAGTAGTAGAGTGGGGGAGTAGTAGTAGTAGTAGTGGGAGTAGTAGTGGGGGTAGTAGTAGTAGTGTAGTGGGGGTAGTAGTAGTAGTAGTGGGAGTGGGAGTGGGGGTAGTAGGGTAAAATGGGCAACCTGCTCGTGGTGGCGGGATCGTCGTGTACCTTTGCTCTACGCTTCGTTTCTCCCGGATTGTTCTCGATATGGAAATTACTTCGTTCGAGGCACTTTGTATAAGTATTGCGACCCCTCGTGGTTCGTTAACATTGCTAACTGTCTACAGGCCTGGCTCTGCGGGGCCCTCTGACAGTTTCTTTGACGAGTTCTCTTCGGTATTAGAGAGCCTCATCACTCGAAATTTAAAATTTTGGTGTTTTTAAACCCTTACACTTGGAAGACCCTTCTCTACCTCCTTCGAAACGATTTCTGGATCTTCTAACACAATTTGGTCTTCGTCAGCATGTCTCTGGCTCTACACACCTTCACGGCGGTACTCTTGACCTTGTCATCACTCCTGAAGACGTTACGTTACAAGATTTAAGAATCCTGCCGCCGACGTTATCCGATCACTCTCTTATTGAATTCGCTATCCCTGCTCTTCATCCACAACCCATTCATGCTCTACGGTATCTTCGTGGATGGAAGTCCCTTGACCGTGGCGCCTTCAGTGAGGCCTTACGAAACTCGCCTCTCTTCTCCTCTACCTCGCAACTAGATGCTCAGTCAACTTCACAACTCTACGATCTCTACTCCTCTACGATCAGCAACCTTCTCGACAAGATGCTTCCACTCCGTGGTGTCAAGATTCGCGTTCGACCGCTTACAGTTTGGTTCGATCGAGAATGTCATCAACTGCGTCGTCGAACCCGTTGTTTTGAACGACGTTTACGACGTTCTAGAGATCCAGCCGATCGTCTCGTTTGGATCAATCAACTTCGCTCCCTTCACCGTCTCTATCGTCAGAAGGAGGCTGCGTATTGGGAGGATTTGGTCAACAGGAACTCAAAGAATCCTAAACGTCTCTGGTCCGCTATCTCCGGTCTACTGGGACGATCCTCTCGTACATCCGCGAATCCTTCCTTCTCAGCGGACGATTTTCTACTGATGCTAACAACTAAACTGGACGATCTCCGAAATTCCACAGCCGGTTCACCACCTCCTTCCTACACTTCTACTGAGTCGGTTTTCAAGGACTTTCGACCTATCCTTGAATCAGAACTGCGTCATCTTCTTTCTACTTCTAATTTAAAATCATGTGAACTTGACCCCCTTCCCCCGTTTGTTATTGTTGATGTACTAGATGACATTGTTCCCTTTCTTCTCTACTTGTTTAACAGGTCCCTTTCAGAAGGTCTCCTTCCAGCATCTGAGAAGCGTGCTATTGTGTTTCCCACTCTTAAGAAGCCCAACCTGGATCCTAGCATATGCCAAAACTATCGCCCTATTGCAAATCTTTCCTTTCTCTCAAAGACTTTAGAGCGACTTGTTTCTCTGCAACTTCTTCCTTACCTTGAGCAGTCAGGCCTTCTACCGCCCAGACAATCTGGCTTTAGAGCTCACCACTCAACTGAAACTGCTCTTCTCTCTCTTCTCTCTGACATCTATTCTGCTATGGATAAATCCCATGTTTCTCTCTTAGCACTTTTTGATGCATCTTCAGCATTTGATATGGTGGACCATGATATTCTGTTATACATCGCCTTGAAATTTCCTTTGGTCTTAGTGGCCTTCCTCTTCTTTGGTTTCGCTCCTATCTTACTGATCGTACCCAAATGGTTATTCTAGGAGACTCTCGCACCTCATGGGTACCTGTTAAATGTGGAGTCCCTCAAGAATCTGTGCTGGGTCCACTTCTTTATATCATGTTTACAACTGATATCCCTCTTCTCTTTGCTAAACACTCAGCCTCTGGTCATCTCTATGCTGATGATGTTCAGGACTTGGTTCATGGCTCCTCTTCTCATCAGCTTGCTCTTTCCCAATCTATTGAATCTCTTTCTTCTGATCTCAATTGTTGGATGTCCTCTAATCGCCTTTCGCTCAACTCTTCCAAGACTCAATTGATCTGACTTGGCACTCGCCAGCAGCTAATTAAACTTGATTATGATTTGCTTGCCGAGAAGTTCCCTCATTTTACTTTCTCGACAAATGTTCGTGACCTGGGTGTTACTCTTGACAGTACACTTTCCTTCTCTGCACATATCTCTAATCTCTCTCGGTCCAGTTTTTATCACTTGCGGCGTCTACGTGCCATTCGACGATCTGTCCCCTCGCTGATTTTTTCTTCCATGGTTCATGCCTTCCTTTGTCTGTTCACGCATTGACTACTGTAACTCATTACTTATAGGCTTACCAAAGCTCCGTCTGGCAATACTTCAATCAGTACTTAATGCAGCTGTTCGTTTGATTGCCCGCCATCCTCGTTTCTCCCATATTTCGACTTTCACATGACTGAAGACCTCCATTGGCTTCCTCTAACTGCTAGGATTCAGTTTAAAATCTTCTTTCTTACGTGTGTAAAATGTTTTTGGGTCAAGCTCCACGCTACCTCTGTGATCTTATCAGACGACCTATCCTTCAGCTACCTCTGGACGCGTCCTCTCTGCCTCCTTAGACCATCGATCATGACCTTCTAGTTCCTCGGTTCCGGACTGCCACAGCACAACATCGTGCCTATGCCTCTGTTGGCCCTTTTGCTATGGAACGAACTTCCCACTATACCTCGAGCTGTGATGTTATCTTGGGGCACTACTGGTTCTTGCTCGTTCTCTTAAGACTTTTTCTTTTTTCGAGGGGCCCTTCGCTCCGCACTGGAAGCGCCTCTTGATTAGGATGTATTGTATCGTGAGAGGCGCTTTATAAATCCATAAATAGAAATAGAATAGAATAGAATAGTAGTAGCAGTAGAAGTAGCAGTAGTAACAGCAGCAGCAGTTGTTGTAATAATAATAGGCAGTCAACGTATGGAACTTAACACATGCAACTATTGTGCTGTCACAGCTTCATTGTATATTTTAACTCCGTGGTCTACGTAACTGTTTACAGTACATTCAGGCCCATTGTGCGTCTACATTCTCTACTATATGTAACGGTGACGAATTTCGCCAACTTCCCAAAGCTTCACGTCGGCATGAGGTAAAACCGGGTATAACCGTACCCGCGATGACCCTACCCGTACCCGACCTGACCCGTGCAATGCGTACCCGACCTGTACCCGATCCGCGGGTACGGGTCAGGTAAATATCCGCGAGCGCCGGTACCTACCGGAGTATGCCGTGGGGCGCGGTAATTGTTGGCGTATGTCCGATGCCTTGCAGCCGGAGGCTTTGCGGGTTCGAATCCCACCTCAAAAGAATCGCCGTGTAGGGACCCTGGGCAGAAGTCAGCCACCGCACCGCAATTGCTCATGCGCTTTGAAGATTTTCTAATGACAACACAAGAGCCTAACCCTGACCCTAGAGCGACCCTCACGACGCTTAAACCTGAGCCCTAAACGACCCTCCACGACGCCATTAGTGCTAAGCTTCTTCATTGAACTAGGCTGATTATAATACATACTCCCCTCGAATATGGGTGTCATTATTCGGGACCCCTAAGGCGTAAGTTTACCCGCCAAACCCCGCCATATTAAGAACAATTTTGCTTTGAATTTGCTTTGAAGTTCTTGTCAAGAAGACGTGTTGTTTGCGCCCGGTATTTAGTATTGAAGCAGCGCTGAAATGAATGGCGGCGAATTGTGTAGTCGCTGTGTTTGATGGCGCCGAATTGTGTCGGCGCTCTGTTTCGCGACGTCGCTGAGATGAAGGTCGGCGAAATGTGCGCGCGCTCAATTTAACGGATGTCTATATTATGCAGGAACGCATATAATAGTAAGGATATAATATTATGAAGCTCATGTGGGCGCATTGTTATATGAGTTTCAGATGTCATGCAGCTGATATTTCTGCTGAGTCAAACTGTCTTCATCTAGATAGTTTGTTCCGCAACTTATATAATTCATAATTTATTACGAGCGCCAAATTAACCAAGAGACTCTATTCCGCCTGTATCTGTAACTTGCGCTGTTGGCTGAAAAGTGACAAAGATTGGTCTTTCTATCTCCAAGTCTTCACAATAAAACAACGAAAACCCTTCAAGACCATCGATAACGGTAAATAGCCGGGTCAACCCAAAATATCGTAGAAGTAGGTTTAATTCTTCTGAAGTACAAAATCATGAAGAGGAAAGTTTGGAAAATATAATTCGGTCACTGGTACGATGAAACCTTTGAATTATTTTCAAAAACACGAACTTTTTGTAGAAGAAACCTGCGAATGATGAGTTCAAACGGAAGACTAACTTCATGAGCAGCAAATTCAGTCAATGCCTCTGCATACGGAAGACTACAGTTAATAAAACTTCTGACTTTCAAATATCTTGCAAGAAAATGTCTCCCAAGAAAGTAGTGACATTTAACGGAGTGATGGTCGAGAATGAAATTCGAGAGTCCATTATCATAATAAAACACATTATTGACAAAGCATTGTGCAAATATCAACCCATGGTACTCTTTACATTTCCGTATTTTGTCATTCAGAGGTGATAAATAATAAAAGAGCGTGTGCAATCCAAGAAAGGATTGTACGTCTTTATCGAAAAATGAGTCAAGCGGTGGCAACACGCAAACATTCGCAAATGCAAACTCCTTCAAATCGCTCTGCAGATCAGGTTCATGAAGAATTCGTTCGCATAAATTTAACGATTTATCGTATTGGCGACACTTGTAATGGTTCAAAGCACGATAGCAGTCAGCTGTGTTGCATTGGATGCCAAAGTCTTTGCGCATCACATTGTAGAATGATGTCATATTTTGTAAACCATATTCCATTAGAATTTCGATTACTGTTTCTTTTAATAACAAAGGAGTCACATTTGTAGACTCTGTTACTTTCAATGAATCTGTTCTACGATAAACGCTTTGCCTGTCAGCAAGAGTTCCTGACTTCATCGCATCAATAGATTTTGGTTTTAATGAAGCCGTTAAATATTCGTCCATAGGAAATGTCAAATCTGGTAAATCATGATGCAAGTCTAAATCACTGGATATTTTTTCGGCAGATGAAACTCTTAGATAATGAGCGAAGACCACTGGTGAAAGACGCAGATCAAGATAAAGCCGCTTGCCAATGTAATTAAGATCACTGTCAGTAAACTTTCTGCGAATCACGCACAAACCAACGATTCTTGCGACATCGTCAATAAACAACAAACAACCTGCATTCAGTGTTTCTGTTTCCTTCTTGGAATTCTGATCTGCGAGAACAGCCAAGCAGAAGCGCTTTGCTTGCTGGTATTCTGATGTGGCAAAATTAAGAGCAGCCAGATAGGCCAAAGCTGCTGAAGCAATGCCGTTAGGTCTAGAACCTTCGTATTCTAAAGCTCTTCTAAGAAACTCTTTTGACATGAGAAACAGTAGTTGAAATTCTGAACGACTATTTGATCCAGTTAAATTTTTCATGAGGTCTTGAGCACGCAGGAATTGAACTCGACTATTTTGTTCAGTGTACGTTTTCGGAAAGTTGTGATACCGAGACCTTACACAATTTGGATGTATCGAAATTGCATTGACAAATTCAACAAAGAGATTACTGTCCCATGAAATTTCTCCGCAACCTAAACTATATACAACCTGCAAAATATGCAGTAGGATGTCATAGTAAGTGAAACATAAGACGTTCTGTATTGTTGGAAGATTTCTCAGCCGATGGTTTGTTTTCAATTCATGACATTTTCCATAATATCCAAATTTCAAGCTATCGCGCAGTCCTGAACTGGACCCTTGTTTTATTGCAGAACGACTACTCTTATAAGAAAATAGGAATGTGAAAAAAAGGACTAAATCCAATGATTCTGATTCACTCACTTTCCAAATTTGAAGGAGATGCAGCAGGCATTTCATAAAATGTGTCGTTTCTTCCAGTGTGCACTTAACTTTGACATTTGTCTGAATGAATGGTCGTATGTAATTTTCGACGAACCAATTACAGAGTATTCCAGAATTGCTGAAATCATTAAGTCGTCTTTCAGTCTTGTCAAGCAATGTGGAGCTCGATGGCTCGTGAAATAGATTTGCTTCAGGAATAAAGCAGTTTGGACCGTATCTCTTTTTTTGCCATTCTGAAAGTTTTTTCAATAACTCACAGCAAAGATTTCAATAACAGAAGAGGAATTCCACCATTCTGGCGGCATCTTTTCACAAGTCCATAACATTAGCGTCTTTAAATGATACGTACAGAGAACCTCATCTTCCTTTGGACAATCCTTTTGTATCAATTCTCTCTTCGCGAAGAACCTGAGCAGATGATAGACAATCTGTTGAACTTGAGTCCAACTCTGAAGTAAAATTATCTCAGCGAATGAAAATGATAATCTCCACTGTCGTTTATCGTCTCTGCAGGAACGGTGCTGAACATAAACGACATGGCAACCATTTTGTACAACTTCGGAGATTGTGTTATTCGTCGGCCATCCGTATTTTCTTGGTCGTATAGGCCAATTTTGTGCTTCTCTAGGCCACTGAGGACACCACACGCTACTGACAGCATCAAGTCCCGGAGCGTCTTTTGTTGGACATTTAATCGCTGGACCACAGACAATGTTTGGCATCCGTCTTCTGCTATGTGTATGAGGGATGTACTTAGTTGCAACAGTAGCCATATCTAGCACCCTGTAGCTATATGTAAAAGCTGTATTGCTAGATTCGTACTTTTTATATTTCCAATTGAAGTTCAGTTTCCCAAAGACTCGTAATCGAACAAAACCTGGATACATGTCGTATGGTTGAATCTTGTAGCACTCGATCGTTTCGGCTAGACCAGTCATGTCACCTGGCAACACTGGAAAGTCGTCATTGCAAGCCAGTTCACTAGCATTGGAGACTAGAAAGTCCGCGTCGTCAATGCATGTATTTAGTGATCGGATATAGAACTCCGCAGAGCTGCCACACAAAATCGAATATTCATTTTGCGCAGAGTTCGGTGACGCCTTTAAGTCCTGCATGTGATCCGAGACAACTGAAAATGACTTTGGAACCAATCGACATGTACTAACAATGAACGCAGATGCCATTTCTTCATTATATTCCGTCATCCTAAAATTGATCATTACTATCATTATGATCATCATCGGCAGCAATAGAAGAAACAGAATTCCAGATATCATCCATATCAAGTGCCAACAATTACCTTAATCACTCGCATGACTAGCTGAAGAAAGCGTTCTAAGCAATCACACTCTCCTTCATTTAGGTACCGGTACCCCACCACGCCCATGACGTGTAGGCCTACATCAGTCTTGCCATCGTAGTGGCTCGCGTTATAGTCCGTCGGCTTATGTAAAATAAATTGGGTAGAATCTTGGCAACGACGCTTAAATTCACGATATGATGGTTCTGAAACAGAACATTTTTTTGCCAATTTTTCTTTTAGCGTTTACAACCCCTGGCAGCCATTTTCTAAAATGGCCGACCGAAATAGAGATTTTTCAATATCTCAGATTCTAGTTAATTAGGATCGTGATCTTGGTGTCTAAATATGCATATATTAGGGTAAGGATTCCCCAATAGAACTAATTACAAACACTTATCTACACGAAATTGGCAGCCATTTTCCAAAATGGCCGACAAAAAGAGACTTTTCAATATCTCAGCTTCTAGTTCGCTTAGAATCGTAATCTTGGTATTCAAACATACATATTTAGGGGTAAGAATTCCAATAGAACAAATAACAAACACTTATCTACACGAGATTTGCAGCCAGGGACGTTATTTGGGGTGAAGGTGAGGGACGTCATTTGGGGTGAAGGTGAAGATTTCCACCTATTTTGAAAATCAACTGTGATAGGCTCGCGATGTGTCGACTTAAGTATAGCATATTCCAAGCTATGGCATCTAATTTATCTCGTTATACTGTTTTATAATGTTATTTGTATATTAAGGTGGTGGTAGCAGAAAATGTCCAAAGTTTAAAAAATAGCAAATCCGCAGCAGCATATCATATCAGCTGCAGATGCATATGTGGACAAGAACACATTCTGGGATAAGTGTGTGCTTTGTCAAGAACTGACTGATGAAGTGCTTAAATCTTCAGCAATTTCCAGAGGCAGCACTGATGGAGCAGGTTAAAGACTCTTGCAGACAAATTGTTGGCCTTCGAGAAGATAAATTGCTTGTAATCAAGTATTTTTTCCCGGCTGACAGAAGGTCCAAGATCTTGAAGAATCACCGAAAACCAATAAGGCTACATGACATAAGAGCTGTCGACTGCAGTATAACAAAATCAAACTTGAACGAGCTGTAAAGCAACAGACACAATCAGCGGGAAGTACTGATGCTCCGATACATAAGAAGTACACTCGTCATAGTTTCGTCACAAGTTCTGATGAGACAGAACAGTGCTTTATGCGGAATAATTGAACCATGGCTCAATGTTTGGTCTTGACTTCCGTGTTAGAGAATGTGCCCTGCAATTACAAGATCGAAATCTGCTGGCTAATATGACACCATTGCATTGGAGGCCAACTACAATATACAGTGCCTTGTGTCCTTGTACAACAGAGCCAGACACAGCAAGGGGTCTGACCAGCAAGAAGAGAGCAGCGCCATTAATCAGGGCTGCTGAACTGGTTACACACATCGAAGATGCCCCAGCAGACAATGAATATGTGCCAATATTCAAACTGCCAGATCTTATTGAAATGTACTCTACCAGAGTCGACCAATTGGAAGCATGCTTGAGTGGCCATGTGAATTCTACCACTTGATAAGCAGGATCATTGCACATTTCCAGCACTAGCAGGCTCATAAGCAAGGTCGAGATGTCCTTCTTGTCTTCGATGAGGATGCCAGTTCGACTGCTAGTTCGGCAGTGAGGAAGGCATGTGACCATGATGCCGACACCTAAGGCATTCACCCTGTATGTGTTGCAAACATTATTTGCAGGGTGATCCTCAACAAGAAAACATCGTTCGCCTGTTCTTTTGACAGCGATTGCCAAGAATTATCAGACGATTAATTCATTGATGGGATTGGTTTATATGATCCTGTACAGTCCCAACATCAAAACTCAGCTACAGTAAGCTACTCGTCGAAGTCTCAGGCAACACTGACGTTGTCGCAGTTACTGACGTTCAACGCTTTTGGACGCTGCCGAAATGGTACATGTAGCTCCGGTACTTTTAGACACAATCAAGAAAGAAAGACACCTCTGCCTCTCTGCCTAGGAATGCTGGTCCACAGTAAAGCTCACAAGAAGGAATTGGTGGATTGCCTGTTTGAACTTGGACTATGCAATGCATCTCCTATGATTGTGTTCTGAGCATTTCCACAACTCTGGGTTATACTATCTGTCATAACTTTGAGATGAAGAAAGCAATCCACCAGTTCCTTCTTGTGAGTTTTACTGTGGATCAACACTCCTAGTTTGTCCGGGAAATCTGAAAGGATCATGTTTTTCAAGTGCCAGAGTCTTGTACCCTGCTCCATCAGTGCTGCCTTTGGAACTTGCTGGAGATTTAAGCACTTCATCAGTCAGTTCCTGGCAAAGCACACATTTATCCGTCGGAGCTGCGTCTGTTACCTCTGACCAATCTAACTGGGTTTTATAAATCACTTAAGTCTGTTTTCTTTAGCCGTGGCTGAGCTGGGAGCGCTTCTCAGCAGATTTCTTGAAGGGGCGCGATATATAAGTCTCCAAAATGAATGAATGAATCGCAGACTGTTTCACTTTCCACAGACGCATCAGAAGCTGAAGTGATATGCTGCTGTGGATTTGCTATTTTGTAAACTTTGGACATTGTCTGCTACCACCACCAGCACTTTACCATGCACTTGATATACGAATAACAATATAAAATGGTATAACAATATAAATTAGCTGCCATAGCTCGGAATATGCTATACATAAAGTCGACGCCTCATGAGCCTATATCACAGTTGATTTTCACACTAGGGAAGTCCTCACTTTCACCCCCAAATGACGTCCTTCACTGCAAATCTCGTGTAGATAAGTGTTTTTTATTTGTTCTATTGGAACCCTTGCCCTTAAATATGTATGTTTAGACACTAAGATCACGATTCTAAGCGAACTAGAAGCTGAGGTTATTGATAAATCTCTTTTGGTCGGCCATTTTGGAAAATGGCTGCCAATTTCGTGTAGAAAAGTGCTTGTAAATAGTTCTATTGGAATCCTGGCCCATATAATATAACCATTAGGGTGGAGTGAAAAAACGTAAAATTAGAAATTCAAAAAGTAATAGCAACCAAAAGTTGCCTAATGGTATGGGGTCAAAAAATGTATTTGAAAAGTTTTTAAAAATATTAATGTCTTCCGCCCCCACCAGAGGGCCAAAGTTACGAAAAATAGCAGTTTTCGAGAAACTTACAGGTTTTCTTGTAAAATATTTTAATTGAAAACTAATTAAGTGTCATTCAATATACCGTTGGATAGAGGGACTGGAGAAGGAAGAGGAGACTCGAGGAAGAGAGGAGGATATTGGCCCAGAGGTGCTGGGAGAGGAGGTAAGAGCGGCCATAAAGGAACTGAAAAACAACAAAGCAGAGGGAATAGACAACATACCAGCAGAGATGCTCAAAAGTCTGGAGGATGGAGCCATGAAAGAACTAATAAGGATATGCCAAGATATATACACAACGGGAGAATGGCCAGATGACTTCCTGCAATCCATAATAATACCAATTAAAAAGAAACCAAATGCAACAGCATGCGAGGATTACAGAACCATTAGCCTCCTCACTAGGGTGGCCCAAAACAAAAAAAGGTGGAAATGTTTGGCTCCACAAGGCTGCCCTTGTTACACATGAAAATATAACCCTGTATGCAAAATTTTGGACAGATTGAACTATATTTAGAGGTCGCGCCTTTTGCACACTTTTACACTATATAGTATGAAACGTCAAAAGACATGTATCATTTTGAATTTCAAGGCAGTTATTATTTTGAACTGTGAACAGCCTAATAAAATATATACCGCAGTGTTACTGCTTAGTCAGAGTGCATTAAATGCAAATAATTGGTAATTCAATATAATTTTTTATTATGAAAGTAGTTTTCCAGTCTGCATAAATAACCGTCATTGAAGTGCCGGAAAACGCGAAAACCGCGATTATTTCATTTTGCTCTTGTCGGAAAAGAAATCATTGTGCGATGACTGGAGTCAAGTTGCAGCAAGTATTGTTTCTGTGACTCATCCTTAGTTAGTACATCATTGTGAGACAAGATCAGAGCCACTCCACGTTCTGCACAGTCATTGACCACATCAAAAGTTGGACATTAGCCTTCATCGACTGGAATGTAGGGTTCAATGGTCAGAGAGCAGAAAGCTTCGATAGGAAAGTTTTGGCTTGTTCTTGACCATGGATAGTAAGACGACCAAGCAGTTTTAAAGAACTCCTTGTGACATACGCCTCCAGTGTAGTGTGGTGGTCAAAAGATCTCCTGTCCAGCCGTTTCGTGGATAGGTGGCTAAGTAAGGTTTTCACCATAGTGGCCTCGATGTTTCACTGTTTTCTCATCAAACAAAGCAAGTGGCACAGGGTGCACGGTGAAATACCAGAGAGGACGACTGAATGCCTCCACTGCTTTTTCTTTGATGACACGGTCTGAGTATTGAAGGAACTATGCAAGAAGCTTCAAATCACTGAATTGTAACAACACTACTTAGTTGCAATTGGTCGGCTACTTACCCTTACTTTCGAACTGCCGTTTGAGCGCCGCTGAAATTCTTGTGCGTCACTCTGTTCGTCAAGATTTTGGCAACAAACTTGAAGGATCTTTTTTCTCATTTTTAGAAGGAGCTTGTCCTCTTGACTTGTCATCAAAGTCATTGCATCTTTCCGTGAGATGTCAAATAGTTAATTTAAATCGACCTTAAACTGTCCCTCTTTGAGTCGGCAGAAATCTTGAATTTAAGTCTATTCTTCTTCAGCAGACTGTAACCGTCATACGACTTCCGCAGCTAGCTAACACCCGAATCACTCATTTTGGTGATGAAACATAGCCCCATTTGTTGGTAGTCCAGACCCAAGAATGTCCTTGTTAGGCATCCCTAACAGCCAAAATTGTGGAGAACTCCTGGTTGATGCCATGATAGCTGCCGGTTTTGCTACATATAAGCGTTTATTATAAAAAGTTGTATTTCACAGTTAAGGAGTGCTTCACAAATAAAAAAATACTTTAATCATGCAAATTTAGCGGTATGAGGAGCAATAGTGAACAATCCAATTGTAAATTAAACGAATTCATATGAAAACTTTAGTCTATAAGTTAGCATGCAAAATTTATAGATTAGGCCTACCTCTAATTCAGCAACCATTTTCTAAAGACAATTAGAACTTGAAAACAAGCATTTTTATTTGTAAGTAAGCTTATTGTTCTTCAATTTACTGAAGTACAGTTGACATCTAGATTATGATTTGGAAAGAAGGTGCTTGGAGTTCATGGTGTTAATCCTAATTTATAATGTAGCTATTAAAACGCGACGTACGGTTTTTGCGATTTCTAAAAAAGTGTCAAAATGGCGCGACCCCTAAACATGCTCAGATTTCTTCAATTTTTTCACCACATAGTCTTCTTGTCAAGTGGAACAAGGGCAGCCTTGTGGAGGAGCAAGTTTCAACAAAAAAATTTTGCCGTGCAAGTTTGGGCCACACTAGCCTCCTCACCCATGCGTCAAAAGTCATGATAAGAATACTAGCAAAGAGAGTGCAAGCAAAGACAGAGGCAGTTGAGGGGCTGGGAGATGATCAATTTGGTTTTAGAAAGGGCATGGGAACAAGGGACGCGATCGGAACACTAAGAGTACTAACAGAGAGGAGCTGCCAGAATGGTCAGGATGTATATATATTAGGGTGTCTCTTAGCATATAGTAAAAAACTAGTTTTTATATTTTTCTCGCTCTCACCCCTCCAAGTTGTTAGGTTCATAGAAATAAAATTTTATAAAAAGTTTCATTCAAATCGGATAATATTTAGAGGTGGCCCTCGAGCCGTGAAGTTTAGAAAATTAATGATACTTGGTACAATGGGAAGTATATAATGCTACATGATAATTAATCGCCAGTTGTAGTACTAATCATTTGTATTGCTTATCTAGAAAATTCTCTACTATCTACCTGTATATGTATATATAGGGTCTATATATATGTATATGGTATAAATATACATATATATATATATATCCCACATAATTACGTGTGTTAAAATTAATTACTAATTTCCCGGAATATGTTGCCATAAAAGTCTTTTCGCTGCAGTCCAGAAATTTACGTCGATGGTCGGAGACAACTTGAAGGAGGAATTCTAGTTGCTCCTCCCTGGCAGTCAACTTCTTAATGAGGGCCACGCCTCGTTTAGCCCTGTCATTGACGACTGCCAACCCGCTGATGATGCGCAATTCCCCAGAATGTTTCCTCTTCATCGCATTCATGGCAAGGAAAGTCTGAGGAAGACCAACTATAGAAGAGTGTTTATCGCACAGAACTACTCCAGGCCCCAGTGCCCATAATGCAGCAGATTTAACTTTTGGTCGCTTTGGTGGATGTCACTAGATGATCCGGGCTGGGTCGTCCATGGTGTCATCAGTCTCTTCATCTCCACAGACACTATGGAACCAAAAAGAACCAGTTCGACCAGCTCCTCAGAAAAGTACCATAGATGAAGTCCAAGCTTTTTGCTTGTTGTGCTGAAAATGGCTTCATGTGGGTATTTTAGGAGTTCAATCATGAGTCGGAAGTCGTTCAGAGGTGCTTCAACTCCGATTGGGGCAGTAATCCAGGTCTTGAGGTGGATGATAACTGCAAAAGTTGCCCGATCACGAATTCCTCTCTTCTCTGAAGCAGTCATTTGGAGCTGATCACGAAAGAGCCAGATTTGAATCGCATGTATAACCTTGGTCATCCATCTGGCACAATGCATGGTGCAAATGAACACGTCATGCCTCCAACATCTCTTATATAGAAGAACTTCAGGGCCAGTAGATGCACCACTTGTCCCTTCGAAAGTCGCCCAAACCACTAGCTCTGCCATAATTATGATGGTGACATGCCAAGAAGAGCAAATCTCTTCCAAGCCTCTGCTCTATAATCGCGCAAGCACCAGAAATGCCACCATCGTTGTCAGCCTTTGGCAGGACAGTATTTGTGTCAAAGCACAACCCCGCAACACGATCCATAATGCCCCATTCCTCTAAAGACATGATGACGTCAGTGGCTTGGGCCTCGGTAGTTCCGGATGGAAGTCTCGGAACACCGAGTAGCTGCTTCACTCCAACACCTGATATAAGAATTGGAAGACGATCGATATGCTCTGTGGAAGTTAGATCTTCCATTAGCTTCCCATCCCAATGTGTTGTCAACTGTCAAATGTACAGTTACAGTGAACTCTGATTTTATCTTGTTCGACTTGGTGGAATGAAGTTTGGTCATGGAGCAATGAATTGTACTCCTGCTAATATTCAAATCAGTAACGTTCTGCCAAAGGCTAGATGCAACTTCACTGACAATGAAGGTGGCACTTCTGGATGAGGCGCTGGTTCTGTCGAGTGCTAGACATTATGTTTAACCATTCTCCCTTTGGGGATTGGCCATCGCCGGAAGCACAAGAAGGATGGTAATCTTCCTTCTCTTCTGCAGTACTAGATGATGATGATGATGATGATGATGATGATGATGATGATGATGATGATGATGATGATGATAATGAAGTAGTAGCCTGCTTCGCTCCTTCTTTAGATTGAAATTGGCAAATTAATAGGACAATCTGTACCTCTCTTAATGATTCGAACTATGTAGCATAAACAATAGGCCTACATTGCTAAAACTTTGTCATCAAAGGGCCACCTCTAAATGTTATCCGATTTCCACCAAATTTTTTATAAAATTGTTTTTCCATAAACCTAACAACTTGAAAGGGTGAGAGATTAAAAATTTAAACTTTCATTTTTAAGAGACACCCTAATATATATGCTTCGTGGATTATGAAAAAGCATTTGATAGAGTTGACTGGAGAAGGCTACTACATGCATTGAGGCGGATGGGAATAGATTGGACAGACAGAAGATTAATAGGAAACTTATACATGGGACAAAAGATGCGAATAAGAATAGATGGAGAGTACTCGGAACCAGGAAACGTTGGAAGAGGTGTGAGACAAGGATGTCCACTGTCACCATTACTATTTAACATCTATATAGAAGAGCTTGTCAGAGAAGCAGTAGAGGATATGGAGGAGGGGATAAAGGTTGGTGGAAGATGGATCAAGGCATTAAGATTTGCAGATGATCAGGCAATGTTGGCGAGAAACCAGAAAGGACTACAAGCAATGATGGATAGGCTAAACACAACATCAACCGAATACGGGATGAAGATTAACATCAAAAAGACAAAGGTATTGAAGATAAGTAAAGGAAAGGAGACTGTAGTCAGAATACACATTGGAGGAAAACAGATAGAGCAAGTCAAAGAATTCTGCTACCTAGGGAGTATGATCACGACAGATGCCAAATGCCACAGAGAAATTAAAAGAAGGATAGCAATAGGAAAGGAGGCATTCTCAAACAGGAGAGAATTACTGAGAGGAAAACTAAACAGGAATCTAAAGATAAGAATGATAAAGACACTAGTATGGAGCGTGGTGCTGTATGGATCGGAGACATGGACAATGAGAAAAGCAGATATAAGAAGACTGGAAGCTTTCGAAATGTGGACATGGAGAAGAATGGAAAAAATCAGCTGGACAGAACATATAACAAATGAAGAAGTGTTGGGAATGATTGGAGAAGAAAGAGTCCTTATACGCACAATAAGAGAGAGGCAAAGGAAATGGATCGGACACACGCTGAGAGGAGACTCACTACTAAGAACGGTCATCGAAGGAAAAATGAAGGGGAGGAAGACAAGAGGAAGACCAAGACAGATGATGCTGGATTGGATGATGACAAACGGCTACAGGAAACTGAAAGAAGAGGCCCAACAACGTGAGGAGTGGCGACGTCGGACATTCGAACCTGCCTAAGAGGCAGAGAACCACAAGAAGAAGAGCACTTAATACTGAATGAAACGATATTTAATTTTCAGAATATGCCCATATTTGTAGAAGTTATTAACTTTTTACCATTTCCCATGGTTCGCGACATGTCGCTAAGCACTAATAACTTTTTTATCCTTCGATATATTTCAACCCATAGTATGTCATTCGATTCAGCTCTGAACCGTCTTTCTAATGGTACATTGTGATGCGGGATTGTTTAACGGTACACATTGGTTTAAAAAAATTACAGGTTTTTTGCAGGTTTTCATTGATTCCGTTGTCATTTCAGCTGAATGCGCAATTTGTCCGATGAATTGAGCGCTAAGAACATTCCATTTTGAGCGTGAATAATTGCGAAATGTCGAAGCATAAAGGCTACAATGCCAACTCGTTCTAAAACATTGTTTTCGAAGTTCGGACACAGACAGGAACTACGGAAGACTGTTCTACCCCCATATTAAAATGTATCTCTGTTGAACTGGTCCACTATCCTGATCTTCACTCTCTAATCATTCTAATGCCTCCTCTTCGGTCTGGATTTAGGAAATTCCACTCGACGGAATCTCTTATGGTGAGTGTTCTAGCAGATATATTTCATGATGTGAACCGTAGCCATATCATTCTTTCCCTTTATGACATTAGTGTCTAATGGTATGGGGGTCACCAACCCGTGGCTCCCGAGCCGCATGCGGCTCTCGAAATGTTCTGTGGCGGATATACAGAGCTTTCCAGAAAATGACATTTCCATGTGATGAAATAAAATTGAGCTTTCAAAATAGAATGTTTCCATATTGCTTGAGCTCAAAATTCTATGACATCACTGCTTTGTGTGTCGGTCCAGTCTTTCCGAGTTCGATAGGAGTCATAAGTCGTATCGTATCCTATCTGAGAATTTATAAAGCGCCTCTCACACTACTACCCATTTAGATCTATATGTTCTCAGCGTGACAGCCTCGAGGAAATAAGAATGTCTTCAAGCAACGAAGGGATGAGGGTGGGACCTCGACTTAAATCTTAGGCTACTACGGATTGAGGAGGAGGCCATTCCACATAGAAGGGCTCACGATGGCAAAGGCACGGTGTTGGGCCGTGGCAGGCCTTGCCCGGGAAACTAGCCTATCTAGGATCATCAAGTCGAACGACAGACCAGAGAGGGCCGGAAGAGACAGCAGACAGATGTTTGCGCATTAAGTAACAAAGATCTTTAGGAGCTAGACCCTGTTGAGTTCTAGGTGATAAGAAATCACTTATTGTTTCAATAATAAGTATAATTGTTTCGAGAAGTACATTCACAAAATTATGAAGTAAGTCTTTGAACTGTTTTATTTTCTCAGATATATAATTATGATTAACCGGTGAATTTTCAATTTCCTTATATATAGGCCTAATATAATGATAATAGGCCTATATATTATGATTAACGCAAGCGGCTAATGGTGCTAGTCGCTAGTATTTGTTGTGCTCCTAAAACCATGGCGGCTCCCAAAAGTTGCTAAACTTGGCAAAGCGGCTCCTCGCCGAAAAAGGTTGGTGACCACTGTGCTAGAGCCTACATTAGACTCACTTTTCTATTTGTACTCTATCCACTTAGATCTCATAATTTTCTGTATCATAGACACCTGCCACCGATCAATGAATCGTAAAGTCTGAATACTGTCGACGAATTCGTACAGCGTTGACCGACAAAGAAAATATTATTTAAAAAGGAAAAACGATGCCTACTTGAAAGATGCTGCAGTCTGAGGCGTTACTTTGGTCTAGGATGGGTGTCTACTGTCTATGTCACTGTGATATGGGGGTACTGTTTTATTCCCTTGCTTCCGCTTTCGCAAAAGTAATTATTGTTCGATAGAAAATTAACGCCAGGCTCATACTAAATTTAACGTGCATTGTTTATTTACTGCATCGAAAAGTGGGGGTATGGTAGCTTCATCCAATACAAAAGGGGTGGTATTGATATTTCCGAACCTTTTAAAAACACACATCTGGTCATAGCGAACATCCACATGTTCTCGGTAAAGAGCAAGGGCGATTTCTGGTACAGCATTTGCCAAACAGACTTGTCTAATGTCTAAGTGTGACATATATAAGCGTTCGTGTGCGAAAAAGATGCTTACCGATTGTAGAAGCTCAAAATGATGACGATAATAGATGTGATAAACACTGTCCGAAACCGTGTGAAGTCAGTTAAAAGCACAAGGTCTAACTTTCAAAATCACATAGCTACCAACTGCACTGATATATATTTTGAAGTAAGCAATGCAAATAACGCGTTTCTGAATCCATTTCAGAAACCAATTGGAATTTGACATTGTGAGCTTGCCACCTATTGAATTCAATGAGAAACTATTCATCAATAGCAACAAAACCGCCATTTTACCAATATGTACTTGTATATTGAAACGGAAATTGAATTGCTACCGGTACTTCTCAACATCCGCCTCAAAGGCAGTTTAGATCTGTTGCTATTTGATGCTATTAATAGCACCAGATTAGATTCAGTATGTGAAAACAGTCTAATGTGAGCCGAGCTACTTCAGTTTTACTTCAGTGATCGATCTAATTCGTTGAAAATCTAATAACTTTTATGCTGCTACAGAGGCGCCTAAAGGTTGTGTCTAAAAAGTTCAGGGAAATAAAAGTTTAATCTTATGAAAAGATAAAAATGTTAAGGCCATACTTCTGAGACTTTAACAGTGATGCACGAGAATAGTAATCTAGATAGAACTGTAATAACTTCGAATATATTGCAAGCAAAGCATGCATGCACTGTTTTTGAAATAATTTTAAATTACGTTTCATTTCGTAACGAGGACAATAATTTCCTAAATATTTAATGTTTTAAATATAAATTTTAGGACTACAGACTGAATTTAAAGACACAGGGAAAACTCGCACATCATCCTTAGTCAAAACTCACTAGCCAGAGCCGTCACCAGAACGCCCAAGCATCATCATATCACTCCCATCCTCAAATCACTCCATTGGTTAAAAATTCCAGAGCGAATTCACTTCAAAGTCCTCTCGCTAACCTACAACTCCCTGCAATACTCCCAGCCCAGATATCTCGGCGAACTCTTCACCATCCAGCAAGCCCGTTCTACCCGATCATCCTCCGTTCTCACTCTTTCTCGACCCCCGGTCACTACGCATCTCAAGTTTTCCAACCGAGCAATATCCAACACTGCACCACGTCTCTGGAGCGATCTACCTCCTGAATTCCGCACTTTTTCGGTTCCTCCGCCATCATCGCCAATCACCCACCATCATCTGCCTCAGGCTCCTCTATCCATCACCCCGAAGGCTTTCCACTCGAAACTAAAGTCTCTCCTTTTCAAGAACTCTTACCCTGACTCGTCTGATCCTCTACCTTCCAATCCTCGACCTAAAAGACATCCACCTTTACATCTGCTGTGCCCTCTCTGATCCTCTGGAAACCGGACTCGGACCTCCTCGGACTACTCTTTTTGGACAACCCCTTCTGACTAGACGCAGCGCTCGTGAATAAGCTGGTGCCCTGCGCTTGGCTTTCGAGTGGCGCTTTAGAAGTTTGGAGATTACGATTACGATTAGTCTATTATTATTTCTTTACCTAATTAAGCATTGCAATATTCTGTTACTCTGAACTGAACCGATTCGTTATTCTAGACTTTTAGAAATATTGCGTCAATGCAGCACCTGACGAATTCTTGTCTGAGCTTGACATCATCACAAGAGAGTAAATTTGCTCTTACTGTGATTTGTGTGATTTCTCCGTTTCTTTCGGATAGCCTTTGATCTTATGTTCAGCGTTTGAACTTCTGCAATTAAGAAACTGGTGAAGCTGGCTATGATTCGCATGAGGGTAGTTGTACCCGGACACAACTTATGACAGTTTACTCAATAGATCCAGCAAAGAGTAATGGATTTGCCAGCTAAATCACGCATACAGTGAACTCGTTATCCACCCTATTGCATCCATAAAGTGACTTGTGTGACAGACTGCGCCTGTGACACAATTCAAAACAAACTCGGACGGCATAAAATGAGAACAGCTAATAACAACGAACTTATCATCCCGATTTGCATCCGTTGGCGGTTGTAGGCCTAACAGTGATCGTAATTTTAAACTTCAAATTTCCAGAGCGCTTCTCAAAAGCTAAGCGCAATGTACCAGCATATTCACGAGCATTGCGTTGCATTTGGTGCGGGGGTGGACTCCAGCGGAAGACTAATTGGTCTCTTCTAGTCCTTTTTCCCGCTTCTATTTGATGAATCAGTGACCACAGATACGCCTCGTTATGCTGCATACACAGTATGTGAAATACAGATAATCTGCCTATCTGTTCCTTTACAAGCGTATGGTATCCATAGAATATAACACATATACTACTTAGGCTTCATGAGGCCTGCTGTCAATAGCACCATATGAGTTGATTTATGGGCGTAGAAAGCCATGTTTATCTTCCTTGACTGGTTCAGAAGATAGCTGAGACCTGTCCGGTTCTAACCATTACTTTAAGCATCATTGCCTTTTCCAATCCTAGGTTTTGAAAGGAATCCTTAGATAGACGTTAAAATTCTCACCAAGTGCACTAAAATCGTAAAAGGGCAAAATTCTAAAATATGTCGCAGCAACGATTAAAGGAATGAAACACTTGTAAAGTTTCATAATTTATGTAAATTCTTTTGTCAACATTTTCATTGTCGATCGCATGCGGGCTATCGGAAAACAACACGATTCTGAGGGCTTCGTGCTTAGGCGTGTTAACTTATTATGGATTGACCCGATCTACAAGCTCTGTTCAATTCATTGACCTACTATGGCTACTTTTTGACTTCCTGGTCTTCCATTGCTTGACTTGACTATAATGTTGTCCAGTAGTAGTAGTTTCAGTTTAACGACATTGTGTGATAACACAGATCATTAGCGTCGCCCTCCTCCTTCACCCAGGACTGGCACTACCAGAGTACGAGCAGAGGCGGATATATATATTGTACAACAATGTACATATTATTAAATATTATAATATCGTATATTGTATATTGTCTGAAAGCGCAGAGGATGGCGGTCGAGTCTTGAACTTGCCAGTTGCACCCACCTATCCGGACATAATATGTCTAATTTCATTCGGACCAAACATGAATACCCAAATTCATCTTTGTCTTGGTATTCTCATGAGCTATCGCGTTTGTTGTTCCCATCCTTAACGTACATAAGCAGTTAGTTGGTTGCTGTTTAACAACACTGTGTCATAACAAAAATGAATGCCATATAACATTCAAACTCACACAAACTGACACACCGCAGTATGATTACAAGTCGTGGTATGAACGGATGATTTCAAGTTATTACAGAAGTTGAATTTAACTGTAGTACAGACATGGAAGGCGCCCATCACATCCTACTCTTCATTTTACCAACGCCATCTAGCGAATGAAAGGCTGAGTAGACCTTTGGGAAGCAAGCGGGAAGCGGTCCCTCGTCCGTGCTGATCTTCTACTCTTCGTGCCAGAGATGTTACCATTCCCATTCACCAATAGCCTCGCCCCCCTCTTTTCTCCAGATTTGGGACTGACTTTATGTGCGCGCGCAAAAATTACTGACGAAATTCTTTAAAAAACCACTAAGCAGCCATTGGCTGTAGTCATGCCTGTACCCCGTCAGAACGGCCCAGGACAAATCGGCCCCGACAAATGGGCCCCTACAAAATGGCCTCGACAAAACAACCCCGTCATATCGGCCCTTGTCATAACGGCCTCCGTCATACCGACCCCCGTCATATCGGTCCCAGTCACATCGGCCCCTCACAAAATATCCTATGTCCTAAGTACTTTTCAGTTGCATTGATGAAAAGAATTCTGTGCGCAAATAGAAGTTGGATTGGTAAAACCGTAGTTTACGTTGCCAAATTATTTTAGGTTGCCAGTTTAAAATGGAAGTTGGATTGATGAAAATAAGTCTTTGCTTCAATGGAAGCTGAATTCATGAAAATAATTGTTTCCGTAAACAGAAGTTGGATTGATGAAAAGTAATTTTTTGCTTAAATGGAAGCTGGATTGATGACAGTTATCATGGATACTGGTAGACTGCCTACAAGCCAAAGAAAAGTGCGGCATTGAAGACATAAAAATAATTTGGCATGATGAAAGGAATTCTTTTCTATTGCGTAATTAGAAAGTGGATTGATTGAAAATTGAATTTAGATTGCTGAAAAGAATTTGGCGTTAAAATGGAAGTTGGATTTATGAAAAATAATTCGTTGCGTACCGTAAATAGAAGTCATTGAAATCATTTAAATAATTAAATACGCCAAGCAGTTAGCATTAGGCGATGATTCCCGCAGTCCTTTATAATTCAGCTGAACAGTCAATTGAGGTCTCATATTTTGTCAACGTAACCTTAAAAGTACTTGAAACATTAAATATTTTGTATGGGGCCGATATTAGGCC
The DNA here is from genome assembly GCA_020284085.1 of Aporrectodea caliginosa. Taxonomy (NCBI): domain Eukaryota; kingdom Metazoa; phylum Annelida; class Clitellata; order Crassiclitellata; family Lumbricidae; genus Aporrectodea; species Aporrectodea caliginosa. The sequence goes on along the minus strand of JACEVL010000262.1, from coordinate 690,603 downwards.
TACTGGGACCGATATGACTTGAACCGATATGAGGGGGGCCGATATGACGGGCCTGTTTTGTCGAGGCCATTTTAACGGGGGCTGCTTTGTCGGGGCTGCTTTGTCGGGGCCGTTTTGTCGGAGCCGATTTTTCCTGGACCGTTCTGACGGGTCACCAGCCATGCCAGCTCGGCTTATCTCTCCACCCTGCGTGTATATATACTGGCTATGGACATGCCAGCCAACGCCATTACTCATCTTTTTCTCCAACTTGGTCTCTCCCCTTATCACCCAAGTCAACAATCGATTACTTTTATGCAGCCAGCCATATTGCGGCAGTGTTGCAACTAAATGCCGCTAATTGAATAATTTAAGTATTTCTCAGAGATAAAGGGATGACAGGCTTGGTGTTTGGACTATATCTAACCTCAACTACCGTAACTGCATCAACTTCTTTTAAAGAAAACACGACTGCTTGGCTGAGTCCGGTTGTCGGGGCTGAAACTTAGATGAGATATAAATTATGTAAAACACCTAGATCGGATTTAATAACAAAATATTTTAACGCGGAAAAGTTAATAAATTATCCAGCATACTGACAACTTTTCAGAGATGTTTGATAAAAGGCATTCAATAGTGATTCTATGATTTTTCAGTATTTTGATTGAGAAGTCCGCCAACATAGGCTTACATTTGCATAATAATAGTTGGATCTTAGTAGGGTACATACAAATTTAGTACATCGTGTTGTAACGCCTCTCAGGTTTGTCTGTAGCGTGACTTTCTGAAGACAATTTAGGCCTGATGTGCACCTTACGAGAAATTGTAAAAATCGTCAAATTTTCTACCACACGTCGATTCATAGACTTTTTAATTGGCTATGCGACCTAGGGTTGCCACCTCTCCCGGATTGGGCGGGAGTCTCCCGTATTTCGATATGATCTCCCGTCTCCAGGAATTAATTTGGAAAACTTTGAAATATCCCGGAATGCCGAAAAGTCCTATTCCCTGAATGTCTGATCGAGATGGTATTTTTTAACTTTCAGCGGACACTTTTCAAATTCAATTTATATATCTAACTTTCTGCGGACACTTTTCAATTGAGATATCTATGTGTATGACTGCGCGTGCAGTGTGCGCGTGAACTTCCCGTGAAATTAACCGTAAACGGTTAGCCCGTTGTTATCGTTATAAGCAAAATAGTGTCGCAAATCGCAATGGCGAATTCAAATTCTGACTCCGAGTCGTAGTCTAAAAATGTGTAGTTAAGAAGAAAAAGTAGAATTACTGTTCATTCAACGATGAGTGGCTCAAAGAAGACGATTTTAAGGATTGGTTGGGTAAGAAGAACGAGTTGGAAGCAGAGTGCAAAATTTGCCAGCAAACATTATCAGTAAAATACGAGGGATACAGATCGGTAGTACAGCACGCCACATCGGAGAAAACTATAGGCCCTACTTAGATTCTGTATTATCAGTGCAATTGCAAATGTTAAAAAAATTCTTGAATCTCCCGGATTCGTATCCTTAGGAGGTGGCAACCCTAATGCGACCTGAGTGAAGGTGTTTACAGCATTTTCAAGATTTCAAAATCCGTAAGTTGGAAAACTTGTTTATTTTAACATTGTGCATTATTTTTCCAAAGTTACCATTAACAGAAACCAGCAGGTAGTAAAAGCAATTTCTCCATCCTGTGCGGATCGAACCCAGGCATTTCTAAGCGTCATCACCAGCGAAATGGTGAGCCAGCAGTCCGTCACTTCAACTTACAAGTTGAATAAATATAGTATTAAATATTTAAATGAATTAAAACTGTAGCTGCATTGGTTTCCAAGTCGCGTTTAGTACACCTTCATCGTTGAAGTCTTTATCGTATTCGCAGACAAACACTAACAATGAAATCAATTTATGAGCCATAGTCACAACTGGAGAGCAACGGTAAGTAAGTAAGTAAGTAAGTAAGTAAGAATGTTCTTCATTGAGAAGCACTAGCAAACGCACAGCACTGTACATAGCAAGATTAATACATTCAATTAAAAAACAAAACAAAATTTATATATGCAAGCAACGAATTGAATGAGAGAAGTTATTGCATATCAGAGGAACCTAGGGGAGGAAGAGTTAGGGCTAGTCATAGAGGGAAAATGAAGAGCTTATATAGACTGAGTTAGGGAAACATTGATTATTTGTAAGACTTATAGCATCGGGCAAGGAAGCATTTCTGAGTCAGGTTGTCAAACATGGGAAGCTCACGGTTATGGGACCGTGGCCGCAGCGAGTAGCGAGATTGCTTAATCGGCGGTAACAATTTATGCAACACATGGCAAGGATTGTGCAGAATACAGGCAAAGAGTTTGGTATCCGCATTGCGGCAAAGAGTCACAAATGAGGGAGAAGATGGAGGTAAATACTCCTGGCGCACCAGCCTCCGTATAACTAGGGTTGCCACCTCTCCCGGATTGGGCGGGAGTCTCCCGTATTTCGATATGATCTCCCGTCTCCAGGAATTAATTTGGAAAACTTTGAAATATCCCGGAATGCCGAAAAGTCCTATTCCCTGAATGTCTGATCGAGATGGTATTTTTTAACTTTCAGCGGACACTTTTCAAATTCAATTTATATATCTAACTTTCTGCGGACACTTTTCAATTGAGATATCTGTGTATGACTGCGCGTGCAGTGTGCGCGTGAACTTCCCGTGAAGTTAACCGTAAACGGTTAGCCCGTTGTTATCGTTATAAGCAAAATAGTGTCGCAAATCGCAATGGCGAATTCAAATTCTGACTCCGAGTCGTAGTCTAAAAATGTGTAGTTAAGAAGAAAAAGAAGAATTACTGTTCATTCAACGATGAGTGGCTCAAAGAAGACGATTTTAAGGATTGGTTGGGTAAGAAGAACGAGTTGAAAGCAGAGTGCAAAATTTGCCAGCAAACATTACCAGTAAAATACGAGGGATACAGATCGGTAGTACAGCACGCCACATCGGAGAAAACTATAGGCCCTACTTAGATTCTGTATTATCAGTGCAATTGCAAATGTTAAAAAAATTCCTGCACATCAAAGTCCGCTGAAGTTTTCGTGCCAGTAGCTAGAACTAAAACAGGTGATTGGGCCTTTAGGGTCGCTGGTACACGGGCCTGGAACAGTCTTCCTCAACCAATTCGGGAAGCCAAATGCCTTTCTGTTTCAAAAGACAGTTTGAATGCTCTTCTAACGTAACTTGGGCATTAGCACTTGCTCTGATAGTAGCATAAGTAGACAATTCTGTAAAGCATCCAAGAAGTAGCTTGCTACCGACCATAAATTGTCATAATTTTTATAAGGAATCCAGTGAAAGTCAGCTAATAGAAATTCAGATCTTATCGTTCACACGTACGCCTCGGAGAGTTTGTTTTCCAACCGCATACATTTCAAAATAAGCAAAATCCATCAAGAGTAAGCGTTCTTTCGTCGAATTCAATTACTCGCTGATATACATCGGCTGAATTATTTAACGATTATTCTAATGCCAATGTTTTTTCAAATTGAATATGATTCTTCCATCTCAACCTGTCTGGTTCATCGCTACCTGACTTCTCAACACCTTCACTTGACATCCTCTCCACAGGCCAATCGAAGCTGTTCGTGCGTAGGTTTATCCGATTGGCTGCAATTTACTATAGATATTTATAAGTGTAGATATGAAATACAGCAAAGACACAATAGAACGCACAGAACGGGCACCAAATACCAAAGATTCGGGCCATTCTCAATCATTCAATCAATCAAATCATTCACGGATCCATACATCCAGAACAAGTTTACAGGTGATTATGAAGAGTAAGTTACACCAACAAGAAATAAACTCAGAGAAAGCAAAGATCGCTACCCTGTGGAAGATTGGTATATTCTGAAGAATGCCAACCAAAGAATGTGATCAGGCTGATCATCTCGTCAATCACATTAGAAGCCACAGAGAACTGTAAAATCTGGAAGTTATTGGAAATAATAGAACATCTGTTGTTGATATTTTGGAGAAATGGGTCAAAAGGAGAACTAACAGGAACCTGGGTCCCGCTATATAAGGCTCCATTTTCCATGAAAGAAAATGGCCGCTACCCAGGTTAGTCAAGTACAGAACAGTATGCTACAGTATCCACAAATGATGCAATATCAAGTGGAAACATAGATCAATGTATAAAAAGAGTCTGGCCATTCTCAGTTTCCCCGTTCCGCAGAAAGCCTATCGCAAGCGCCTGAAGTCTGCATTATTTGACAATGATTTCACTAATTCGAGTCGGGAGCATCATTTATGACTGTATTCTTCAAGTAGCGATTTATTAATGTGGGAATACAATTACAATACAATTGCGATATACCTAGAATGGCCGGAAGCACAATTCTGATGCGATAGGCCTACACGTTGAGAGTCAACGCATCAGATTCGATTCAACGGTGTTTTGCTCCGGTCAACTTCACGTCAAACGTTAATCAATTCACCCAATCACACTTTGATGCAGACTACGACATATCAGCAGAATTAGACGTAAAAACGTTTCGGGCTATCTTGGTTTTCATTGTTCATCTGCCTTAACCATTTTGGCCTCTTATCTATATTCGCAGACGGTGATCTCGATTAATAGTTACTGGATAGATAATGGCTATGAGAGTTCGGATTATCGCTCAGTTAGGGCAAATCAGAGCAAACGACAGACGACCAAAGACTTGGTGAAGTCTGTTTCTTGATAACTGTTTAATTATCTAATAATATTATACTTTAATCTTGAAATCAGCTCTAATTAAATTAACAAAAATCTTAAAATACGAAGCAGTGGCGCAAACTTGTTAAAAATATGGGGTCTTGACAATCCGAGAGTCTCAGGATCAGAGCTAGACTTGATTGTCATCATTGCTATTAATCCGAATGATCCGATTCTCGTTAAAAACTGCCCAGCTGGTCGGTTGGGGTGCCTGGACCGGGTCCTGCGTTCCGACGCACGCCCTTGCGGACGCATTCCCAGATTTGGCCATGTCTCGGGTTATATAGACATATAGACAGTCAGATAGACAGGCAGATATAGGCCAACAGACAGACAGGCAGATAGGCATACAGATATACAGACACTCATCAGTCAGAGAGAAAGACAGATATGCAGACGGTCAGACAGAGAGACAGACAGCCATATATGCAGAAAGACAGAAAGTCAGAGAGAGAGAGAGAGAGAGAGAGAGAGAGAGAGAGAGAGAGAGAGAGAGAGAGAGAGAGAGAGAGAGAGAGAGAGAGAGAGAGAGAGAGATACAGATACAGATAAACAGCGGTCAGTCAGAGAGACAGACAGATATACAGACAGGCAGGCAGGCAGAAAATAAATGTCTCCTATTGAGAGAAGAAAATTCGAAACTCGAACACCGTTGTTCTGATGCATTGTTTTATTAAGTTCTACGCTACACTCGGCTTCCATTTAACTAAGTTATGTATTTCTTGCTAACGTTGTAAATTTTCCGTTTCAAATCCGCAGAAGAAGAAGAAGAATTTCTTCGTCAGGGTTTTCGTCGCAGGAAGCTAGCACAGGCTGTGAAATTAAGCAAAATTACAGATTATCTCTTTGCGAGTCCTTAGATATCACGCCCGGTAATAAAAACCCTTAAATCTGTTTAATATCGAAGGAATGAAAATCGAAAGCTGGAAAACGCCTCCAGCAGAACAAAACAACCTCTTCCTCATTCAGTGAAAACCGATTCAATATCTTTTGGTTCCCAGTACGTTAGTCAAATATTTGCTGAAGCTGAATGCATGACAGAATCAGACAGAGTTTATACAATGCGAGTTCTGGGTATGACACTACGGTCAGACTGTTATCTGTATGCATGTTTCACTTGTTTGCATACATATGCTTGCAGTAAGCAAATTGCGCATGTTTGTATGCGTGAATGTACATTCGCATGTAGGCAACTGAGCCATCAAATAGCGCCTATTGCAACCTCTAAGAAGGATCTGGCTTAAGGACTGTAGAAGGGTCAGTGCTAACCGAGAATTTTATAAGAGGCTTCCTTTTCGCACGGTGAAGGAACGTTCTTCGGAATTCTCTTCATCGGCAATTGACCCTGCACGTAAACTCTGGAAGACATCAATTTCAGGTTGATCAGTTCAAAGGTAGTTGTGAATTCAAGCTAGTTAATTAATTAATTAATTAATTAGACACTTAATTAAATGTTTTGACATCCCTGCAAGTTCTTGTGATGCCCTTTTTACACCCATCTTTCATTCCCGGTGGCCGATTTCTCCACTTTGCAACGCCTGGTGACTTGGTTGTTCGAATTTCTTCCACCGGTCCGGACTTCCACGGTAGAGGATAGACTTTTGTTGTGGTGGGCCCATCCTACTGGAATAAGTTGCCTAACAACCTTCGACACGAGTTCCTCTGCCTCTCTTTGCCTCTTTTCCGCAAACGCTTGAAGACCATTTTGTGCGATCGTTGTTTCATGGTGTTGGTTCGGGAGCGCCTTCGATTGAGTCTATCTAGAATTGGCGTTATATAAATTTGTAAATTACAATTTACAATTACCATCCAATCCCATGTTTTTGTCCTTCTGTTGTTTCTTTCTTGGCTGTCAGTTGAATTCACCTTGGAACTTGGCTTGAATAACAATTTAGCTAAATTACGACTAGCGATGGATGCCTTGAGCATTGAAGTCATGGCGCAATAAAAGTTCTCAGATCATTATTACAGATTATAATAGCGCACATTAATTGCTCTATTTATTTTTATGTTTATGGTCAGCAGAAAACACCTTCATAACATAGACATCTTCATCATACGAACATCTTTACCACATCAACATTTCATCACAGTCATCAACACCACAGCCACCACCGCCACCACTTTATCCACCTTCACCGCTATCTCCATCATCGTCACTTGTGCTAAAGATGGTAAAGAAATGTGTCTTACTTGATATACTGGTCTAGGGCTGGCTCCGACACAACACCGTCACGAGTTGCGTACGTTCGTGTCTCAGTCTGAACTATCAGAATCATCTGTCAAACGGAAAACGCATTGCATTAATAGTCATCATTTTTTTTTAAACTCCGCCATAGGGAGTTGCAAGCCAGCAGCACCCTGCGCCGGTCCTAAGCCCGGAAAAAGGAGGAAGGTTTGCCACATGGGTGTCGATACTCTGGCAGTAAAAACAAAGACGATTGAAATCTGATGTCAACAAAATCTGAAGATAGGATGGACTCAAAAGATAAGCAACGAAGTGGTATACGAAAGAGTGGGAATGACCGAGAACCTCATGCAGAAAGTTATTCAGCGAAAACTTGGATTGTTCGGACATTATTTGTAGAATGAACGAGGACAGAAAGATCAAGGCCCTAATGTTTGGAAAAATGGAGGGTACGAACAAAAGAGGCAGACCGCATAGAGAATGGACAGATGACATCGAAGAGTGGTGTGGAGTAGATCTGCAGAAACTGTATCATTGTGAAAAAGGCATCGGACACCTACGGGCCTCTGAGCCTATGGTTATTGATGATGATTATTTTTCAGTATTATTTCCAGATTTATTAAGCGCCTCCGATCTCTAATGACTTAGCGTCACTCGATAGCGCTGAACAACAGTGAGTGAAGGACTTGATCATGGATCCTACAGACCTACACAGTAACCATATCAGCGGATCCGCCTCTGAGTACAGGCCTCCGCCACTGTTCGCTTTCTGACAGTGCCAGTCCCAAGCCTGGATAAAGGAGGAGGGCGACGCTAATGGTCTTTGTTACCACACAGTGGTCGTTAAACAGTAAACAAGCAAGAAAAGTACAGGCCTTGAAGGGGCGCCTATATAAATTGCGATTGATTGAGAGGAAATTTGAACCCGCGTGCTATCATACCGATCAGTCGGCTGCCGTGCTGTGTAAAGAAAAGCTCGCTGTAGCACGGTGGCCGACTGGTGAAAGCCCAAACCATTTCATTTGTGACAGCAGTAGTAACAATAAGAGCAGAAACTGACCATTATGGAGTACGACGTAGTTTTATCATTTCCAACATACTCGCTATATTATAATGTTAAGATTGAAAAATGCTATGAACGCATTAATGTGTAGTATGTAGGCTACGTTATATTTATGTATATAACTAGATGACGATATATGCACACATACTATATACATGTATATATATACATATAGGGGCCTATATTGACAATATCAAAAACCTACAGGAAACTGGGTGATTGAAAAGGTTGATTCAAAGTCGGGTCGCTTTCCTTGAAATTCGAAGTAGAGTCTTCAAAAGAGCAGACAAGAATATTATTTATACAATGGACAAGGATTAATACTCATCATCATCATCATCATCATCATCATCATCATCATCATCATCATCATCATAATCATCATCATCACTATCATCATCGTTATCATCCTCATCGTCATCATCGTGATCGCCATCACCATCATCATAGTTTTCATCGTCATCGCCATAACTAACATGATCGTCGTCACCATATTTAGCATCGTCATTATTAACATAATCGTAATCATTATCATCGTTGTCTTCGTCATCATCATCATTTTCGTTATCATCACCATCGAGGAAATTGCTCGTATTTACAGATAGTGATATCCCTGAGATATAGATAATGTTCAGCTAGTTAGTGTCCACTCATGAGGATTATGATAACGATGCTCGTAGTTGTTGTATGGTTTAATAATAAGGTTCTAATCTAGGTGTGTAAATTCAGTCTTCATTGGCTGAACATCTGACCAGGACAGGCTGTACCTGGATAATTGCAGCTACCCTGGATTCAGGATTGGCCTTTGCTCTGATTGGTTAAACTTTTCGGCTGCTAGGACACCGCTTGTATAAATTGCCCGCTAATTCTAAGTAAGGATAAACTCCGCCACTGATTGCACTCTGTCAGTGCCAGTCCCAAGCCTGGATAAAGGAGGAGGGCGACACTAATCATTAGTGTGGCCCAAACTTACACGGGAATTTTTTTTGTTGAAACATGCTGCTCCACAAGGCTGCCCTTGTTCCACTTGACAAGAAGACTATGTGGTGAAAAAATTTAAGAGATTTGAGTATGTTTAGAGGTCGCGCCTTTTTGACACTTTTTGTAGAGATCGCGAAAACCGCACGTCGCGTTTCAATAGCTACATTACAAATTAGCATTAACACCATGAACTCCACGCACCTTCTTTCTAAATAATAATCTAGATGTCAACTGTATTTCAGTAAATTAAAGAATAATAAGCTTACTTACAAATAAAAAAGCTTGTTTTGAAGTTCTTTGTCTTTAGAAAATGGTTGCTGAATTAGAGGTCATCTTTAAATTTTGAATGCTAACTTATAGACTAAAGTTTTCATAACAATTCGATTAATTTACAATTGGATTGTTCACTATTGCTCCTCATACCGCTAAATTTGCATGATTAAAGCATTTTTTTTATTTGTGAAGCACTCCCTAACTGGGAAATACAACGCATGCCTTTTCACTTTGTATAATAAACGCTTATATGTAGCAAAAGCAGCAGCTAACATGGCATCAACCAGAAGTTCTCCACAATTTTGGCTGTTAGGGATGCCTAACAAGGATATTCTTGGGTCTGGACTACCAGCAAATGGGGCTATGTTTCATCACCAAAATGAGTGATTCTGGTGTTAGCTAGCTCCGGAAGTTGTATGACGGTTACAGTCTGCTGAAGAAGAATAGATTTCAAGATTTCTGCCAACTCAAAGAGGGACAGTTTAAGGTCGATTTAAATTAACTATTTGACATCTCACGAAAAGATGCAATGACTTTGATGACAAGTCAAGAGGACAAGCTCTTTCTAAAAATGAGAAAAAAGATCCTTCAAGTTTGTTGCCAAATCTTGACGAACAGAGAGACTTTACAATTCTCACAAGAATTTCAGCGATGCTCAAGCGGTTGTTCGAAAGTAAGAGTAAGTAGCCGCCCAATTGCAACTAAGTAGTGTTGTTACAATTCAATGATTTGTAAGCTTCTTGCATAGTTTCTTGAATACTCAGACCGTGTCATCAAAGAAAAAGCAGTGGAGGTGTTCAGTCGTCTTCTCTGGTATTTCACCGTGCACCCTGTGCCACTTGCTTTGTTTGATGAGAGAACAGTGAAAACATCAAGGCCACTATGGTGAAAACCTTACTTACCCACCTAATCAGCTATCCACGAAACGGCTGGACAGGAGATCCTTTGACCACAACACTACACTGGAGGCGTATGTCACAAGGAGTTCTTTAACCCTAGGGCTACCAAGCTTTTTTTGGTAACACGGACTACCAAGGGGGGTGGTTACCACCCCCTGGATTTCGTGTTTGGTTTTACATATCATAACTTGTAATATAGCAATGGATTCAGCATTCATTTCTGTACAGAATGGTATATTTAGTTGTACATTATGTGAATGCACCTCGAAATTATATCACTTTTAACAACGGAACCCATTAATTAGCAATATTGTATATTATTGCGTACATTTTGTACTTTTTGGATAAACAAATATAAGATTATGTATGTTTTGAAACTAATCTATGTATAAAAGATACACAAAATCATCCCTACACATGTTTATATAGTATAAATGTACATCCATACATATATATCCATACATATATATCGGTTTACGTTGTAATGCTGTATTCAGCGATTTTCACACAGATTACGCGTATTATTATTTATTTTGATCACTTCCGGTATTCAAAAGACAAAGATGTAGGTATACAAATGAAGCCCTTCATTCCCTCTAAAGAATGGTATCTTTGTTTCTCTTCCAGGAAGACAAATGAATATGCTACAGACAAAAACTAAGGGGAGTCCTTCCATTCAGCCATTTTTCACGCATATTACGCGTATTATTATTTATTTTGAGCACTTCCGGTTGTCACAGGTCAACTCAGGGACCATAGAAATGTAGCCCCACATTCCCTCTATAGAATGGTATAATTTGTGTCTCTTAATATTAAATGACGGATAAGATATAGTCGAAAGTCTAGAGGGGGGTGGTATCCACCCCCCCTGGTACCTCGGGTATATTGGCTATAACTTTTGAACGGTGTGAGATATCATCTCACATTTTACCTCAAAACGTGTGTAAATGAACCCCTACAGCTACCTAAAAGGTCAAATTTTTATTCCATACGGAAAAAGTTTGAAATGAATAAAACCTAGGGGTGGCAACCACCCCCCTTGGTAGCCCGAGGGGGTTAAAACTGCTTGCTCCTCTTACTATCCGGGGTCAAGAGCAAGCCAAAACTTTCCTATCGAAGCTTTCTGCTCTCTGACCATTGAACCCTACATTCCAGTCGATGAAGGCTAATGTCAAACTTTAGATGTAGTCAATGACTGTGCAGAACGTGGAGTGGCTCTGATCTAGTCTCACAATGATGTAGGCTCTACTAACTACGGATGAGTCAAAGAAACAATACTTGCTGCAGCTTGACTCCAGTCATCGCACAATGATTTCTTGTCCGACAAGAGCAATATGAAATAATCGCGGTTTTCGCGTTTTCCGGCACTTCAATGACGGTTATTTATGCAGACTGGAAAACTACTTTAATAATAAAAAATATATTGCATTACAAATTATTTGCATTTATTGCACTCTGACTAAGCAGTAACACTGAATTATTTATATTTTATTAGGCTGTTCAAAGTTCAAAATAATAACTGCCTTAAAATTCAAATTGATACATGTCTTTTGACGTTTAATACTATATAGTGTAAAAGTGTGCAAAAGGCGCGACCTCTAAATATAGTTCAATATGTCCAAAATTTTGCATACAGGGTTATATTTTCATGTGTAACAAGGGCAGCCTTGTGGAGCCAAACATTTCCAACTTTTGTTGTTTTGGGCCTCCCTACTAATCATCTTTGTTATGACACAGTGTCGCTAAACAGCAACTAACCAAGGAAGGCTGCTCGTCTCGGATTTGCTCGTGCTGGTTTCACTATATTTGGTGTGAAAGTCCAGGTTTGAATTTGCGAATACTAAAAAATTATTATTATTGAAAATTTATGTTGAATATCAAACCAATTATCACTAAGCATTGAACTTCTAATTAACGAGACACTTATTTGTAGACAATTATTGAACTTCAAGATAAGTCTTATTACCACCATTATTCTTATTTTCTTTATTCTTTGATTGTCGTCATCATTATCGTACTGGAAAAATGTATTGCTCATTAATAATAGTTAGGCCTACTGTCTAAAAAACACTTATCTGCCAGGAACTGACTGATGAAGTGCTTAAATCTCCAGCAAGTTCCAAAGGCAGCACTGATGGAGCAGGGTACAAGACTCTGGCACTTGAAAAACATGATCCTTTCAGATTTCCCGGACAAACTAGGAGTGTTGATCCACAGTAAAACTCACAAGAAGGAACTGGTGGATTGCTTTCTTCATCTCAAAGTTATGACAGATAGTATAACCCAGAGTTGTGGAAATGCTCAGAACACAATCATAGGAGATGCATTGCATAGTCCAAGTTCAAACAGGCAATCCACCAATTCTTTCTTGTGAGCTTTACTGTGGACCAGCATTCCTAGGCAGAGAGGCAGAGGTGTCTTTCTTTCTTGATTGTGTCTAAAAGTACCGGAGCTACATGTACCATTTCGGCAGCGTCCAAAAGCGTTGAACGTCAGTAACTGCGACAACGTCAGTGTTGCCTGAGACTTCGACGAGTAGCTTACTGTAGCTGAGTTTTGATGTTGGGACCGGTACAGGATCATGGCAAACCAATCCCATCTACCAATTAATCGTCTGATAATTCTTGGCAATCGCTGCCGCAAGAACAGGCGAACGATGTTTTCTTGTTGAGGATCACCCTGCAAATAATGCGTTTGCAACACATACAGGGTGAATGCCTTAGGTGTCGGCATCATGGTCACATGCCTTCCTCACTGCCGAACTAGCAGTCGAACTGGCATCCTCATCGAAGACAAGAAGGACATCTCGACCTTGCTTATGAGCCTGCTAGTGCTGGAAATGTGCAATGATCCTGCTTATCAAGTGGTAGAATTCACATGGCCACTCAAGCATGCTTCCAATTGGTCGACTCTGGTAGAGTACATTTCAATAAGATCTGCCAGTTTGAATATTGGCACATATTCATTGTCTGCTGGGGCATCTTCGATGTGTGTAACCAGTTCAGCAGCCCTGATTAATGGCGCTGCTCTCTTCTTGCTGGTCAGACCCCTTGCTGTGTCTGGCTCTGTTGTACAAGGACACAAGGCACTGTATATTGTAGTTGGCCTCCAATGCAATGGTGTCATATTAGCCAGCAGATTTCGATCTTGTAATTGCAGGGCACATTCTCTAACACGTGAAGTCAAGACCAAACATTGAGCCATGGTTCAATTATTCCGCATAAAGCACTGTTCTGTCTCATCAGAACTTGTGACGAAACTATGACGAGTGTACTTCTTATGTATCGGAGCATCAGTACTTCCCGCTGATTGTGTCTGTTGCTTTACAGCTCGTTCAAGTTTGATTTTGTTATACTGCAGTCGACAGCTCTTATGTCATGTAGTTTCATTCATGTTCATTGATTCTTGTAGATCTTGAACCTTCTGTCAGCCGGGAATAAATAAATTATTTACATTGCTACTTATCTTACTCGACCCTGGGAACACTTTGCAGCAATACAAAACAGTCTAATAACCTGCTAGTTTTGTCATGTTTTCTGGAAATTGCTGAAGATTTAAAGACTGGATCAGTCAGTTCTTGACAAAGCACACACTTATCCCAGAATGTGTTCTTGTCCACATATGCATCTGCAGCTGATATGATATGCTGCTGCGGATTTGCTATTTTTTAAACTTTGGACATTTTCTGCTACCACCACCTTAATATACAAATAACATTATAAAACAGTATAACGAGATAAATTAGATGCCATAGCTTGGAATATGCTATACTTAAGTCGACACATCGCGAGCCTATCACAGTTGATTTTCAAAATAGGTGGAAATCTTCACCTTCACCCCAAATGACGTCCCTCACCTTCACCCCAAATAACGTCCCTGGCTGCAAATCTCGTGTAGATAAGTGTTTGTTATTTGTTCTATTGGAATTCTTACCCCTAAATATGTATGTTTGAATACCAAGATTACGATTCTAAGCGAACTAGAAGCTGAGATATTGAAAAGTCTCTTTTTGTCGGCCATTTTGGAAAATGGCTGCCAATTTCGTGTAGATAAGTGTTTGTAATAGTTCTATTGGGGAATCCTTACCCTAATATATGCATATTTAGACACCAAGATCACGATCCTAATTAACTAGAATCTGAGATATTGAAAAATCTCTATTTCGGTCGGCCATTTTAGAAAATGGCTGCCAGGGGTTGTAAACGCTAAAAGAAAAATTGGCAAAAAAATGTTCTGTTTCAGAACCATCATATCGTGAATTTAAGCGTCGTTGCCAAGATTCTACCCAATTTATTTTACATAAGCCGACGGACTATAACGCGAGCCACTACGATGGCAAGACTGATGTAGGCCTACACGTCATGGGCGTGGTGGGGTACCGGTACCTAAATGAAGGAGAGTGTGATTGCTTAGAACGCTTTCTTCAGCTAGTCATGCGAGTGATTAAGGTAATTGTTGGCACTTGATATGGATGATATCTGGAATTCTGTTTCTTCTATTGCTGCCGATGATGATCATAATGATAGTAATGATCAATTTTAGGATGACGGAATATAATGAAGAAATGGCATCTGCGTTCATTGTTAGTACATGTCGATTGGTTCCAAAGTCATTTTCAGTTGTCTCGGATCACATGCAGGACTTAAAGGCGTCACCGAACTCTGCGCAAAATGAATATTCGATTTTGTGTGGCAGCTCTGCGGAGTTCTATATCCGATCACTAAATACATGCATTGACGACGCGGACTTTCTAGTCTCCAATGCTAGTGAACTGGCTTGCAATGACGACTTTCCAGTGTTGCCAGGTGACATGACTGGTCTAGCCGAAACGATCGAGTGCTACAAGATTCAACCATACGACATGTATCCAGGTTTTGTTCGATTACGAGTCTTTGGGAAACTGAACTTCAATTGGAAATATAAAAAGTACGAATCTAGCAATACAGCTTTTACATATAGCTACAGGGTGCTAGATATGGCTACTGTTGCAACTAAGTACATCCCTCATACACATAGCAGAAGACGGATGCCAAACATTGTCTGTGGTCCAGCGATTAAATGTCCAACAAAAGACGCTCCGGGACTTGATGCTGTCAGTAGCGTGTGGTGTCCTCAGTGGCCTAGAGAAGCACAAAATTGGCCTATACGACCAAGAAAATACGGATGGCCGACGAATAACACAATCTCCGAAGTTGTACAAAATGGTTGCCATGTCGTTTATGTTCAGCACCGTTCCTGCAGAGACGATAAACGACAGTGGAGATTATCATTTTCATTCGCTGAGATAATTTTACTTCAGAGTTGGACTCAAGTTCAACAGATTGTCTATCATCTGCTCAGGTTCTTCGCGAAGAGAGAATTGATACAAAAGGATTGTCCAAAGGAAGATGAGGTTCTCTGTACGTATCATTTAAAGACGCTAATGTTATGGACTTGTGAAAAGATGCCGTCGGAATGGTGGAATTCCTCTTCTGTTATTAATCTTTGCTGTGAGTTATTGAAAAAACTTTCAGAATGGCAAAAAAAGAGATACGGTCCAAACTGCTTTATTCCTGAAGCAAATCTATTTCACGAGCCATCGAGCTCCACATTGCTTGACAAGACTGAAAGACGACTTAATGATTTCAGCAATTCTGGAATACTCTGTAATTGGTTCGTCGAAAATTACATACGACCATTCATTCAGACAAATGTCAAAGTTAAGTGCACACTGGAAGAAACGACACATTTTATGAAATGCCTGCTGCATCTCCTTCAAATTTGGAAAGTGAGTGAATCAGAATCATTGGATTTAGTCCTTTTTTTCACATTCCTATTTTCTTATAAGAGTAGTCGTTCTGCAATAAAACAAGGGTCCAGTTCAGGACTGCGCGATAGCTTGAAATTTGGATATTATGGAAAATGTCATGAATTGAAAACAAACCATCGGCTGAGAAATCTTCCAACAATACAGAACGTCTTATGTTTCACTTACTATGACATCCTACTGCATATTTTGCAGGTTGTATATAGTTTAGGTTGCGGAGAAATTTCATGGGACAGTAATCTCTTTGTTGAATTTGTCAATGCAATTTCGATACATCCAAATTGTGTAAGGTCTCGGTATCACAACTTTCCGAAAACGTACACTGAACAAAATAGTCGAGTTCAATTCCTGCGTGCTCAAGACCTCATGAAAAATTTAACTGGATCAAATAGTCGTTCAGAATTTCAACTACTGTTTCTCATGTCAAAAGAGTTTCTTAGAAGAGCTTTAGAATACGAAGGTTCTAGACCTAACGGCATTGCTTCAGCAGCTTTGGCCTATCTGGCTGCTCTTAATTTTGCCACATCAGAATACCAGCAAGCAAAGCGCTTCTGCTTGGCTGTTCTCGCAGATCAGAATTCCAAGAAGGAAACAGAAACACTGAATGCAGGTTGTTTGTTGTTTATTGACGATGTCGCAAGAATCGTTGGTTTGTGCGTGATTCGCAGAAAGTTTACTGACAGTGATCTTAATTACATTGGCAAGCGGCTTTATCTTGATCTGCGTCTTTCACCAGTGGTCTTCGCTCATTATCTAAGAGTTTCATCTGCCGAAAAAATATCCAGTGATTTAGACTTGCATCATGATTTACCAGATTTGACATTTCCTATGGACGAATATTTAACGGCTTCATTAAAACCAAAATCTATTGATGCGATGAAGTCAGGAACTCTTGCTGACAGGCAAAGCGTTTATCGTAGAACAGATTCATTGAAAGTAACAGAGTCTACAAATGTGACTCCTTTGTTATTAAAAGAAACAGTAATCGAAATTCTAATGGAATATGGTTTACAAAATATGACATCATTCTACAATGTGATGCGCAAAGACTTTGGCATCCAATGCAACACAGCTGACTGCTATCGTGCTTTGAACCATTACAAGTGTCGCCAATACGATAAATCGTTAAATTTATGCGAACGAATTCTTCATGAACCTGATCTGCAGAGCGATTTGAAGGAGTTTGCATTTGCGAATGTTTGCGTGTTGCCACCGCTTGACTCATTTTTCGATAAAGACGTACAATCCTTTCTTGGATTGCACACGCTCTTTTATTATTTATCACCTCTGAATGACAAAATACGGAAATGTAAAGAGTACCATGGGTTGATATTTGCACAATGCTTTGTCAATAATGTGTTTTATTATGATAATGGACTCTCGAATTTCATTCTCGACCATCACTCCGTTAAATGTCACTACTTTCTTGGGAGACATTTTCTTGCAAGATATTTGAAAGTCAGAAGTTTTATTAACTGTAGTCTTCCGTATGCAGAGGCATTGACTGAATTTGCTGCTCATGAAGTTAGTCTTCCGTTTGAACTCATCATTCGCAGGTTTCTTCTACAAAAAGTTCGTGTTTTTGAAAATAATTCAAAGGTTTCATCGTACCAGTGACCGAATTATATTTTCCAAACTTTCCTCTTCATGATTTTGTACTTCAGAAGAATTAAACCTACTTCTACGATATTTTGGGTTGACCCGGCTATTTACCGTTATCGATGGTCTTGAAGGGTTTTCGTTGTTTTATTGTGAAGACTTGGAGATAGAAAGACCAATCTTTGTCACTTTTCAGCCAACAGCGCAAGTTACAGATACAGGCGGAATAGAGTCTCTTGGTTAATTTGGCGCTCGTAATAAATTATGAATTATATAAGTTGCGGAACAAACTATCTAGATGAAGACAGTTTGACTCAGCAGAAATATCAGCTGCATGACATCTGAAACTCATATAACAATGCGCCCACATGAGCTTCATAATATTATATCCTACTATTATATATGCGTTCCTGCATAATATAGGTATCCGTTGAATTGAGCGCGCACATTTCGCCGACCTTCATCTCAGCGACGTCGCGAAACAGAGCGCCGACACAATTCGGCGCCATCAAACACAGCGACTACACAATTCGCCGCCATTCATTTCAGCGCTGCTTCAATACTAAATACCGGGCGCAAACAACACGTCTTCTTGACAAGAACTTCAAAGCAAATTCAAAGCAAAATTGTTCTTAATATGGCGGGGTTTGGCGGGTAAACTTGCGCTTTAGGGGTCCCGAATAATGACACCCATATTCGAGGGGAGTATGTATTATAATCAGCCTAGTTCAATGAAGAAGTTTAGCACTAATGGCGTCGTGAGGGTCGTTTAGGGTCAGGTTAAGCGTCGTGAGCGTCGGTTAGGGTCAGGGTTAGGGTTTGTGTTGTCATTAGAAAATCTTCAAAGCGCATGAGCAATTGCGAGTGAAGGACTTGCCCAGGGTCCCTACACGGCGACTTTGAGGTGGATTCGAACCCGCAAGCCTCCGGCTGCAAGGCATCGAACATACGCCAACACCACCGCGCCCCACGTATGCCTGTACCGGGTACCGCAGGTTTACCCGTACCCGACCCGTACCCCGCGGATCGGGTACAGGTCGGGTACGCATTTCACGGGTCAGGTCGGGTACGGGTAGGGTCATCGCGGGTACGGTTATACCAGGTTTTACCCGTACCGACGTGAAGCTTTGGGGTTACAATGTCACCGTTACATATAGTAGAGAATGTAGACGCACAATGGGCCTGAATGTACTGTAAACAGTTACGTAGACCACGGAGTTAAAATATACAATGAAGCTTTGACAGCACAATAGTTGCATGTGTTAAGTTCCATACGTTGACTGCCTATTATTATTACAACAACTGCTGCTGCTGTTACTACTGCTACTACTACTACTACTACTATTCTATTCTATTCTATTTCTATTTATGGATTTATAAAAGCGCCTCTCACAGTACAACCTAATCAGAGGCGCTTCCAGTGCGAAGGGCCCCTCGAAAAAGAAAAGTCTTAAGAGAACGAGCAGAAACAGTAGTGCCCCAGATAACATCACAGCTCGAGTTATAGTAGGAAGGTCATTCCATAGCAAAGGGCCAACAGAAGCATAGGCACGATGCTGTGCTGTGGCAGTCCGAGACCGAGGAACTAGAAGGTCGTGATGGTCTAAAGAGCGGAGAGGACGTCCAGAGGTAGCTGAGATAGGTCGTCTGATAACATCACAGAGGTATCGTGGAGCTTGACCCAAAAACATTTTACACGTAAGAAAGAGAATTTTAAACTGAATCCTAGCAGTTAAAGGAAGCCAATGAAGGTTTTCAGTCATGAAAGTCGAAATATGGGAGAAACGAGGATGGCGGGCAATCAAGCGAGCAGCTGCATTAAGTACTGATTGAAGTGGAGCCAGACGGAGTTTAGGTAGGCCTATAAGTAATGAGTTACAGTAGTCAATGCGTGAACAGACAAAGGCATGAACCATGGAAGAAAAAATCAGCGAGGGGACAGATCGTCGAATGGCACGTAGACGCCGCAAGTGATAAAAACTGGACCGAGAGAGATTAGAGATATGCGCAGAGAAGGAAAGTGTACTGTCAAGAGTTACACCCAGGTCACGAACATTTGTCGAGAAAGTAAAATGAGGGAACTTCTCGGCAAGCAAATCATAATCAAGTTTAATTAGCTGCTGGCGAGTGCCAAGTCAGATCAATTGAGTCTTGGAAGAGTTGAGCGAAAGGCGATTAGAGGACATCCAACAATTGAGATCAGAAGAAAGAGATTCAATAGATTGGGAAAGAGCAAGCTGATGAGAAGAGGAGCCATGGACAAAGTCCTGAACATCATCAGCATAGAGATGACCAGAGGCTGAGTGTTTAGCAAAGAGAAGAGGGATATCAGCTGTAAACATGATATAAAGAAGAGGACCCAGCACAGATCCTTGTGGGACTCCACATTTAACAGGTACCCATGAGGTGCGAGAGTCTCCTAGAATAACCATTTGGGTACGATCAGTAAGATAGGAGCGAAACCAAAGAAGAGGAAGGCCACTAAGACCAAAGGAAATTTCAAGGCGATGTAACAGAATATCATGGTCCACCATATCAAATGCTGAAGATGCGTCAAAAAGTGCTAAGAGAGAAACATGGGATTTATCCATAGCAGAATAGATGTCAGAGAGAAGAGAGAGAAGAGCAGTTTCAGTTGAGTGGTGAGCTCTAAAGCCAGATTGTCTGGGCGGTAGAAGGCCTGACTGCTCAAGGTAAGGAAGAAGTTGCAGAGAAACAAGTCGCTCTAAAGTCTTTGAGAGAAAGGAAAGATTTGCAATAGGGCGATAGTTTTGGCATATGCTAGGATCCAGGTTGGGCTTCTTAAGAGTGGGAAACACAATAGCACGCTTCTCAGATGCTGGAAGGAGACCTTCTGAAAGGGACCTGTTAAACAAGTAGAGAAGAAAGGGAACAATGTCATCTGGTACATCAACAATAACAAACGGGGGAAGGGGGTCAAGTTCACATGATTTTAAATTAGAAGTAGAAAGAAGATGACGCAGTTCTGATTCAAGGATAGGTCGAAAGTCCTTGAAAACCGACTCAGTAGAAGTGTAGGAAGGAGGTGGTGAACCGGCTGTGGAATTTCGGAGATCGTCCAGTTTAGTTGTTAGCATCAGTAGAAAATCGTCCGCTGAGAAGGAAGGATTCGCGGATGTACGAGAGGATCGTCCCAGTAGACCGGAGATAGCGGACCAGAGACGTTTAGGATTCTTTGAGTTCCTGTTGACCAAATCCTCCCAATACGCAGCCTCCTTCTGACGATAGAGACGGTGAAGGGAGCGAAGTTGATTGATCCAAACGAGACGATCGGCTGGATCTCTAGAACGTCGTAAACGTCGTTCAAAACAACGGGTTCGACGACGCAGTTGATGACATTCTCGATCGAACCAAACTGTAAGCGGTCGAACGCGAATCTTGACACCACGGAGTGGAAGCATCTTGTCGAGAAGGTTGCTGATCGTAGAGGAGTAGAGATCGTAGAGTTGTGAAGTTGACTGAGCATCTAGTTGCGAGGTAGAGGAGAAGAGAGGCGAGTTTCGTAAGGCCTCACTGAAGGCGCCACGGTCAAGGGACTTCCATCCACGAAGATACCGTAGAGCATGAATGGGTTGTGGATGAAGAGCAGGGATAGCGAATTCAATAAGAGAGTGATCGGATAACGTCGGCGGCAGGATTCTTAAATCTTGTAACGTAACGTCTTCAGGAGTGATGACAAGGTCAAGAGTACCGCCGTGAAGGTGTGTAGAGCCAGAGACATGCTGACGAAGACCAAATTGTGTTAGAAGATCCAGAAATCGTTTCGAAGGAGGTAGAGAAGGGTCTTCCAAGTGTAAGTTAAAATCACCAATGATTAACAGTTGACTATTGCGAGTGATGAGGCTCTCTAATACCGAAGAGAACTCGTCAAAGAAACTGTCAGAGGGCGCATCAGAGCCAGGCCTGTAGACAGTTAGCAATGTTAACGAACCACGAGGGGTCGCAATACTTATACAAAGTGCCTCGAACGAAGTAATTTCCATATCGAGAACAATCCGGGAGAAACGAAGCGTAGAGCGAAGGTACACGACGATGCCGCCACCACGAGCAGGTTGTCCACTGCTACTGCTACTACTACTACTACTACTACTACTACTACTACTACTACTACTACTACTACTACTACTACTACTACTACTACTACTACTACTACTACTACTACTACTACTACTACTACTACTACTACTACTACTACTACTACTACTACTACTACTACTATGCTACAACTACTGCTGCTCCTCCTCCTACTACTACCATTACTACTACTACTACTACTACTACTGCTACTACTACTACTACCACCACTACTACTACTACTACTACTACTACAACTACTACTACTACTACTACTACTACTACTACTACTACTACTACTCCTACTACTACTACTACTACTACTACTACTACTACTACTACTACTACTACTACTACTACTACTACTACTACTACTACTACTACTACTACTGCTACAGTAGTAGTATTCTATGGGTTATGGGCCAGGCCCATGATCCCCGGCCTATTACCTCCGGCTCATGGTCCCCTGGCCCGGCCCAAGACCGATTTTGAGTTGATTTGAGGCTTTGTAGCCCCTCGCATTGGATGTTGTATTATTTTCAAGTAGGCCTGTGAGATCTAGCGGTTATGGGCCAGGGACCATGGTCTCCGACATATAATACCCTGCTCATGGTCCCTGGCCTCTACCCGACACCAATTTTGAGTTGATTTCAGGCTATGGAGCCCCCATCACAATGGAGGTTGTATTATTTTCAAGTAGGCCTTTGAGACCTAGCCGGTTATGGGCCAGGGACCATGGTCTCCGACCTATAATACCTGGCCCAATGGACCTGATCCCTGTCCAAGACCTATTTTGAGCTGAATTGAGGCTCCCATAGCTCCATCTCAATGGAGGTTGTATTATTTTCAAGTAAGCCTGCCTGCCTATAGTGCCACTGGTACTGGCAGGATATTTGGGCCTCTATTAATTTATATTTTTATACCTGAGGGCGCCACGAACCCTAGGGCAGCTGTCTGGCACAATAGACTCAGCCAGTTGGCTTCCCACTGTGTTCTAGGTGACACACCGCAGTATGGACCAAACGCATGGTTACCACCACCATAAATGTTTAACATGCATGTGAGATATTGAATTAAACAAATAAATACATAAGCATATACAAAGTTTACAATGTTTGGAGAAAATACATGTAAGTGGCTTGTTGTTGGTAAGACAACTCTTTGTTGTCGTCGATGTATTGGAAAGTATTGTTTTGCTCATTTTGCGCGACTTCGCAATGGTGGCGGAACGAGACCATGTTCTGAGTGTGGGAAGGGTATTAAGACATTAATATCGCTGTTTGAGGGGAGTGGTTATTATAATTCCAAGCTAAGAACGAGGCGCGGTGGACTAAAACGTGACTTATAGTAGAGTGGAAGCGGCTGTCACCGATTTCCGTTGAATAATCTGGGTTGAAACACCAATTGAAGAAAGGAATACGTTGAGATATATTTTAAATAAACTTCTATCTATCGCACCTTTGTCCATGAATGAGTACATTGAGCAGCTGCCAGCTGAGTTTAACGGTCCTCCAGCTCTCCGGAAGATTATACGGAATATTCTAGATGAACCAATTCCAGAAGGAACCAAGCGGCGCTTGGTGAATCCACTACTTCCGAGACCAGTTCCTTCAGTGCGAAAATACAGAGGTTATAACGAAAAGCTCTTCTGACAGAGTTTGATCCCCTCCTGTCCAAGAAGGATAGAGGTGGGCCGCCACCCTTTCTGCTATACAAAGAATTTACTAATCAGCTTAGAGACTATCATGCTGATGTTCCTCATGGTCATTATTTGAGGGAGACGCATTGACTTTCTTGAGTGCAATGCAGCCGGGCATCGAGACACTGCTCAATGAACAGCTTTTCAGGCAGCACGGTGTGAAATACTCACAAGTGTTAACGGTTGAGTTGGAAAAGTTGGCGTTCACTGTTGATAATGTTTACGACGACAAGGCTGCCCCTGGCACCGTCACCACCACCGCTTACTTTTGGAGTAAACCATAGCCCATTACCAATGCGCGCAACATCAAAAGAGTTGTACGAGCGACCAAAGCCGAAGTCTTAAAAACCTTGAGTCGTATACTAAAGAGGGATCCGGCTGGAGATAAAAACGAGTTATGGCACTAGATATTTGTATTGCGAACTATCAACCATTTCGAGGTAAGAGTTACTTCCCAACACCTAAATACATACCTCCTCGCACGGTCATAAATGTGAAAAATTTGTACAATCGTGCTTTGAGTGGGCAATCCTTAGCGCCTTATATCCCGTTCAGCATGGGAAACATCCAGCCCGGTCGGCCTCGTCGCGTTCACCTCAAAAAGCTGGATTTCACTGGAATCACATTTCCGATAGATGTAAGTGATATCGACAAATTTGAACGACATAATCTAGCCGTATCGGCAAGCGTGTTCGGATGGGATCGTAGTTTGTATCAGATTCGTGTATCAAATCAGAACACAGACCACAATGTTGACCTTCTACTACTAGCCGACGGTGAGAAACAGCACTATGTCTGGATCAAGGACTTTGCCCGCATGCTGTATAAAAACAGCAACTATGAACACAGGAAGAACCTATGCCGTCGTTGTCTCCATGTATTCTCTAGGCAAGACTTGTTGGACTCCCACACCCAAGATTGCCGTGGTATTAGCAAGAAACCACAGCGGATTGTGATGCCTGAAGAAGGTAAAAATATACTCAAATTTAAGAATCACCATAAACAGATGCGAGTTCCATACATTATTTATGCTGACTTTGAAGCACTAAATATCCCAGTCGAAGACCCGGAAGAGAGTAATACCAGACTCATTGCCGAGCAGAAACCATGCAGCTTCTGTTAAATAATAGTCCGCTGTGATGGTCTCTCATACAAACCCGTACTTTATCGTGGACAGAACGCTGCAGAGGAATTCCTTCATCGCGTACAAGGTGAGTTAATATCAAACAAAAATTGGCTAATACATCGAAGTTGGTCATGACAGAGACTGATCACCAATCATTTCGTGAGGCTACCGAGTGCCACATCTGTGGAGAATGGAGATGTATTAGAAAAAGACAAAGTCCGCGATCATTGTCATATAACTGGTAAATACCCAGGAGCAGCACACAATGAGTGCAACCTCATGCTACGCATATACCCCGATAAGTGTAAGGTGCCAGTGGTCTTTCACAACCTAAGGGGTTACGATATAATTACCTCATAATGCAGGCAATGAGTGGTTACGAGGCTGGTAAAAACACCTTTATTCCAAATTCAATGGAAAAATATATGACATTAAGCTTAAGCCAGCTCCAGTTCATCGACAGTCTCCAATTTCTAAACAGTTCTTTGGATAAGTTGTCAAGCAATTTATCAATTGATGATTTAAAAGTCACAGCGAACCATAGTACAAAACTATATTCATTGCGGCGAAAAGGCGTTTATCCCTATGATTATATAGATAGCTACAGTCGTTTCGAAGAAGACCAGCACCAACCTAAGGAGGCATTCTACAGTAAGTTGACCAGAGAAGACATTTCAGATGTGGATTACCAACACGCCCAACGAATTTGGAAAAAGTTTGACTGTAAAAATCTGTGTGACTACCACGTCCTATATCTTCGAACTGATGTACTTCTACTTGCAGATGTTTTCGAAACTTTCAGAGCCACATCGATGAAGCATTATCAGCTAGACCCAGCATACTATTTCAGTCTACCTGGAATGGCTTGGGACGCGTTGTTGAAAAAGACAAAAATCGAACTCGAACTATTGTCAGACATCGACATGCATTTGTTCTTTGAAAGAGATCTTCGAGGTGAAATATCGATGGTATCCAAGAGATTCGCAAAAGCCAACAATCCACAATGTCCTGATCACGATACCACGAAGCCAAACAACTGGATTATGTATCTCGATGCAAATAATTTGTACGGATAGGTTATGCAGCAAATGCTGCCAACAACTTTAGTTGATGGAAAAATGAAGATTCTTCATTTTTAATTAATCAAAATTTTCTGAAAGAAATCCTGGCACACCGGAAGATGCCCCAGAAGGATTCTTACTCTAAGTGGACCTTGAATACCGAACATATCCATGACGACCACAACGACTATCCATTAGCCCCACAAACCATATCAATCCGAGAAGATTGGTTGAGCCACTAGCTATCAACGCTTGCTAGTGGACCAGTTGGGAGGCAAGTTCACAGAGTGTGTAATGTTGGTATCCAGCCTACGAAAGAAGGAACGATATGTGGTTCCTTACAGAAATCTCAAACTATATCATTCGTTGGGCATGCGAGTTAGCAAAGTTCATCGTGCCATCAAATTTCGACAGGAAGCATGAATGAAGCTGTACATCGAGATGAATACAGACATGCAGTGACGCACACACTTCAGATTGCGTTTAGTCTACCTTGCCTATTCATAGTCGGCCTGCGCTTCAGAGCATTCTAACAAAGCCTTAACAAAATTATGGCCACAAACACCAGGCTCTTGCGGACTTATTTTTGCCCGGTCACTAAGCTGGTCTGCTTGACGAGGCTTTGTGTGGCGCTAGGAAATCTCCAGTATTTTCTCAGCCACAGTAGTAGACTGTAATTGCTAAAATTGTGCAAGTGACAGTGTCATTGAACGCTTACAGCTACAGACGTCGAGCTTATAAAAATATAAATTTTATCGGGATTGAACTGCTTTATTAAGGTACATAATTTGGTTTCTCGCGACTGCCACTGTTCATTCCTTAATTGATTTTGTATGCAATTTTTCCATTTAAAATGTAGATGTTTGTCTTGGACTTATCTTATTTTTAACTTGCAAACTCGGCTATTGTGAGTACACTGCAGACCGTACATTGTCGGTGAAGATGAGGGCCCTCATGTGTCGAAGCAAAGAAAATCAAGTTGCTATACAATGACACTTCAAACTAATGGCTGTCCCAGGGCTAGCTTTAGGGAAGGCTCTTCTTTTCTTCTTCGTCTATCTATAACTAATGACTATTTTAGGCATTGTTTTCGGATAAAATCCATACTGGTGGATTTCCTTGTGGCAAGTCTTTTTCTGGCTTTTCTGGCTGTTAAATATTCATGACCAGACGCCAGTATGCGATTGACTGGGGTTCTGACAGCAGAACAAGTAGCCTATGCTCGTCATTTGCACATGTTTCAATCTACGATTAAATATTATAGTAAGGTTGTTTTAATTCACCCGGCATAATATATTTAAGCGCTTTTGCATGCTAAAACTGAAAACTTAATTTAGAACCCTTTGGGGACCCTAAATAGCAACTGAAAAAAACTTGAAAATTTTCCCCAAACATTATCATCTACCAAAGAAACATTTTGGCTGGTGAGACCCAAGACTTTCAGAAAAAGGTTTTCCTTCTCCATCCTTCTATATATATATATATATATATATATATATATATATATATATATATATATATATATATATATATATATATATATATATATATATATATATATATATATATATATATATATATATATATATATATATATAATCTTTATACTGATGATTAAATTAATTGCAAGAGGAGATCAAGGTACCAATCCACTTCAATTGAACAACGATCGATTTCAAAAATTTAACCTATTTTATCGTTCATTTCATTTGACACGGTTGATCATAGCATCCAAAGCAAGCATATGACAAGGGTTCTGTAGAATGATCAATGATCATCTCAAACATGAATGAATAATTTTAGCTTAAATGATCACACATCTATCAATTCAAAAGATCTCAAAGGTTCTTAAGTTTTGCTAATAAATTTGTCCACAGTTGTTGCCGTAGGTTATTATGAATGTTTACCATGATGAACAACTTTGTTAATAACAAAAATACAATCGTGGAATTTGACCATCAACCTCATTAGTGTACGGCGATTCCGGATGCTTTGAAAAAGTGAATGTGACATTTTCTTTTGTGCATACTGCTTGACTTGGTCGACCAAAGTGGCCGATTTGACCATTACGGAAAGTTTTGACTGAATAAATAATTCCAGCTTTTATGAATATTGGTACAGCTATTGAAACTTTAAACTGGTTTGCATCGCCAGTAGAAGGAACTGTGAGTTTTTTCTTGAACAGAGAATTGGTGGGATTCAGAACTTCGACATCGACGTCATATCCAGCGCCATTGTGTCCCGTGTATAAACCAATGCCAGTAAGTACAATGTCTTGATCAGTTTTGAAATTAATCGCATCAATTCCTGGTGGTGCATACCATCCCCCTGGTGTTGTATACCATCCCCCAGTTAAACAAGTTAGTGTTCGCTCGATCCAGACTTCCTCACTCAGTCTTCGCTCAGTGGGAAATAGTACTTGAGAGCCTTTGTTCTTTGTCGTTAAAAAGTAATAGACTGACGCTTTCTCCACCCCGTCAATATATTTTTTCCTTCACTGATTTCAGCGAATTCAGTAACTTCCATGGTTGGAAAACGTATCTTATACAGTAGATCTCCAAGTATCTCTCTAATCTGTTGGTCTGTTGGGTTCTCTATTGATCCTTTACACTGAAGTTGGTGCTTAGCCCAAGCTAAACAGGTTTCATATAAGACAATCTCCTTTACTAGGATCTTATCCATCTGAAGTATGGTCTCCATGGTCTGTGGTGATGCAGACAGAATTTCTGTCCCAGTAAGAACGGTATGAGCATTCTCATAAATCAGCTCAATACATTTATTCTTGAGCTCCGAGTCATCAAATAATAAACTCTGTTCCAGAACATGGATGACGTTGTTTACATCGAGACCTTCCGAAAGACATTTTCCACATTCTCTTACTAACTTAGGCAGCATATACTTATTGGCGGCGTACATCAAAGAAGCCGCTGTCTCAACATTGACTGAGATGTCTTCACAATAAATGTAGCTAGAAACACAAAAATATTAAGAATACAGTTGAGCGCTCTATACACACACACACACACACACACACCTACACGCGCGCGCACACACACACATACATACATACATACTGACGTATGGCCTTGGCGATGCTCCCGCAGAGTCCCGCGCGCATAAGCCGCAGTTTATGGAACACCTCCATCCCTCTCTGTTGTATGCCCGGTGCCCATTTTGAGTTTCATGATCAATGGTGTGAAGGCGACTGATCAGGTCTCTCCCTCTTCCTTGGTTCAGATTTAGCCGGGATCTAGTCCCGTTGCCCGAGGGAGACGACGTGGACGTACTGAACCACCTCCCTCCCATACATACATACACACAGACACAAACAAACAAACGCCCATATATATATATATATATATATATATATATATATAGAGAGAGAGAGAGAGAGAGAGAGAGAGAGAGAGAGAGAGAGAGAGAGAGAGAGAGAGAGAGAGTGAGAGAGAGAGACAGAGACAGAGACAGAGACAGAGACAGACAGAGACAGAGACAGACAGAGACAGAGAGATAGAGAGAGACAGAGAGAGAGAAACAGAGGCAGAGACAGAGACAGAGACAGAGAGAGATTATATACGTGTGTCTTAAAACAGACCCAATACCTTCCTTTTCTCCCTGGAGCAATGGACACCATTGGGCCGATGAAGATCTATATTGACCTACGTAAGAATCTTTTCCGAAGGGCAGAGAACTTAAAGAAAGAAGAATCTTTTCGGTAGACAACTTTTATTTTTTTCTGCTTAAGTAAAATATAATTTTATTACTCAAAAATTGTTTCTAAACTTACAGGAGGATATTCTTGAAGATATTAGCGTCAATATCATCCATTATAATCGTTGTATTTCGTTCAATCCTGCTCTCAGTCATTCCACTGGAAAACATTACTTCAAAAACAGCGCTGCGGGAGATCAACATATACTTATGAGCCTGGATTTTGGTAATTGCGCCATCTGCTGCTCCAACCTCGAAGCAGACGTCAGTTTATTGTATTGTATTGTATTTTCGTTTATTGATCTACTCTAGCTGTCATAACGCAGCTAGTTACAAGAATTCATTCATCGATAGTTACTATTGGCTACAGTGAAACGTGTTAAGGCTTAAAGAGTCATGCTGGGTCAGGTAGATAAGCTTGGCTTTATTGTCTAGATATGGGACTCTAATAAATGTTTTTAAACATCATGCGTGGAATGAAGATAGTTGCAATTTCGTTGTCCAACATGTATCGCATGCACTCCGTCAACGTCTTTTCCGATTGCCATCCAGATTCACCTTTCGAAGCCATGATCTGAAAATTAATTACTAAAACACTTCCTAAGGCACCTCGTCAAAATAGCCCCGTCGAAATAGTTCCGTCAAAACAGCCCCGTCAAAATCTCCCATGACCAAAATAGCCCCGTCAAAATCGCCAACCGACAAAATAGCCCCATCAAAATTGCCAACCGACAAAATAACCCAGTCAAAATCGCCCCGTCAAAATCGCCCGTCAAAATAGCCCCATCAAAAACGCCAACGACAAAGCAGTTCCACAACGGCTAACAAGTTCAATGTTACAAGTAGTGTGTCCAGTTCAACAAAAATATTATAACCGATAATTCAAAGAGGTGGTTCTAACACAGACTGAACATAAGGGTAAGGTATATAGGGAAGACCTACATCCTAAGTGGTATTTTCAAAACGATTACGAGGTCGTCACTAAAGACAAATTAATTGGTTAATTGGAAATCGATTCACCAATTGGTAAGATCAAACGAGTACTTCGACGGGGTATCTGAATGAAGATAAGAGTAAGGTAAATAGGAAAGACCTACTTCCAAGAGATAATTTGCAAACGCTTAGCAGGTAACGAAAGAAGAAAAGTGAGTAAATAATGAATAATCTGGTTGAATACATTTTCAAATTGTTTTCTTGTTGAAATGGACACATTACTTGTAACAATAAACTAGTTAGCCATTGTGGAACTGCTTTGTTGTTGGCGTTTTCGGCGGGGCTATTTTGACAGGGCTATTTTGTCGGTTGGCGATTTTGACGGGGCTATTTTGGTCATGGGCGATTTTGACGGGCTGTTTTGACAGGGCTATTTTTACGGGTCACCACTTTCTAAACATCTTCTATAGACTCCTTTCCAGGATGGATTTTACTAACCTATATGATATAGTATGTTGATATCAAATACAAGAAGCAATTTTCAATTAAAACAACTGTCTAGGCATTACCTCTTATGACTTATCTTACTTGGAGCTAGAATAGTTTCACGCCTCGTTTGTCCTGCTATAGCGTTACAGAATGATAAATAGTTTAGCGAACGTCATATCAACCATTGGCCCATCTTTCAATATAACGTTCAGACTGCTTGCAACAGTTATCGTTGAGGAGAACATTTCTGGGTTTCCAGAACGCTATTTGCTTTCATTCTGCCAGGAAATTGTTCAGGTTTACATACAAAACCTTACAGCCTCAAAATGTTGTTGAGCAGCTTTCCCTCCTCGAACCCCTACAGGTGGTTGTGTTGGCCGCACAGTCCTCCACATCAACGCTATCGACTATAATTACTACTTTGTTAGAGTGGTAAGGAGATGATAGACTTTGAAATACAATTTGTCTGGTGCACCAACGTTGCTCTTTCCACCGAAAACAAGACTGCTGCCTTTCCGGACCAACTCAATAAATCACGTGCCCGGCTGTCAGCGACCTTTGACCCTCTTCTTTTCCGGGCTGAAAACCAGAACGTGATATAGGCCTACTTGTATATTACAGGTGTGGCACTGTAATTGTATGTAGTGACACTGAAATTTGAACATCTATAAATATGCAAAGGAGGTAAGAAGGAGGAGGAATTAGAGCAGCACAGCGAGAAGGAATTCGAAAAACACTACCGTCTGCTAGCGAGTGAGGTCTCTTCACCAACCAACAAGCAACAGTCTCACCAACGTCACTATGGTCATAATGGTGGTGGAGGTGATAATTCCTGAAGGCGATGACCCGACAAAAGAGCACCGACACATTAGAGTGAACGACAATATAATTTTTTTATGAAGTGTAGCCTACTGAAAAAGATTCTACTAAAGATAATTCTTAATAATTATAATACCTCCAATAATGTCTATAAATCAGCAGCGTGTAAACGAGACGGTAAAACCGTAGTTTAGGTTGGTAAATTATTTCTATGTGGTTTAGTTTCATCAATCCAACTCCTATTTAAGCAAGGAATTAGTTTCATCAATCCAACTTATTTAAGCAAGGAATTATTTTCATAAATCCAGCTGCTATTTAAACAAAGAATTACCGGTAGTTTCATCTGTAGGGCTTATATTTAAGCAAAGAATTAGTTTAATCAATTCAACTTCTATTTAAGCAAAGAATTAGTTTAATCAATTCAACTTCTATTTAAGCAAAGAATTAGTTTAATCAATTCAACTTCTATTTAAGCATAGAATTAGTTTAATCAATTCAACTTCTATTAAGCAAAGAATTATTTTCATCAATGCAACTTCTATTTAAGCAAAGAATTATTTTCATCAATACAACTTCTAATAAAGCAAAGAATTTGTTTCATTAGTCCATCTTCTATTTAAGTTAAAATCTCATATGCAATGCAGCCTCTCCTTTACAGGATAAACAAATTCATTCACTTAGAGCACGAATATTTCTGCCGACTGACCCTTTAATTTCCAGCATTAAGTTTATATGGATTTTTACAACTATTACACGACATATTCCCTCAGATTTTGTACTAACAAGGTTCACACAAAATTAATGTGAAGCTTTTATCAAAATAATTAATTCTCAGGTCCACGAGTATGGAATTCCCTTCCTGATTTTCAAACGAATGTAGGCTACCGACTCTAAAAGCGCTGAATCGTCGAGTATCTAACAGAGCAGATCAAACGAGTGCAATTTAAAACAGCAAAATGTATGCTGCATAGAGTCAAAGGCAACAGTAGGCTACGTAAGTGCAGTGACCGACTGTTCCAGGAGTAGGCCTACAGTAACAGTCCAACACAAGAGAACGCACGAGGTGAATTAAGATAGAGTGGCAACTGCATAGTTCATTGCAGAACGCAACGATCGCCGACTCAACTTAAGTATGTAATTTGCTTGGCAATTTAGCAATTAAGCTGCCTAAAGACTAAGCCAGCAAAGGCAACGTCATGTCTAGACTTCACCACAGCAGATACAGAATAAACAACCCGTCCAAACACAAGTGGCACTTACAAACTCCTCCTTCTCGTCCTACACCGTCAAGGAGTCTCCTGAAACTGCTGGTCTTAGATAGTTCTCTTAGAAGGACCTCTTTCTGTTCTCCCTGGGTTCCGGTCGTGTTTCGGAAGTGATCCTCTCTGTTTCGTTCCGGTTCCGAGAGGATACCAGAGACACGAGCGCAACACAAAACAGCAATCCTTCTCCGTCAGAAGCTGTTCAGAACTGACACCGCCAACCAACGACATGTTTAGTCTGTTCGTTTTGTTCTTCTGCGGCTGAGCGAGGATGATCATACTAAAATTATTCTAAAATAAGTCTAGTTGCTGTGTACGTGCCACCGGCTTAAGCAACAGACTCCGCTCAACGCTGAACGGAAAGAGTCATGCAGGGAGAGATGAAGATAGTGTCAGACTAAGATCTTTCCAGTCCATCAGAAATCGTGGTGTCTGACCGAGGATAGGGCTGCGCTGCATAAGGGAGCATAGCTGCTGAGACCGCCACCTGCTCCGAGGGATTGAAGGGCGGAGGGAAGGAGTTGGGAGTGAGTGGGATTGTTGCTCCTAGCAACAGGCTGGCTCTTCCCAGAAGCAGTGTTTGGGCAAGCGATCGCAGCGATTGGGTTCGGTGGAGGGACTGACAGACAGAGAGACATACACTGACACGCAAAGTCACACAAACATAAGCTGAGACAAACATACAGACATCGACAGTAAACAGTTAATTATAATTATACAAACAGTCTGATAGACACATACAGATAGACATACGCACAGACATTAGCACGAGACAAACGCCGACACCTTGCCACAACAATAAAAGTTAATACATCAGTAAGAGAGGAACATGATGGCCGCCGTATAGACGCGTTCAGTGGTTGAAGCTCGGTTTGCCAACACCGAGCTGTAAATAGAGCTAGTGTCAGCCTGTCAGATCACAATATTCAGCTGACGGTCATCGAAGCCGTCGGACCGAAAAGATAGCCAAATAATGCAGTAAAACATAATATCTATAGATACGAAGAGACTATATTGAAACTCTCTGTGGCTGCCTCGTATAAGATTTAGACATCAGCTAGAAACTTTACCTTTTCAAATTGCTTATCCACCATAGGTCGCATCTCTGTCTTACGAACTGATCTTCCGAATTTGACCTGATTACGGCTTCGAGCGCTCTAACCAAACGGCCACCCTGCACCATACAGTACCCCATGCAGTAAACCATTGCCTAGAAGTGGCTTAATTAATGGGAACCTAAGCATATGAAGTTAACAGGCTAGTTTTGACGGAACAAGGCGACATTGGTATTGTGTGGTCAAAGGGACGACCCTTTGTATGTGATTTTATCGCTTTAATATTGAGGATAATCGAATAGCTTATAAAGCAATTTACTTCTTTTCATACGCATTGCTTCGCATATATATTTTTACGACTCAGACCTCATAACTACGCTTGTGCTGAGCTCGGAAACTTCCTTGTTTTACTCAAAAGTAAATAATGCCTACTGCGCTACAAATGCATAAGTAAAAACAAACTTCGGCTGCGGAAGATGCTGGTAGGAAATGACAGCGATCGAATGGTCAGCTTTCATCACACGAGGGTTAAACAAGAATGGTCGAAGATTACATTAGGTCTAAACTTCATTATCGCAGCCTAATTTATGAGCTTTTCCAAGTCAACACTTATGTGAAGAGACGGGTCCAAAATTTAACCGATAGTGCACAATAAACTTAAAAGGAGAAAGTTCAAAACATCTTCTTGAAATATGTTCCGTCTGCGACTAACTAGAATTATTTGTGACAAAATTTTGTTTTGCAACACTTGGAAACTTTCATAATTTCTGTGAACTCTTGTATTAACATTTCTATGTCGATCACTTAACTAATCCATAGCTTTAATTTATCTACAGGGTCCAATGCCAAAGCTTTTATTGCACGAAAACGCGTTGCAGTCAAGAATACAATCACAGCTCAAAAGGCGTTTTCTAGTCACAGTCTCCACATAATTAGGGTGGTTATATTCTAAGCCGCGAATGGACAAAATATCCACAAAGTAAGTTTCAGTATTTAATATTACTCATTACAAAAAGCAGATTTTACACGAAAGCAGACCTTCATTATATAAATACCATAAAGTCAATTTTTTATTGTTGTTTAATAACACGAAGCTTTTGTAGGAGAAATCCGCGAATGATGTGTTCAAACGGAAAATTCGTTTTCTGAGCAGCAAATTCAGTCATTGCTTCTGCATACGGAAGATTACAGTCGATACAACATCTCAGCTTCAAATATCCTGCAAGAAAATGTCTTCCAAAAAATAAGGGCATTTAGCAGAGTGAGAAAAGGGAAGAAACGACAAGAGATCACTTCTAGAAAAACATGTATAATCGACGAACGCGTACGAAAATGTTGGATCATCAGTTACATCAAATTTTCGCATTTCATCATTAAGAGGTGATAAATTACAAAAGAGTGTGTGAACTCCAAGCAACGACTGTATGTCTGTATCGAAATAAGAGAAAAAAGGTGGCATCAGCAAAATATTCGCAAATGATAATTCCTTCAAATGGTTCTTCAGATCAGACTCGTGCAGAATTCGTTCACATAAAAGCAACACTTCGTCGTATTGACGACATTTGTAAAGGTACAAAGCACCATAGCAGTCAGCTGTGTTGCACTGGATTCCAAAGTCCTTGGAAATCACTCTGTAAAATGAAGTCATATTTTCTAAAGCATATTCCATTAGAACACCAATTACTGTTTCCTTAACCATGAATGGATTCACATCTGTAGCTTCTATCAAAGGGTTCATATTTGTAGCCTCGGTTTGTGTCAAAGAATCTGTTCTGCGATAAACGGTTTGTCTGGCAACATTGAAATTAGTACATAACTTCATCGCAGCAAGAGATTTCGGCTTTATTAGAGCTTTCAGATATTCGTCCATAGGAAATACTGAATCAGGCAAATCACGATGCAGACCTAACTGTTTGGATATTCTTTCGGTAGATAGTACAGTCAAATAATGAGCAAACACCTCAGGTGAAAGACGAAGATCAAGATAAAGCCGACTATTGATGCAATGAAGATTATTGTCAGTAATCTTCATGTGAAGCACATGCAATCCAACGAGTCTTGCGACATCGTCAATAAACAACAAGCAACCTGCATTCAGTGTTTCGTTTTCCTTGTAGGAAGTTTTTTTCACGAGGACATCCATACAGAAGCGTATTGCTTGTTGATATTCTGATGTTGCGAAATGGAGCGCAGCTAGATAGGCCGAAGCTGCCTGAAGAATGTCGTTCGATATAGAATCTTTGTATTCTAAAGCTTGTCTAAGAAATTCTTTTGACATGAGAGACAAAAGTTGAAATTCAGAATGGCTATTTGATCCAGTTAAGTTTTGCATGAGATCCAGAGCACGAAGGAATTGAAACCAACTACTTTGCGCGGAGCACGTTTTCGGAAAGTTATGATACTGAGACTTTATGATGTTCGCCTGCATCCCAATAGCATGAACAAGTTCAACGAACAGACTGCTATCCCAAGCGATATCTCCGTAACGTAAAGCGTCTGCTGTATACAGCATATACAGTAAACTCCTATGGTACTTGAAACACAGGACCTTCTCTGTTGTTGGAAGACACGTCATTTTACTGTGTGTTTTCGGATCAAGATTTGCTGTATATTGTCCATATGTTAAGCTCTTGCCCAATCCCCCACTTAATCCATATTTGAATAAACGACGACACATCTGGTTAGAATGTAACAATCTCAAAGAAAACAAAAAATCTAAATATTCTGATTCACTCGTTTCCCGATAATCAAGAAGAGGCAGCACGTAATCTAGAAAGTCTGGTTCTACTTTGCCTGTGTTCAGAAATTGAAATTGTGTTCGAGTGATTGGCAATATGTACTTTTCTACGAACCAATGACAAAGAATGCAAGAATTGTGGAATTCAGTTAGACGTCGCTCAGTCTTGTAAAGCATCTTAGGGCTCCAATGTTCATGAAATAAATTGGCTTCCGGAATAAAATAGTTCGGACAGTATCTACTCTTTAGCCAATCTGAGAGCATTTTCAATAAATCACAGCAGATCGTAATTATAGAAGAGGAATCCCACCATTCGGGTGACATCTCTTCACAAGTCCATAGCGTCAGCGTCTTTAAGTGGTATGGACAGAGAACCTCATCTTCCTTTGAACAATCTTTTTGTATTAATTCTCTCTTTGCGAAGAATCTCAGCAAATGATAGACAATCTGTTGGATTTGAGACCAACTCTGAAGTAAAATTACTTCCGCGAGTGAAAATGACAATCTCCATTGTTCTCTATCGTTTCTGCAAGAACGATGCTGGACATAGACAACATGACAACCGTTTAGCACAACTTCGGAGATTGCATCAGTCGTCGGCCATCCGTATTTTCTTGGTCTAATAGGCCAATGTTTGGCATCTGTAGGCCACTGAGGGCAAAATAGGCTGCGAACGACATCGCTTTCCAACCCAATGTTAGAAGAGTTCTGAGTTTTAATTGCTGGACCACAAACGCTGTTCGGCAACGTGCTTGCATTGATACTACGGAAATGAATATAAGATGAATTTGCAAGATTAGGCATATTTAACATGATGTAGATATTTTGAAGAACTTTTGGGGCTAATTGGTACTTTTTATATTTCCAGTCATAGATCATTTCACCCAAACTTCGTAATCGAACAAAGCCTGGATACTTGTCATATGATTCAATCTTGTAGCACTTGATAGTATCGACTAGGCCACTCATATCACGTGGAAACGCTGGAAAGATACCACTGAAGACCAGTTCATCACTTTGGCACATAAGAAAATCAATGTCCCCGATGCATGTATTCAGCGGACGAATATAAAACTCCGCGAAGCTGCCACACACAATCGAATACTCTTTTGCTCCAGGGCTCGGTGACATCATTAAGTTATGCATGTGCTCAGGAGCAATGGCAAACGACTTAGGAACCAATTGGCAAGTGCTAGCGATAAACCAAGATGCCATTTCTTCATTCGATTTGTCGGCATAATCAGTCATCTTAAATGAAAAACATATATTTATCTTGAATATTAAGAAAGTAAGTAGGTATATTCTTTATTAACCAATTGCTAATCGCACTTTGGTGTACAGACATCTTATAAACGCAGTTAAAAGAATATAGTATCCTGACAATAAACGTTTTTCGCATCATGTAAGTTAGTAAGTAAGTGAGAATATCCCTTAATAAACCAACTGCCAACCGCACCTTGGTGCACAATCATTAAATAGTCCCGCATATATCTAAGAAAGTCAGCCAATCTTGATCAGACCTTATATATTATCAATTTTAATGCCAGGTAATTCTTCTCAATGAATCAGATTCTGCGAAACAATCTTTATTGGCCAATCCTTTCTTTTACTGGACAAAACCCTAAAAGATGTCCTAAAGTTTTTGCTGAGAAAACTAAAAGCCTTTGAACCGCGCAATAAAACATCCAAATGAACATGTCTTTGGTCACTGCTTACTCACAAAGATTATATTATTGTAACCTATTTCTCCAAAGGAATATGCCTTTGACTCTGGAAGCGACGACCATCGATTGATGCTTTGCGCATTGTGAGAACTGCGCTATAGAAGTCACTGGAATAAATTCGCCCATTGAATGCCTTTGATGCATCCGGGTTTTCTCTCTGTTTTGGTTGTGATGTCGCTTACGTCAGGGATAACGTCCAATCTATGTTCCAATATTTAATTTGAGGCAAATGGCTATGGTCACAGTCGGATCAATTATTCAAGTTTGACTAAGTTTTCACATCCTGCACAGTAACTTTGGTCAAGAAAAAACAGTCCCATTTTCGTCCTCTCCCTCGGAGGTTATCAGATAGGGATCTATGAAATTTCGATATTCGATGCACAAAAAACGTCGTGATTCGAAAAATTATTAGCCATTGACGCACTTTATTGTAAATTAGCAATAAAGTAACTAAGAAGTCTTTATTAACCCGTTGACAGTCAGTTAACTGTAGTGAAAACTGATAAGACAAATACTGAATAACTGGAACCTGTAAATAGTAACCGCAATTTAAATATTACTGTCCATAACTGAAAAATACATAATTTATTGAAAATAAAACAGAACAGTTTATAAATGTACTTTTGTTATGGTAATCCTAATTAACTTCATTCAGTTTTCTATACTCATTTCAACTAGTTTCTTTCAATTTTCTATGCTAGTTTCATATATTGGTTATTTTGATAGCCTTCTATGCTAGTACTTCTGTGTTACTTTTCAACTTATCTAGTATACGTTTCACTTCATGGTTCCTAAGCCTTTCGTTACCCGCTGATTGTACTTCCAGATAAATTCGTACCTCGAACTTTTAAGAATCCACGATTCGAAAGAAAATTTGTGACAAGCTGCTAGGTAGTAATATCAGGCTCAAACTACATTTAACCCTGGGCTACCAATTTTTTTTATGACAGGACTACGCAGACGTGGTTACCACCCCCCTGGATTTTGGGTTTGCACTTCACATATCATTTCTTGTAATACACCAATGAATTCAGCATTCAATTCTGTAACAGAGGTAGTGTTATTTAGAACGTACATTTTCTGTGAAGTAAACTCGAAATTACATTGATTTTTAACAAAGGAACCGATAACTGTTAGCGATATTTGGTATTAGTGCGTACATTTTGTACTGACTTGGATAAACAAACTATACTATTATGTGTGTTAAAGAAAATGACTCTGTGTAACTCCAAGATACACAAAACATACCTACACTGAAAATATATGATTATAAATATGCATCCATACTATATAACTTTAACTGCAAAATCATAAATTAGATAACTTTGGCTGTAACTGTAAGATCTTGCACCAGAACTGAAATACCAGTTCGAAAAACGTTGTGATTCGACAAATTAGGCTGCCATTGATTACATGCACTGTTCTGTTATTGTTAAGATTTCAATTAATAACATGTAAATGTACAGTATATTCTTTGTTAATCCGATTGCAGAAGAGCGCACTCCAGTGTACAAACATCATAGGACAAATACAAAGTCAACTGGAGTACCAATTAAATAGTAGTACCGCAATTTAAATATTACTGTCCATAACGTAACGACATAATGTAAGTTGAAAATGAAACTAGAACAGAAAAGTATAAATGTAATTTTGTTATTTTTTGCTAATTAACTTCATTAATAGTTTTAGTGAAGCTAAACTGCTGAAAAGGCCTATCTTGATACACCCCTTTCTACTGGTGCCTCGGGCTATATAGGCTATAACTTTTGAATAGCGTGGGCTACCACCATGATGTTTACCTCAAAATGTGCGCCAATAAATCTGCTACAGTTACCTAAAATGTCAAAATTATATTCCATACGAAAGATCTTTTTTTGCATAAAAACTTGGGGGTGGCAACCACCCCCCATTCTTGGTAGCCCGAGGGTTAACAGGAATATTTTATTTACCGTATAAATAGAAGGGGTAAGGTACCTCAATCGAAAAGTAGAGGTGTGAGTATATCTGCACGTCAAGAAAATTATAGGCTACGTATGGTCCGAGTCGTGAAATTGATCTATGAATTTTTATTAATGATAGTTGCAGAGGCGTTCAAAACTGAGGTGCTGCATCTTAGAAATGTCAGGAGAATTAAATTTCCAGTTTATAGGAAACTAAAAAGTTGAGACACAATAATCAAGTTCAAAATTGGCAAAATGAATTGAAATACATTGCATAGAGAAGTGTGAGCAACTTTTAAAATAATTGTATTCACTATGCATTACCAGCGGACGATCCCTTACTTGTTGCAGGGACCTTCGTCAGTTTAACCATCACTGACTAGTGATCCCTTGTTTTACTTTTTTTATCTATTATTAGTTTTGTTGTTCTCTTTAGGCCCTATTTGCTATTATGTGCACTGTGTAACTTGTTGCGGTGTGTCAACAAGGTTTTTCAATTAAAACGAATATACATACATAATTTCGGAACACAGACTTTCTTGATTAATTTTATGTTTAAAATCTAAGTTTGTGGAGTATAATCCCTAAATTTGGAAATACAGTATTAACTCGTACGTCGCCGTTAAATTATTGTTTCCTTATTAACGCGTTACTGCTGATCAGTTGAGTCGCTATTTACGAATTTTAAAAATGGCCCGAATGTAAGAAATGAACAATTCTCATCACACGATTATAAATTTGTTCTTACCCTGATCTGTGTAATCTTCTTCGATTCGCACGGTTTCCTTATAACTCAGCAAACTCTAAAGATGTTCAGCGCATAAACTTCCGCAATTACAAAATTTACCAAGTCACTTTTAACTCGCACAAGGGTTGTCGGAACTGCAGACAATAATATACACCGTGTCTCAAAATAAACTGTGCTAAATTGTTTCTGTCAGAACTTCGTCAAATTTCCACCAATTTTAATAACTTTTGGTAGGTAGATGGCAAAATGGATGAAATTTTATGCTATACATAAATTTTCCACCTCACCTGACTTATATCACCGCACTACCTTGTTAAACACAGATGTACCAATTTTTCAAATAACGCTTAAATTTTATTACATGCAACAAACTATCTGACGACTTAAGTAGCACGCAGTAAAGTAAAATATGGTTTACTAAGCAGAGTTTTTAATTGTTATGATAGATCTGCTTAAAAGTGTTAGAATTGGTGCTCGAAATGTGCCCCGCTTACACGGACACAAGCGCTTAGACGGCGACGCCACTGGCCGATAGCAGCATCAACGATGGACTGGTCAAAGCGCGCCCATTCGTCTATCAAACGCGTTTTGAGTTCGTCAACGTTGGCTATAATTCTGGAGCGGTAAACCTTCTTCTGGAGCACACTCCATATGCTATAGTCGACTGGATTAAGATCCGGTGAATTCGGCGGCCACAGTGTTGGAGGTATGAAGTCGGGCGTTTCTCGCTCCAGGAAAGAGACAGTGTCGCGTGCTCGATGCGCCGGGGCGCCATCCTGTTGAAAGACAAAAACTCGCCCTGGGATATCCGGCGTATGTCTGGCAGTAGCTTTTGGGCAAGAAGGTTGTCGCGATAGTATGCCCCATTCACTTTGACACCCGGCTCGACAATTGTTAAAATGTGAGCGTTATATAAACAATTGGTACATCTGTGTTTAACAAGGTAGTGCGGTGATATGAGTCAGGTGAGGTGGGAAATTTATGTATAGTATAAAATTTCAGCCATTTTGCCATCTACCTACCAAAGATTATTAAAATTGGTGGAAATTTGACGAAGTTCTGACAGAAACAATTTAGCACAGTTTATTTTGAGACACGGTGTATATGACTGACTGTACGCTACGGGCTCACTAAAGCAGCTCAGTTTTTCAGTTACTGCGCGCACAAGCATTGTCCCCGGTCGACGCCGCTAAGCGAATGAGTAATACAGTAAAGCATCTGAACAAAGAGCTCAGTTTTAAAGAAACGTAGCTTGTTACGTATGCGGTTTAGGGTGGTAAAAATGTACATGGGAAAAATAGTTTTCAAAATGTGCTGCTCCTAATTCCACTTGACTAGAGGACTCTGTGTTGAAAAAATTGAATAGATCCGAGCATGTTTAGAGTTCGCTATGTATGTATGTATGCATGCATGCATAGATACATACATAACAACATACATACATACATGCATGCATACACACATACATACACACATATAAATACATGCCAATATACATCCATACTATATATAAGATTACATGTACATGCATACATGTATATACACATGCATGTATGTGTGTTTATGCCTACAAAATAATTAAAGTAGAAATAGTTTAGAGTTCGCTATTTTTTACACTTTTTCCACAAATCGAACATTTACGAATCTGACGTTTTAATAGCTACATCATCAATTAAACTTAGCCCCCATGAACTCCAAGCACCATCTTTCTAAATAATGATCAATATGTCAGCTTTATTTAAGTAAATAAAGGAAAAATTAGGTTATTTACAAATAAAAAAACTTGTTTCAAGTTCTTTGTGTTAGAAAAAGGTTGCTGAATTAGAGACAATTTTTTAATTTTGCATTGCAGTTTATGAA
The DNA here is from genome assembly GCA_020284085.1 of Aporrectodea caliginosa. Lineage (NCBI taxonomy): Eukaryota > Metazoa > Annelida > Clitellata > Crassiclitellata > Lumbricidae > Aporrectodea > Aporrectodea caliginosa. The sequence continues at coordinate 647,818 of JACEVL010000262.1, read as the reverse complement.
GCAAAGTTTTTCATTACAATTCGCTTCATATACAATTGGATTGTTCACTATTGTTGTTCATACTGCTAATTTAGCATGATTCGATTATTTTTATTTGTGAAAAATAAAGCTTGCAGCGCACGTCTTTTCGCTTTGTGACAAAAACGGAGGCTATTGTGGCACTGGCTGCCTGACATCAACCAGGAGTTCTCCACTATGTTGGCTGTTAGGGATGCCTGACAAACAAGGCTGTAGACGAGGGTATACGCAGGTAGGCCTATACAGCGTGTACTCATCTCACAAATTTTTATTTTTATTATACTCAGGGCTCTAGACGAGGGTATAGATCTACGCGGGTATGCAGCGTGTAGCCTACTCACCTCACAAAGATTAGTCTATATACTTATGAAGACTACAGGACTATAACTGAATCAAAATTTCAGTTTGAAATTTAATTATTTCTGTTCGCTTCACTCAGTGAGTTGCAAAAGAACTTTGTACTGTTGCATGGCACGGTGGCCGACTGGTTAGAGCAGTTGCATTATATTTTTTAGATTTTGAGTAGGCCTAAGACGTCGACAGTGCCAGTTTCAGGTATAGGCTATATAGGCGGCTGCCTAGAGAGGCATTTTTCAAGGGGCGGCAAATTCCGGAAAATAAAGCAAGAAGATCATAATTTTCCTGAAGTTTAACTATTAAATATAAAAGGTCGGCATTTTTGCCTACAGCGCAAAACTGTCAAAGGTAGGCTAGTCTCACGCCGACGCCGAATTTCGAAAGTGTTCAAATTATTATTAAAATAATAATTTTCAGTAGAAATAATTATATATATTGTCTAAACTCTAAACATGACTATGCTTCCTCCTTCATTTAAAAATGAAACAATCTACTTTGCTTTTTGGCTAGCGGCAGACCACAAAGGGTAAACCGTAGTTTAGGTTGGTAATTATTTCTATGATTACAAACATGAAGACCTACGTTTGGTTGGTAAATAATGTGAATGATTTATAACGCAGGAAATTAGTTCTTTATTTTACCATAAATCATAATGTTCATGACAACTGTCATCAATCCAGCTTACTAGGTTAAAAGAATTATTTTCATCAATGCAACATCTATTTATGAAAAGAATTATTTTCATCAATCCAATTTCATTTACGAACAAATTATTAAATTTCTATTAATATTGGAGAATAATAGGCCCATACCAGCCTAAAACTCGTATCTAGAAATAATTTACCATCGCACGGCGTTGTTTGATTAGGTATTAGGCCTACTGTAGTTCAATATACTGTAGGCCTATAATATATCATTGTAATAATCGTTGATTATTGCTGGTTTTATATTCAGTTTATGCGAAGGTGGGCACAGACTGCACAGTCCACCTTTTACAAACCCATTTCCCTCATTCTTTTGGAAAAATAACCTGTAGGCTTTAGGCTACTGTAGCGTGTACTCACCTCTAAATTTGCCACTACAGCCCTGCTGACAAACACCTTCTTGGGCCTGGACTGCCCAAAAATGGGGCAGTCCTGAGGAATTTCGTGTTTCATTACCAAAATGGACTAACAGTTGGTGAGTTCACAAAGGCAACAATTATTATAGTCGCAGCTAGAATCCTCGCACAGCGTGTCGATTCGGGTGTTCGCAAGCTCTGGAAGTTGTATGAGCCAAGATTTCTGCTGATTCAAAGAGTAAAATTTTGAGGTAGATTTAAATTAACCCTTTCAGTCGTCATCTCTGGTATTTATCCGAGCACCCTGTGCCCCGCGCTTTCTTTGATGAGTGTGTCATTGAAGACACCAAGGTTGCTGTGGTAATACAATCTTACTCACTCACCTAATCCGCTCTCCATGAAACGCCTGAATGGGAAATCCTGCGACCACCACACTCCACTGGAGGCGTTACATGAGGAGATCTTTTAAACTGTTTGGTCTTCTTATTACCCAGGATCAAGAACCAAGCCAAAGCCTTCATATCAATAGCCTTCTGCGCTTTGTCCATTTATACCCTACTTTCCAGCCGATGAAGGGAAATGTCAAACTGTTGATGGTCTTCAATGACTGCGTGGAACGTGGAGTGGCTCTGATCCATTCTTACAATGAGTACTAACTGTCTAACTAAGGATGAGTCACAGAAACAATACTCACTGCGACTAATCTCCAGTCATCAAACAATGTTTTCTGTTCCAACAACAGCAAAATGAAATAATAGTAGGATGCAGATTTTCCGGAACTTCAATGACGGTGATTTATGCAGACTGGATAACTTCTTTAATTATCCAAACTACATTGCATTACAAATTATTTTCATTTAACGCACTCTCACTACGCGGTAACAATGCGGTATATATTTTAAATTAGGCTGTTAATTATTCAAAATAATAACTGACTTGAAATTCACAATTATGGGCCTACATGTTTATTTACAAGTTCATACCTATTGTAAAAGATCAGAAAACATAGCGACCTCTAAATATTATCCAATCTTTCCAAATATTTTGCAAAGAGACTCATGTTTTCATGTGTAGTAAGGGAATCCTTGTGGAGCCATGCATTTCCAACTTTTACTTTTAGGACCACCCTAATGCAGTTACTGGTTCAGAGGCTAGTTTTCATGGGACAAGGCAAATTTGAGATTGTGCAGCGAAGGGTTCCGTGATTTTCCTAGCAAACTGTTCATAGAACGTAACAGTTCTATGTACAGTTGACTTGGAATGTCACGGGTCGTCTGACTTTGACCTCGTAATTACGCACGCGCTTGCCTCAATGCATCTCTGTGACTTTATTCGGTGACTTGTTCTGACTGTCTCCGACTGTCTTCGTTCATGACCGTCTTGTTCCTCGATTTCGGACCACTATTTAGTAGGGTGGTCCAAAAACAAAAAAGTGATGCTAGAAACCAAGACACCCCCTAACTTTTTTACACTTGTCATTTGTATTATTCTGAGAAAATTTCATCTTCCTACTCCAACTGGAAGACGATGCTCAATGACGTCAACTTTTAACATAGTCGTCGTTATGTAGAAGCATTGGCCTAATGTGTTACAAATGGTGATTACATTGGCAACCTTCTTATGCAATTGTGCAGTTTAGTTCTTCTACTTACTTGTTCATATTTTGAACATAGTACACAGTTCTTATTACAGATCTTGCTATCTATTTTCTGTTTATACACAGACATTTAACTTAAATGTATTTTCATTGATTTTGTACAAAACACGGGCATACTGTTTAAGCACCACACAATTCCAGAATTCATATCTTTGATTGCATTTACTCAGCATTCTGCAGCTATTCATGCATTCATACATACATTCTAACAAACAAATATACATGCATGCATACAGACATACATACAAGCATACATAGTACATACTGATGCTTATATTCATACATACATTCATTGACACATATATGCATGCATTCAAATGTACATAAAGACATACAAGCATACATGCATGCATACATACTTGCGTGCATACATAGAAAGCTAAAACGATACACGCTGAGTCAGTAATAGCTGAATTTATAGCAGACTGTGCCTTGGTGATTGACTTGGATGGTAAAATCCTTCTTGATATTTCTTGAATCGAAGACATTGACCGCCTACCAGTTCTGGTTTCTGGAGGTTGCAAAGATGAGCTACTTGGCATTTTAAAATTTACCTCTGGAACATGATGTAACGAAACCAAGGCTGTTTATGATCTGGTAGAAGCATGGAAGTTGACTAAAGAAATCAAGCTATTTGGTTTGACAGTTGACACTACTTCTGTGAACACTGTTAGCTTCAATAGGCATATTATGTTCTTCTGGAAAATGATTGGTCGAGAGCTCCTGTAGTTGTCTTGCTGTCAATATATCATAAAACTGATCTTAGGCAAGGTTTTTATTTTGTGCTGCGGTCCCTCAAGTTCCTCATAAATTTCAATCTTCAGGAGATGTAAGACTTTTGGGAAAATGTGACACATGACAAATTTTGGGGGACTATAAGAATTCCGATATAAATGCAGATTATGCAGTGCTGAAGGAATTAATTTCTGTGACATATACCTCTTGGGAGATCATTTGACTGTTCCATGGCTGATTATTTATACTGCTTTCTTGTTCTTGACACGACATAAGTCCTGTTTTTATAATGGCAAATTCGTAATCTAATCAAAATAAAATTACGATTACAAGACGTCAAGCAATAATTTCAAAACAATTGCTCTTTTAGTTCAACCTGGTAAAGGGGAAGGGTCTGTGAGCACCGTCTTCCAGTTGTAGTAGGAAGCTAAAACTTTGCCAGAATGATACAACTAACAGGTGTAAAAAACTGAGCAGGTGTCCTGAATTCTCCTTCAAGTTGTTGAGACAAACAAAAAAGCTGTCCCCACTGAAATTACGAAGAAGTCTGCAGAAATGAAGCTGTGCGACATACTTCTGGGACATCATTTGACTGGTTTATTATGGAGACTGCTTCCATGCAGCAAATAGCGTTGCTGACATGACATGACTATTGCTTTTGCATAGGCCTACTGGTAAATTGATAATCTGGTCATAATATTAAGAATAAAAAACTTGCAGCGTATTTTCTAACCGATCGCACTGTTACTTCTATATGGTAAGGGGAGGGGTCCGTGAGCACTGTCTTCCAGTTAGAGTAGGAAGCTGAAATTTTACCAGAATGATACAATTGATAGGTGTAAAAAACTGAGAGGGTGTCTTGGTTTCTAGCTTGAACTTCATTTTTTACCATGTGTCCATGGACCACCCTACTATTTAGTCTACTTTCCAACCTCGTGCTTATGCTTCTGTTGGTCCTTCGCTCTGGAATGACATTCCCTGCGACTCACAACACGGTGCTAAATGGGGACATTACAGTCTTTACTCGGTGTCTTGAGACTTTTCTAACGGGGTTGCGCCCTCGGAGCGCCTATGATTAGGTTGTACTTCGTGAGGCGCTTTTAAAAGTTGTTAGATACGATGCAACTTTTCTTCTGCCATTTAAAAGTGAAGATCTATTTCGCATGTGCAGTTGAACGTGATTCAATACTAACAAAGATGCGAAGATGTCAGTAGCAAACAACTGCCATAAAATCATCCACTTGCGTTCTCTGAGAGTTAGCCTATATGGAAGTTTTGTCGAAGGTTCGCATAATTGAACATCACTAGCACAGCACTAAAAATGACCCTTTCAATTCGTGTCTTATTTGAAGAGATGTCTGATAAGGATGTGGCAATTCTCAGCAAGTATACAGTAACCTTCGAAGAAAAATGTTAAGAACCTTTTATCTGAAATATGTTCCATCGTCGATTAACAAGATTTATTCATGAAAATATTTTTTTCGTAATAATTGTGAACTTTATAATTTCTGTGAATTCTTGTTTTAGCATCGACAATATATAGAATGTCGATCCCTTACGGCCTATGTGAAAACATCACACTTTGATGGGTCAATGCTTAGGTTCTTTAACAAATGCGTAACTAGACTACTGTTGTCGATGGTCCAATCGCATAGACAAGAAAACAGACAACATCAAATCCTTTGACTGGCAACTCGGGAATGCAAACCCGGGGTCTTTTTTCGAAACCCGGGTTTCGGGTTTGACCGCCATGAAAACCCGGGTAACCCGGGTAACCCGGGTTTGGACGGGTTAACAAATTTTACATGATAAATATTATTACTGCACTATTTCTTGCGTAAGAACAACGTCGTCGTATGCAGTTACAAGTCCAACGTTCTCCAACAGTCAAGAATTTTGCATAAAAAGAAAACTTTAGGATAATCGCGATTTTTTATATAAGCAGTGTTTTCAATAAAAAATGTTCCGGAACTGAACAATTCCAGAACAGTTATGGAAGACATTGCAAGGGTTCCGAAGGCCTAAACCTGAGCCTCTAATTTTATAGCATCTTGAATACCAATAAACACTGAAAACTCTGAAATTAAATTAAATTAACTAAATATTTTTTATTAAAAATGTAAGTAAATAAAATAATTTTTAGTAGCTTGAAAAAATTCACAGAATGCCGTTCCGGAGCGTTCTATCTGAAAGAAACATTGCATAGGCCTATAAAAATAATTGTCAAATAACATCTTAATCGTCTACATCTCAGCTTTAGGCCATTCCAGTGCCTGCCCATTTGCTTTCAGAAGATAATTTAGTCATCGTTACTCTACAACCCAATTTGACAGAGCCAGAACTTACTAAAGTAGATGCTGCTTTGGAGACATAGGCCTATCGCTGCCTGTGATTGTGCTTGGACTAAGAGGCCTACCGTCATTGGCTTCGTCAGAACGACAAGGGTCACCAACGTCCTTGTGTTTCAGCAGGTTTATCTTATGCTTGGACCCGAGATTAATAACCTATGCATATTTCTTGTTGCACCGCTGCCAATTTTTGCTGCGAGTTACATAACTGACATTGAGCCGTCTGGCCCTCAGAATCGTGAACGAAATGATCCCAAACACCACCCTTTACATTTGCTGATTTAGACATTGTTTGGATTTGTGTCTGAAATCACTAAATTAAAATAAAAACAGTTTACTTCTATTATTTACGAATTCGAAGCTACGACGCCGACGTGTCAAAACACTCAACATTTAGTCACTGGTCGTGTGAAATGGGAAGCTACACTCATACGAAGTCACCAATAAAGATATGGAATGAGCCGATAAATAAGTAGTTAGAAGTTGTATTACGTAAACTCGTTATCAACTACTATTATCGTTATATTTCCATTAATTTGTGAGTTTCACACCGTGAAGGACGGTGAAAGTTACGATTTTCAAACCCGTCGAACCGTTAATGTTGGTTACAGCGGAATTTGAAGCGAGAGATTTCGTCTTAGAAATTTCTGAAGAATGAAAATTCCATTTTATAGGAAAGAAATAGAGGTAATTTTTATAAAATACAATTTTCACCAGGATTATAATCAGGTTCGAAATAGTCAAAGGAAATGAACTATACAGGAAACGAAAGTGTGGGCTACTTTGAAATAGTTGAATTTGCTCTTCATTTTGGAACGTGGACAAAACTTTCTTGATTTATTTCCAGTTTCAAGTCTGTTTTTGGTGTACAATCTCTAAATGTGAAAACACACGGACAGTCGTACATTGCCGCTAAACTATATTTCCGTACTGGTGTATCGCAAGATCATATAGCCTACTACTGGCTCAGCCAATTTGGTACTTTTGATATATGAAAATGGCACGTATGTGCAAACTAAATAAATTATTTTTCTACATTTGACATCATGAGATTATAAATTTGTTCTTACTTTGATCTAGATTATTTTCTTCAACTCGCACGGTCTTCCTGATATCTCTGCAAGCTCTAAGTCACACAGAGATGTCCAGTGGATGAACTTCCGCAATTAAAAATTGACTGAGCCAGTTTGACCTCGTACAAGGGTTGTCGTACCCGCATCATAACGACGCAGGCGTTGAACTCAGAAACTTCCTCGTCCTATTCGATAGTGAAGATCTATTGCGTCAAAAGTCAAAACAGACTTAGGACGCGAAAGATACGGGCAGCAAACAACAGGGAACAAAATACGTCAGTTGCAATGTCGTTGTCCAACATGTAGGCCTAACTGTGGCATTCAAACGCAGTCTTGTCACACTGCCGAGTTCCTCCTGAATAGTTGTAGCCATGCTGTGTGAGACATTCGAGAACCAGAGAAACAGTCATAATTTATGTAGGCCTAAGTGCAGTTCTCTGCTTACAAAAGATCCATTTAATTTAGGGCTGTAGAGAATACATTTCTTTGGACTGTTACTTAGATTGTTTATTGTGCCTTTATCGTTGTCCTATTTTGCCCTAAGTATACTTAATAATCGGGAAATCTGTGTGCAAGCTAAACGGCGGTTCAACCAATATCATGAAGTGCTACATTTTTTTGGTTAGGAGATAATATTGACTTCCGCCTTGCTATGAGTTATTATCACAATAGCTCGTAGTAACCGAGGCCGAGGCACTAATTTTTGGGCCAAAATAAAAGCTCTTTTATAGGGCGATCGAAACCCAGTGGGCTTCTGTAGGACAGTGGTAGGAGGTTTTGAGAAGAGCAGTACTTTGACAGGCTTTCTAGCTACGGTTATATGTTTGGAAGAGAAGTTCTAACTGGACTAACTTTATAGGCTACTTAAATGGTCATGTTGTACGAAACGCCGCCATTTGTCGCGTTGATCATCAGTAGAATGAATACCTCAGTGGAGGTCATTTAAAATAGATTATAGATCACGTGTAAAGTATCATAAACTAAGTGACTATTTCCTCAGAATTCAGATTTCTAACAAACAAAGATAACATAATTAAAACCATTGAAAAATTTTACTTTTTAGTGGTCTAGTTTTTGATGTAGTTAACATTTTCGCTGTTGGTGTCTTCTTTTAGGTTTCATGGCTTGGAAAGTGTTCATGCACCACGTATTTTGGTATGTGTTTGCTACTGAATAACTGGGGTGCTCAATAGTTAGCGTGCTGGATTGTCAATCGAGAGGTCGGGGTTCAAATCCCCACCACGGCAGAAATTTGGTTCGAGATTTGTGCTCCGCGAGCGCCCCCTACAAACTCAGCTATAATGAGTCCTCACGCTGACCGTACACTGTCCGTGGGAATAATTATATCCCCAGATGAAGAAAATGAAGGCGCTAACACTTTATACCCATAGCTGCATCAGGGTTAGCTTTATGCTATTCTAACAATTCAGTTTCCTCTTTATATCTAATAGTACCGCTCGAGACTGAGTCGACAGACTGACCATCGAGTATAAATTATCGACACTAGCGACAGTTTCGCCGGTTTGTCAAACAGACCTCGATAGACCTAAACTTTTCCAGCCTCTGAAATCACGTTAAGAGAATTGCATGAATTGGCACAACTATATAGAATTATAGATACACTTCAATCCTTATATTAATGTATAATTATTATGCTACATTAAATGAGATTATGTTTTATCAAGTGATTACACGTTGTATTGTTCACTAACGGCCAGTGCAAAATGCTACTTTTCATAGCTGGTGCCTAATCTCCAGAGAAATACAGGGTGCGGCAAAATAAAGTAATCCCCTGCAGTGTGTTGCAAATTCTGTAGCAACCGCTTAGAATTTTTATATAAAACTTGGTAATGATATTGTCTGTTCGCATCTACATATAACTTCCAAATGTTATTTAACAATCTTGAAATATGACAAAGTTATGTTATTTCAAACACGACACCCCCACGATTTTACATGGTTAAAAATAGTTACTTTGTAAAGAAACAAGAAAAATAAATGGTACAACTTGAAATATTTTTACAACAAAGCTTTACGAATTGCACTTTCAATTTTACATTAAGTGTTCAAAGTGTCCACCATTGGCCTGCACGCATGCCTTCAGCCGTTTGGTAAAGTTCTTGATGGCCTTGTTGATCGGCGCCTGTGGCATATCGTCCCATATTGACTGCAAAGCGGCTTTCAACTCGGCGATTGTCTTTGGCTTCGGCTGGAGTTTGTGATACCTTTCCAGCATGGCTCCCCACACGTGATAGTCAAGGGGGTTGAGATCTGGGGAATTTGGTGGCCACTGGTCCTTCTCAATGATCTCAGAACAGTTTGCGTGCAGCCACACCTGCGTGACACGTGCCAATGACGCAACCGTAAAATTTGCACGTTATAAAGCGTGGGCTTGTCTCTGTTCAAATAGCATAACTTAGTCAATTGTTGTGATAATATAATATAATTTGGTAATTGTACGTAGATATGAATGACCAATGGCCGTGTAAATTTTCTGATAAAAATCCAACTTCTTTCTTGAGATATCAACCAAACACTGCAGGGGATTACTTTATTTTGCCGCACCCTGTACATACGAGGAGATCAAGTAGACGTCCACGCGATATATAAGCACTCTGCACAGTTTGACAGACGACGCTTGAATGGATATCATGACATTTTTTAACATTCCACAGGCATAACTCAGGATTTCGGCTTTCCTGTATGACGAAATCAAACTGAAAACATTGCTTTCATATTACAATAGCCTATGTATATGTAACGTTGCTACTACAAGTAGGCTACAACGAAAATTCCTGTATTTAACAAAAACGAAATGTTATTTGTCTCTTCCGGCATTAATAACTCGATCTGTAAATTAGAATATCTGCAATTCTTTAGGGCGTAATCATTACGGAATCTTAAAATATATTTGTGGAATTTGGCCCCGAGTGTGGGTAGTACCGTTACTCAATCTGCATGCAGTTGTCGAAAACGTGAATGAAACATTGTGTTTTCTATAGTTAGACTGGCAAGATTCGCGAGAATATAAAGTTTTACCAGTATAAGAATTGGCAACAATAGTATAACAAATTTTAGGTTCAATTAAGATCGGTGCCTGAAAAGCCACTTTATGTGGTGTAGATCTTTCTGTGCGAGAAACAATTGTTGACATTCTGAAAACCGATTCCGATGCCTTTAGAATCTCCAGTTCAACGGTGTATCCTGGTCCATATGGATCCTGTTCAGAAAGGAGACCCAAGCCTGTCATGAGAATAGTTCGGTCGATTGTTACGTCAATGGCATCTGGTCCTGAACTCCAGTTCTTAGTAGGCCTACTGATACTGCCACCCCGATCAACGCACTGCTCTTCTCCTGAACTCCAGTTCTTAGTACTGATACTGCCACCTCGATCAACGCATCGCTGCCCTTCGCTACACCTTGCCTTACAGTTGAACTTCAGGCTTCTCCTCTTATGTTGATTTGTAATGTAACAGAATATGGATGATTGTTCTTCGTATGAAAGAACGGTGCTGCTCTCCACCAGTTTAGCGAATGTCTTTGCATCCATTGTTGGAAAGCGAATATCGTAGATGAGATCTCCAATCATCTCTCTTATCTGCTGATCGTTTGGATGATCGATTGATTTATGGTTTCTAAGCTGATCTTTAGCCCAACTGATGCATGCATTGTATATCACTGTTTCATCTTCTGCCAGAGAATCCATTCTGAGTATGGCTTCCATTGTTAAGCGGGAAGCGTTTTGCAAGTTTTCCGGTTTAAGAACTTTCGAAGAGCTCTTCACAATGAGATCAAGACACTTCTGTTTAAGTTCTAATTCCTCAAAAAGTAGGCTTTGGTTTAAAATACGACACACATTTTCTGTTGTGAGTTCTTTTTGTAGGCAATCAGAACACAGCTGGATCAGATTTGGTAACATATATTTCTTAGCAGCATACATAAGTTCCAAGGCCGATGTTGCGGTCATTTCTGCCTTGTCACAATAAATGAACCTGAAAAAATATTTGGTTACCCGTGAGATCCGATGTACAAACCATTATACGGTATTCATTCTACTAAGTCTGACGCTCTTGTTAACTTCGTTGCTAAGAATAATAAACACAAATTGGCAACATATTGTACGTACGCATTTGTGCCAAATTTTAAAACAGCTGAATAGCCCACAATCTAGTTGCGGGATATGCCGTGGATTATATATTGATGATGTAACTAATCTAAGTGCACGTGATCTAAGGCATTGTAAAGGCAAGGGAGAGACACCGTTCTTTATACCGCTTTGAAAGAAGCTTCTACAGAATTTAATAACGCAAAGCATTCTTAGCTTATACGTATCAAGACCTTGTAATGCAAAGCAAAGTATAAGTTTATTGGACAAATCATGAAATGTAACGTAAACTACGTTTTACATAACATAAACAGCCGGACGTTATCCCATTGGAAACCAATTGCTCCCTGTTCCGTGTTCAGGCCTTCGGGGTCATCGATTCTCTCATTTGGATGTGTGTAAATTTAAGAGCTTTGAGGGGATGGTATAGTATCAAATGTAAACGCATTAATAATATAAACGCACAGAAATATCTGTGCCGCGTGACTGCGTGCCTGCCCAGTCGTCGCGTGGGACATGTAACGCTGTTTGACTGTTATGCTATTTTTGTTTTCATTGCCATAGACAACATGGCTTACGTCATGCATACGTTGTCATAGCAACGCCAGATTATGACGTATGGGTCCTTCTGAATTTCTATAAGGGGATGGGCATTATTGGAGGGCTGGAGGTAGGGAGAGGGAGTTGGAGGGGAATGAGGAGAGAAGGACGGAAGGGACGGAAGGGAAGTGAGAGGTGGAGAGGATTGGGGAGAGGGTGGGAAGGGGCAGGGCAGGGGAGTGTGAGGGAAGAAAGGAAGGTGATTAAGAGGAAAAAGGAAGGGCAGTATGAGGGGTGAGGTAGAGAAGGGGTGGGAGGGGTAGAGAATGGGTGGGGTAAGGTAGAATAGGGGTAGGATGGGAGGGAAAATAGGATTGGGAGGTTATGGGACGGGAAGGGGAGAAGGCAAGGAAAGGGGTGGGAAGTGGAATTGGAGGGGAAAAGTAGAGCAAGGTAAAGGGAAGTGGAGAAAAGAGGGGGCGCTGATTTCAAGTGGCCCGCCCGAGCACCTAAACTGACCGTCTTAGGACGGGCGAACATCTAGTATAAAATAAGCAATAAAAAGAACAATGCAGTTAATAATAAAAGCGTTACGCAGCACTTGAATCAATGAAGCAGAAACATAATTTAAGATTCGACAGAATAATATGGTTGTAAACCTGAGCAGTTCTTTAAAAACATCCGGATCAATGTCTTCGATTCTGATCTTTGCCTCTGGCCCACTCCTGCATTCAGTCATTCCGCTGGAGAACATGGCTTCAAAGACAGCGCTACGTGAGATCAACATGTACTTATGAGCCCGAATGCTGATTGTTAAGCCATCTGGTAGTCCAACTTCGAAACAGACGTCCGTTGTTATTTCGTTGTCCAACATATAACGGTGACATTCCAACGCAGTCTTGCCATACTGCCATCCGTTTACAACCCGATCTGTTTTAGACATGCCTCTAAAACATAAGAACATCCAGAGTTTCAGTTAGCTTTATGTAGGTGCGGTAGTAAGCATTCCCTGCCACCCGTATACAACATGGAGCCCATATAGGATCCCATTTGGGACCATTTCGGTCCAATCTAAGGTCCATGATAGAAAATTATGGCAGTTATAGTATTCCAAAAATACGCCTCAGTCTCTGCTTAAATGCGCGATGTTTTTCACTGGCATCCTACCCCGCCACGCATCTCATACAGGATAGATAAGTTAGTTTGGCGGTGTCTCGCTGGTTGTGCACCGTCCCAAGGCCGTAGCCAGGATTTTGTTTAGGGAGGGGGGTGGTGGTTACTCGTTCTTGGACAAGCCGACAAGCAAGCAAGTCAGCCGTCTATAAGGGGTTTGGAGGAGCGCTGTTATCTCTCAAAGCACTGTAGAGCTGCATCATCTAACATGAGTGCCCTTAGTTCTTACACCGTATATGTTAGTAAATGCAATATTTATATCATACATTATTTAATTTGGGGGGTGTCTAAACACCTAAAACACCCCCTAAATACGGCCTTGCTCCGTCCTACCTTTCTGACCTCTGTGAGGCTCTGTCTTCCTGTTTCTGACCTAGTCCCCCGTCGGGCTCTGCATTCCTCGGTCAAGGGAGAGCTTCTTGTCCTCCGGGCCCGTTCATCTCTCAGGCAGCGCCAAGTCCTCTATTTTTGGACCATACACCTAGAATGGGCTCCCACTTGAGCTGTGCTTGCTGCCCCGTAACAATATGTCTGCTTTCTGCCAACTACATAAATCTACTCTGTTTAGCCGTGGCTGGGCTGGGAGCGCCTCTGATGAATTATGGCCTATTTCATTTTTGGCCACTTGCATTGCATTACATAGGCCTACATCTAACTGGCACTATTGCATAGATTGTAGTGTGCGTGGTTGAATCATGTTCGCTTACGCAGGCACTGACGCAGGTCGAGAGCGCTGCTGATTTCTTAGCGGCGCTATATAAATGTTCGGTTACAATTACCAGTACAATAATACATTCGAATACGTGTCAGATTCATAAACATTAACGAGGCGACTTCGTGTAGGCTAGGTTACAATTTATTGTTTAAATCAAGATCAAAGAACAAGCTTATAATAATTCCAGTACCAACCCAATCTAAATATAGTAGTCCTAGGAAAACCCCATTTTGGAATCTGACTAAGAATGGTTCGGTCACCTTAATGTAACGGACGCAGAGGACTACATGGACGTCAGTAATTGAATCCGAGAGCGTTTCTAATAATAATAATAGTAATAGTAATCGAACATTTATTTAGCGCCGCTCAAAATCAGCGACGCTCTCGATCTGCTTCAGTGCCTGCGTCAGAGAACACGAAAGTCTTAAGGCGTCTACGGAACTGGGAAGGTGAAATGGCTAGTAACTCAAGACATTTTACTATTTGTCTCACACTTGATACGTGTAACGGTGTAGGTACTGCATGCCGTTTTTTAATAGAATGCAAAATACTATGCATACAAGACTTAAGAATACGATGTCAGCAGTTTAGGACAAACTTCAAACCGACTTAGGTGACAGGTCTATTCATACCTGTTCAGATGTCCTGATACAGTTGAACTACTTCTCAGTTAAAGGCAATGCTGTAACAGTTTACAAGAGTGTTTTCGCTTTCGTATTATAAACACCGAATAATTATTACTTGCATCATGTGCGACTATTTTAAGCCCTGAGCGGAAAATCGAATGTGAAAATTTAGCGAAGGCTCACAGCAAATTCCACATCGGAACAATCGCAGTTTTACATAATGTTATCTACTTTTAAACAATTAAACAGTTGAATAATAATTGAAATTCAGTCATACGAAGGCAACTGAGAAGAAACAAACTCAAATACTCACTAAGTGCCGTATTTATGGAATCCTACTCTAGCACGCTATATCCCGAAGTTGAAAGATCGAACGTTTTCTTATATGCCTTCAGTTATGCCTAACTTTCTTAATATAGCATTAGGTATGCCTTGTGCAAGTTAAATGGCGGTTCACGATAAAATCATGAAGCGCTACAATATAACATTATAATGACAAATATGGACTACAAGTGCGCTACCAGTTTTGACAAGATAAGGTCATAGTAACAGAGGCATCGATTACAATTTTGAGGACAAAATAATAAAGGGCTCAGTAGGGCGATCAGCACCCAGTGGTGGTCAGTGTAGGATACTGGTAGAAGATCACAGGACTAATTTTTGTTGAGTTTATATACTTCCTTAAGCTTCTCGAAAGTGTCTTGTTTTTCCATGTGTCAAATGACACAGTTGAACTTTGCTAAGTGAGTAACAAAGATTTTTAATGTATTATTCCTCTGTGAGAAAAAATAAAAAATGACAAAGTTTGTATTTTATTTAAAAAAATTATTAATCTTAAATAAAAATATCTGGCCCATAGAATGTGTGGGAACTCATTTAAAGGTCACAGTTAGATTGATCAAACACTTAGCAAATAAATAAAATCTTTAAAGAAACCCATTTGCTCAATCTATTAAATCCAGGCACTTTTTTCTTACATGGGACATTTATGTCACATATCCCTTACAGGGTTAAGTTTAGAGGTCCTGAGTGGCCGAGTGGGTTGGTAGCCCGCTCTCCACGTCGGCGGCCCGGGTTCGATTCCCGGTCGGTCGGTTTATCAAAGATTAATTTCTCGGATCTTTACTGCGGGTGGCTCGGTCGCAATATAAACGTGGAGTACGAGGTGTACTCTGCCTCCGACACTAATCATCTTCGATATGAAAAAGTGTCGTTAAGCCCAAGTACACACAGAGGGTTAAGTGCACACGATAATGACGCATGCTTAATCAGCATGCTAGATTGCCGCCCTTACTCGCTATAGCAACAGGATAAACAATGGACAGCCTGCCATTACCAGAGTGCTAGGCTAGCGGCCTTATAAGCTATAGCAACAGGACAAACAATAAGCATTGCAGGTAGTCTGACATAACCCGAGTGCTAAGCTATCGGCCTTATAAGCTATAGCAACAGGATAGACAACAGGCATTGCAGACGGTCTACATGTAGAATAACTCGCTGACTTGTGCAACGCAGATCGCTCAGTTACAACCAGAGGTCGAATTGCTCATAAACAGGTAAAGGAACTAAAAAAATCGAAATTCTAAAACATAAGACTATCTGGCGAATCCATTGACGGTCTTGTTATTCGCAATTCGGATAGACACATAAACTGCGTGAAACAGGATGCATTTAGTCGCCGATTAATGCAGCCAGACAACACAATAACTGGTTTTTCCTCTATTCTTTATCGGTTTCTCCAGAGCTCTGTGCAAGTGTATTAGGAGTGTCCAGATAAATGATTCATCGCAGAAACCAACCATTCCCTACTTTCCCCCATTAATCTATTCATATATTGTATAGAAATAGTTTTTACAGAATTTTAAAATGTTATCCTGACGTCCCTACTTAAACTCCCAGGACTGAAGGCGCCCATGCTTGGGTCTTTGAATTTCGGTCCATTGTCGATTTACTCTTATTATAAAAAAATTAAAAAGTGGTCGTCCATTAATTATGTCAACAAAATAGGGGAGGGGGGTTTGGAAAAGTTTGACAGTTGTTGACCAGGGGGAGGGGGTTCGGTGCAATTTGATGTCAACAAATTTTTTCCAATGAATCAGCACAAACCCTCCAAAATGGTAGCGAAAACATTAAGTAATGATAAAAATGTATAAAGTGCTTAATGTTTAATACTACTAAAAAGCTGGTAATAAACTAAATTCATATATTTTGAAATTCGAGATTGCATTTTTAGTGTAAGAAAATTCGAAAAATGATGATTCTATATGTATTGAGTCTTTGTGTTTCTTTTTTGTAGAGGGGCAGGGGTTCTGGGATTGTTAACATAATGTTTTAGGGGGTCCGTCAATGTTTGACAGTTGTTGACAAGGGGAGGGAGTCAAAACTGCCTAAAATTTGTTGACATAATTAATTGACGATCCCGAAGAGTCCGATTTGGATGAACTTTCTAAGGTTTGTTTGTCTCGATGAGAGCTACATCTAGGTAAGTTATAGAAACTAAATTCGGGGTCATTCAAGGTTATTTCAAGGTCATAAAAACGAAATCTAACACAAATCAAAGAAAAATGATCAGATCTCGGCCAATAATTTTTGAAATTGGTAAATTCTTTCTTGCATTTCTCCTCTTGATAAGAGCCTCTTGTGATAAGAAACAAGGAAGTAGGCCCCTATCTAGCGGAACCCGTCGCTTCTGGTGAGCCTATTGTTCCTGATCAACTCTTCTCGCTACCTATATACTAGCTCAATGTGTTGTTTTAATCTTTGATTGTTCAATTATATGAATACATTGTTCAACACTTGTACCTGTTACTGGAATCAATAAAGTGACTTGAATTGAATTGACACCAAATGAAAGACAATCCAAAATTATTTTAAGGACAAAAAGGTCAATTTTAGAAAAAAAATCAGAGTAAATGGCCCTAACTCGGTAAAATATTGTTCCAGTTGAGTTATTCTTTTGCCTGTTTGCTCTAACCGATCAGGGGATACAGAGGAAGAGAGAGAGAGAGACAGAGAAAGAGAGAGACAGACAGAGAGAGACAGACAGAGAGAGACAGAGACAGAGACAGAGAGAGAGACAGAGAGAGAGAGAGAGAGACAGAGAGAGAGAGAGAGAGAGAGAGAGAGAGAGAGAGATGCGTAGAGAGAGAGAGGGACAGAGAGAGAAGTGGTAGAGAGGTTTAGCCAGGCGAGCCCTTGGAACTAAAAGTTCACCCCTCGTCGCAGAGCGAAGCACCCGACGGGCTGCAACGTCGGACACTGGGTGGCAACGATTTATTTATTTATTGTTATTGTAGAAGTAGGCCTATACATCACGCTATTTATGCGCGTTGAACATCAATCTACGTACAAAGTGATATCAACGCGTCTGTGTATGCAAACTTCATTTATGGCCTGTCTAGTCAACGACCATTGTGACTAAGCAGTAAGCATGCCAGGCTATGCCATTTACACTGCACGTGCACGTTGTGCAACCTGCACTGACTGCATGTCCGGGCATGCCTGAAATTCACAAAGTAGCTTATTTTATGGAGAAAAGCAGTCAGATAAGTAGTCAGATAATGTGAAAGGAAATTCCAAAAAGGTGATTTCAAAATAATGAGTAGTTATAAATGCGCTACATAAATAAATGCAATTCTCACCATAGCCTAGGTTGGATTTTACGCTATTGCGCCATAACCTAGGTTATTAATAATCACACGCCCACGCGTACTAATAGCCACTGCTTCAAACTGCCGGAATTTCCCAGCGGTATCGTACGCGCTGTTGGATCATGAGCGTATAAGTCTGACCCAACGTCCACGAATTTGTAGGCCTAGTCAAATCGTTCACCCCATAACTTTCCCTATAGTCAAAATGCTGCGTGAGTGTTTACATCCGTATGCAACCGCCTTCAAACGATTATGTATTCAAATCCGCTTGTAAACGGCCTTACAATGTATCCGCCTGTAAACGCCCTTAGCATGTATCCGCGTGTAAATGTATTAATCACGACAGCCATCTAACAACACGATTCGCTTAATAATATTATAAACAGCTGGTAATAATTACGTCAGCCGAAAAAATCCCCGTAGCAAGGATGAACAAGAAAAGGGCAGTCCTATGAATAAGCCGGGCCAATCAGCTGCTGATATTGACAGACTTTTGATCGACAGCGACAGCTAAGTTTCCGTCAGCAAGTAAACAAACTGACAATTCACGAATTAAAGCTTTCTGGGTACCCTAACCACTTTACGAGTGATTTCTTTCCACGCCTTCGTATAACCTTCTCAATCCTAAATATTTCTTGAGTAGATTTTTGCAGTTCCTGTTCATAGAATGAACCCTGAATTTCTTCTCCGTTATAATCTTTAATCTTATAGGTTGGTGGATCCGTGTATTGAACTCCAGACACAGTAAATAATTCCTCAGTCCATTTCGGCGTGTACCCCTTCTCAAATAAATTCTTTTTCTTCGTAATTCTAACTTTATCACCTACTGAGAACCTAGGTACAATAGGCTCTGAAATCTCATCACCGTATAAATTCATAAATACAGTCTTTTCATTAATTTTCATACTAGCTTTAGCGGGCGTCATTTTAATAGAAGAATGTCTAGTGTCATTATAATTACTAACCATTTCGCCTAATATATCGATATATCTTCTAGTTGAGTTAGCTGTAAAATATTTAAACATCTTCTCCCTCATCGTCCTATTCCATCTCTCGACGATACAGGATTTCTCCTCGTTTTCGGTAGAATACAATTCAACTAAATTCTTTACGTCTTTATTATAAAATTCTTTCCCTTTATCAACCCAAACTTTACCCGGTTTTCTTCCGCTCTTTAATATTTTCATGAAGCCGTTAGCTGTAGATTTTCCGCTTTTATCATTCAATGGAACAATCCAACCGTACTTTGAAAATACATCTATTACGGTTAAAAGATATTTTACACCGTCGTTATCTTGAGCAAATGCTTGCATGTCCACCAGGTCAGCAGCCCAAATTTCATCAATACCACCAACATAAACCTTCCTTTTACGAAAATGCCTTATTACGGGTTTATGTAATTCATTCGCGAGCTCGTCAGTCCATTTCAGATCCGGTTGTAGTTTTAAGCTTTTTTTAAACCTAATCCCAAACTCGATTTAGCTGATAATATAGGTTTAACTATAGTCCTCTCTACACGTTCCCGTAAGCTCGGGTTAGGAATATTATTCAAAGCATTAATCATCGCTCTATCAGCTACATTCCTAGAAGCCGTATCAGTGTGCTTTGATTGTAAGCCAAATCGTGAATATATGCCGCGCTATCTACTCGATCAACTGGTTTACTCCAATCTTTAGGAGTGCCATCGGGATTCAGTCTTAAATCTAATCTAGTCCCAGGTCCCGTAAACGAGTGACCAGGCAAATGCATTTCACCTGGGAATTTAGCCCACGGTAATTTGATGTTGCTTGTAACTGAATTTAGAGAACTAACGAGATCACCACCTTGTGATGCTTTCACGAATTGAGTTTTAGTCGTCCCACATACGGCGCATACGCCTCTGAGCATAGGTCTATTATTTTTACTAACGACGTTCTGAATATCTCTCGTTTCAGTTTTTGTCTTACACTTTACACAATACATTGTTATTTTAAATACGAAAACATTTATATTTAAAACGATCATGGAAGTTAAAAATTTATCGTGGAACGACGTGTCATCTAATAGATTCAATAACCCTCTTTTACCGAAAAGTATAAGAGGGTTAATCGTTGGAAAATCTGGTTGTGGAAAGACTACATTACTGTTGAACTTACTTCTAAGACCTGGGTGGTTAGATTACGATAATTTACAAATATTCGGTCTGTCTCTCTTTCAACCAGAGTATAAAATTCTGAAAAAAGCATTCGAAGAAAAGCTACCTAAACAAGCCATAATCGGGTTATTCGACTGCCAAGACGAGATCATAAGACAAGATATTCCACCAGCAGTTGTAGTTGAGGAAATGGCTAAACAATTGAATGAGAAATCTGATATATCTACCAAGTTCTTTGAATCAGCCGAAGACGTGCCAGACCCGAGAGAATTGAAGCCGGAGAAGAAGAACCTAATGATCTTTGATGACCTACAGCTAATCAAGCAGAACAAATGCGAGGCCTACTACATCCGAGGAAGGCATAGCAATGTTGACTGCTTCTACCTCGCACAAAATTATTTCAAACTGCCTCGACAGACGATAAGAGAGAATGCAAACTTTATCTGTTTGTTTCCACAAGACCAGAAAAATATTGATCATATATACAACGATCACGCGAGTGAAGGACATGCCTAAGGATGAGTTTAAGAAACTATGTAAAACCATTTGGAAACAACGCCACGGCTTTCTAGTAATAGATTCAGACCAGCAATAAAAATAACGGAAAGTATCGAAGCGGATTCGATGAATTCTACATACCATCGTTAATATAAAATAATAATCTCATTATAATAAAAAGAATGGAATCTGCTCTCGAAAAGCTAGCGACTATCATGGAAAAGGTGGAACGTAACACGAGCCCTAAATCATCGTTCTATATATTATTGACTAAAAAGAGTGCGAAGATTAGAACTCAGTTTAATCCGCTAATCGAACTGGACGCGGGTAAAAAGTATGAAATGTCTCTTCTCAATCTAGAGACTTATTTTTCTTTTCCGAATATTGACGCTTCAAACAACCATTTCAGATATACACCCGACGCCGAAGGAAGATTGGAAGAAACCCTATCGCTAGAGACCGTGCCACATCGGTTGGTTTGATGTATTCATTCCGGAGGGCTGTTATGAAATTACAGATGTAAACGATTACATACAGAGAACCATGAAACAGAACGGACATTACGATGCGGTAAACAACGAACACTCTATTTCACTGGAACCTAACACTAATACGTTAAAGTCCGTGCTAACTATTGCGTCGAATTATAAAGTTGATTTTACATCGGACAACTCGATTAGAACGGTCCTAGGTTTCAATCGCCGAACATATTCGGAGGGGTATAACGAATCCGAACAAATAGTAAACATAATGAACATAACCAGTTTGAGAGTGACAAGCGATATAATTGGAGCCTCGTATACCAACGGATCGATGGCGAACGTGATATATTCGTTTTTTCCTAACGTAGGACCGGGGTACAAAATTATCGAAGTACCTACTAATTTGGTGTATCTTCCCATCACGCTGAGCACGATTTCATCGATGGAAACGAAGCTTACCGACCAAAATGGAAAGTTGGTTAACCTTAGAGGAGAGGATTTATCGATTAGATTTCACATAAGAGAAGTGTGAGTACTATTAAAAGTTTATCTTAGTTATATTAAAAATGAGTCGATACAAGAATATAAACGTTAATATTTCGGAAGGACAAAAAGAGAAAATTAAACGCGCGCTCGAAGCGGGGTGTGATGGCGTGAGTATAAGACTATCTCACGATGATCTAGAGGGAGAACACGTATTAGCTTTCACTCAGGCGCAAATTAACAAGATGACTAAAGCGTATGAGAATGGGAAGGGTGTGACGATCAAAATGAGTAAAACGCAGTTAGTTCATAACGCCAAAGTCGAAGGCGGATTCATCGGCGCTATTCTACCGTTTCTAGCAACGGCTGGTAAATTCCTTCTTTCCAGCGTACTACCGGGTCTCGCGACTGGAGCTCTAAGCGGTCTAGGTTCTGCGGCGACATCTAAAATCATCGACAAAATTAGCGGATCCGGAGTTACTGGAGGTGTGATATACATCAGAAGAGGAGATAGAAACGCCAAGATAGTTCAACAAGGAGAAGGTCTTTACATAAAACCGTGGAAGGGATCTGGATTAGATAGTCAAGGAGATGGGCTCTATATGAAGACCGGTAAAGGGTTGTTTATGAAAACTGGTAAAGGTCTCATACTCGGTCCTAATTCTCCATTTTCAAACATTCCAATCCTCGGGTGGTTGTTATAATTTAAAAATTAAATTTCCTATTTATAAAAAATGTCTCGAAACTGGATAAGACCGTTACACAAGTTTGGTACGAAACCCGTTCGTTCGAAAAACTTTCCAATAAACCCTGTAGAGTGGTTACCTAAGAATGAAGTGGCCCACAAACCCGTAAAGCACCCAGGCTGCCAAGTATATGAGATTTTTACTCAACGAACGATAACGATTGATCCGAAAGAAACTGAAACGCTTTCGCTCGGACTAGGCGTTCGAATGAGAAGAGGATGGTGTAAAGTGCAGCTCAAACAGGAAATACAGGCAAGCGCTTGCAGACTACAAGACGATGTTGTTTCTAAAAATGCCGAAGACATCGCCATTACAATTTTAAACGATTCCGATTCGGAAGTTGTTATAAACGAAGGAGATTCGTTATGCTTAGTAGCTCATACCACTCGCAGTAGGAGTGTTGATTTTAAAATTATATTGTATAATTAAAAAAAAGATGCCACCAGGAAATACAACAATCGTAATGAAAACGGATGCAGTAGATGGAAAAGCTCACGTTTACAGGCTCGGGAAGATCGTTGAAATTCAAAAAGAACTCGAAAGAGAACGAGATAAAAGAGCGGTCCTAAACGAAAAGTATCGTAAAGGCGTTAGAATTATTAACGTAGTAGATGGTATATCTGCTCTTATCGCGTTAGGTTCAACAGCTTCGGCGATCGCGGTTCTGTCTACGATAGTCGCGGCACCTATCGCGATGGCTCTACAAGCAGTGGCTGTTGGAGCGGGTGTTTTCAGCGGGGTCGGACGTGTAGTTAACAGAAAGCTCACGCTAAAGGCGGAGAAGCATAGACGGGTCAAAACGCTAGCCGAGGCAAAACTTAACACGATCAGCGACTACGTTTCGAAAGCCTTAGAAGACGATTTTATTTCGGATGAGGAATATTCGCTAATTTTAAACGAACTCGGGAAATTCAATGAAATGAAAGAAGAGATCAGAAGCGAGACCAAAGTTAGTATAGACAAAGAACCTGGAATTCGAGAAACTATGACCGAGTCGTTTAAGAACGCGGGTGAGAAATCGGTGAAAACGTAAAACGTAAAACGTAAAAACGTAAAACGTAAAAACGTAAAAAAAAACGTAAAAAAAAACGTAAAATCAATTACGTTTTAAAAAATTATACTATTATTTTAAAACGTAATGTCATTTCTAAAGATTACCGATCCAGCGAAAAGAGATTTATTCGTCGCAGATTTTCTCAAGACGAAGAAGAATATTCAACAGAACTTTCTAAATGAGAAATTAGGCGATATAGGGATGCAGCAAGAATTAACGAAGTTGTACAAGCCGATCGTTGACTCGCAATCAACTATATCGAAAGAACAAAACGCTTTGTTATCTACTATTAAGGAAAACTCAGCAGCCACGTCTAACGCTCTACAAGCGCTTCCCGCGTCGATATCTTCTTCGTTAAAAGCTATTCAGTTTCCGCAGTATCCTTCGATAGAGGCGTATGATGATCCAGTCGAATCCATTAGAACTTTAGAATTAGGAGCTAGATAGCGGCGAAGTACTTGCAACCTACGCTTCGGATGATAAGTTAGCGGATACGACGTTCGGTATACGTTCTAAAAACGACGGAATTTTATAATCGGAAACGCTCCTATTACCATCCAAGGCGATGATATAACGGTTAAGGGTAAGACTTACAAGGGAACTCCGGGTCTTTGGGAATTAATAACGATGAAGAAACCGAACGAGTCGATATACGACGGATTAACGATCTCGACGATTATGCTGAGATTCTACACGCGTCGAATGCTATGTATAAAAACCGAATAAACCGATATAAACCGAGGCTCGAATAGAAGCGAAAAGTACAAAAAGGTAGGCAAACCGATAGGGAAGAGCGGGTAGGTAAGGGTGAAGGAGTCGTAGTTATTCCGCAAGACCCGAATGCGTTAGTAGAAATGTTGTCTTTACGAATGGCTAGTTTCCAGGCGGGTAATACAGGGGTTAGAAACGAGATAGTCGGTATATGCGATGAACTGTTAAGACAAGGAACGATGAATACCGAGCAATATAAAAACTTAATGTTACAATTATAAAAATGCTTGTCGTCACTAAACGAAGATATAAGAAACAACACGTTATAGGAGGAGCTGGAATATTGGATACTATTACCGGAGCTTTCAAGAGGCTCTTTACATCCGGCGTTGCTAACCGAGTCGCGTCAACCGCTCTAAGCGTAGGTAAAGATGCCGCGAAAGAGTTGGGTAAAAAGGCCCTAGAAGTTGGGAAGACTACCGCCGTAGAGGCTGGTAAGCGATTGGTGGATAAAGCCGCCGCTAAACTTTTAGCATCGTCGGTACTGTCACCGCCTGTAGTTGAAAATAAAAAGATTGAAACGATACCAACACCGACGCTTACGCGAGAGAATGCTGCCGTCTTAGCGAGGTTAATCGATAACGGCGCGAGGTCTAGTAGTAGTAACGCCGGAACTAATATTAATAATATACTAGCCGGTTACGGACTCGGAAAGCCTTCTTCTTCGAATGCCGTGTCCATTCAAGATCTCGTGCGCCATCTCAATAACAACAAAGGAGCGGGATTGAAACTCGCGCGATAACTAATTTAAAAATAATATCCTCGGTAATAAAAAAACAATGCAATCGGATATTCTAAACTTTACAGAAGCCTCGTCAGTCGACGAAGGGATTGAAAAATATGAATGGCACGAATACGAACCGGTAGCGAGAACGAATCTTAACTCAGCCGGTGAGATTCGCATAAGTATCGAAACCCAAGATCTATTTTGTCATCCCGCCGAGTCTTACTTGCTGATCGAAGGTAGGTTTGTCAAAGCAGCGGTGTGAATACCGCATACGCTGACGCCGACGCAGCAGCCATCGTCAACAACGGGCTTATGCATCTTTTCAGTCAAATCGGATATTCCCTTTCGAATCAAGAAATGGAAACGGTATATCACCCGGGACAAGCATCGACGATGTTGGGTTTGTTGAAATACCCGAACGATTTCGCCCTAGCGCAAGGTCTTAACCAACTGTGGGCTAAAGATACAACTGCAACCGCGGTTATAGCGGATAACGCGGGGTTCGCGCTCAGACAGGCGTATCTTATTCAAAAACCAACGACTAAGGGAACGTTTAGTTTCATCGTGCCTCTTAGCCATATTTTCGGATTTTGCGAAGATTACGATAAGATAGTATACGGACTGAAGCATACGCTAACGCTAGTTCGCAAATCGGACGATGACGCTATTTTTAGACTCGCAGCTGCGGATGCTGGGAAAGTCGACATCCAAAAAATCTCGTGGTTTATGCCCCACGTTCTTCCGTCGGATATGGAAAGGATGCAGTTATACAAAACTATCGAATCGAAAGCGACGCTACCAGTTGCTTATAGAGCACGTCAATGCGATACTATAACGATTCCTCAATCGACGACTTATAGCTGGCGTCTTAGCGTTAAGACGGCTCCGGAAAAACCTAGGTGGATAGTCGTTGGATTTCAAACCGATCGCGGCGGCAACCAAGAACGTAACCCGTCGATCTTCGATCATTGTAACCTCAAAAACGCGTACGTGATGTTGAATCAAGAGAGATATCCAGCCGTCGACTACGACTTATCGTTCCCCGACCAGAAATTTTCGAGAGCTTACAGAGCCGCGGCGACTTTCAGCGAAAAATTTTACGGAATGGACCAACTGATTACGCAAAGTAACATCACACCGGTCGACTATAAAGATCTATATCCGCTCATGGTATTCGACGTTAGTAAACAGTCGGAAAAACTGAAATCGTCGGTCGTAGATATCCAGATTAAATTTATTTTTAACGCGGCGGTCCCTGCTGACACACAAGCTTTCGCGGTTCTAATTTCGGATAAGTTGTTAAAGTTCCAATCCGATGGACAGAAAATGAGCGTGGTGTACTAAGCGTCTAATTGAAAAAAACATTTCTTAATTAAAGAAAAATCTTGTATTATATAAAATAATAATGGAGCTGACTTTGCCAAAGCGAAACAATTAATGAAACAACACAAGATTAGTGGGAGATCATTTCTAAACAAATCGCAAATGATTTCACTGTTAATCGAGAAAGGAGTGCTTTCGCGGGAGGACTTGAGCACGAGCAAAAATCACGATAGGTTGAAACGTATAAGAAAGCATCCGAGACGCGTAGAAATTTTTGATAAGGAAACGGGTGTGACCGCTGTGTATCGGTCGATATACTCCGCGGCTAAAGCGTTCGATCAAAACCCGGGCTTCATAGCGATGTTTAACGGGAAAGTATATAAAAATAGATACGAAATTAAAGTGTGCGAGGAGGAGAAAGATCTAATCGACTTCACCGAGAGTACTAGTACAAGCAGTGATGAAAGTTGTGATGAGAGTGCTCGTGTTAGCACTAGTGAGGAGATTACCAGTAGTGGTGAGAGTACTTGTGTTACCAGCAGTGATGAGAGTTACAGCTGTACCAGTGATGAGAGTGAGTGAGAGAGTTACAGCTGCAGTGATGAGAGTTACAGCTGCAGTGAGGAGATTACCACTAGTGATGAAAGTACCAGCAACGATGAGAGTGGTAAAGCAGTGACGAGAGTTACAGCTGCAGTGATGAAAGTACAAGCAGCAATGCGGAGAGCAGCGGCGGCGATGAGGAGAAAGATCTAATTAATACCGGTTAATTATAAGAATTTAAATAGAACTGAATAATTTCTATTTAAATTTCGCTATTTATGTATCGTAAATGTATAATTGCATGAGCTCAATTCCCTGGTTAAGCCACTCATCGTCCGTTACCGTAACTCTGTAATACTTATAAGCGGTCGTCGTTGAAACATTATAAAATGCCGGAAGCGCTAGTACCGCAGCATTCGTTGATAATAATGCCGTAAACGTTGTTCCATCGTTACTCCCGGTGAGACTAAGACCTTGAAAAGACAATGCAGTCTTGAACGAGAGTCTCCAAATTATAACAGGCTCGGGACATTCTATCTGTATCCAAGCCGTTATATTATCACCTTCAATCCAAGCAGCGCTGGATGTGAGATTATTAAAAGCTCTGTAAGCCTCGTGCCCGACCTTACTCGAACTAGCGCTAGCGATGAAACCGGTTATACTATCGTTTGCTTCCAAATTAGGAATATATCCGACGCGGCACTTTTTCCAAGACTTATCGACGTAATTTTTCGTAGCCGCGTCTTGAGCTTCAGCGGGATCGTGTAAATTAACGATATATTTTTCATTCATCGTGATATTTTCATACAGTTCGATTCTACGATCGGTAGACGATTTACAGAATCTTATAATATCGTTCTCCCCTAGCTTGCATAAAAATCCGTCAGTAGTTTGCAACGTTATAGGAGCGTTCGCCTGACATTGCATTTTATTCGTCATACTACCCAACAATAAAACGAATTGTTTATTTCCTCTCACATCCTTGCAACCCATCGTGCGCGTACGATCGGCGCCGAAGTTTAACAATAGATTACCCGTCATAGTATCTCCAGTCTTCGATACCTTCGTCGCGTCTCGTTCATCGACGTATTTTTTGTTAGCTAAATGGTTATCGGCGGTTGGCGCGGCGATATTAGTGATTTTATCGGCGACTAGAGCAGTAGCCTGACTAAAGCTAATGGCTTCATCACCGTTACCAGCTGAGGGATAATCAATCGGTAAACCTACGAGAAGATGACCACCCATATCTATATCTCCGGTAATGTCGTTGCTTCCGTCCAGCCTTAGAAAAGTATTATTTATCTGAGTTAGCGTAACACCTCCGGCTACAACTCTCTGCATATTACCAGAGTCCGTATGACCAAATTTATCAACAGGCATGTTGTGTTTTTAATAAATGCGATATTATTTCTTAGTATAAATCGTACGCCAAGCTTCTCCGTAATTACATTATTTAGAAACATATCGTTTGTATACGCGCGATATGTTTCTATATTCCACGATATATTTAGTACAGAAACTCAACCTGCAATCCACATCCACCAGCACTGCCAAAATATATCTAAGTAGAGCATGAGAGATTGGTTCTTATTCGTATACCGAGCCGATCACCAGCGACTAAAGAAACGGTAGGGCAAGGTAATGTAGTAGATATGAACTGTATAGTACCACCGGTGTCGATCTCCACCCCATAAGCCATAAGTTCGTTTTGATTATCCCCATTAAGAGTGTACGTAACACGTAGAAATGAACCCCGAGGTGCTGGGGTAACCGAATACAAAATATTCACGAACCCACCTAATCGATATACGCCCGTTCGAGGAATAGTTATTAAACCGTTCGCCGTCGTATACGCCGAATCCGTATTTATAACGATGGTAGTTAATTTATTATGCATTGCAATAATGATCTCATTGTCCTACAATTATTCGTTGCTCCCTCCGATGTTTCTCTTAACGCGCAAATAGCCGCTCCGGTTGTAGGTCTCCAGTTCGGCGATAACGCGGGTGCTGCTGTTATAGGTCCAGCCGTTCCTTCGAATCTGTATATAATTCCGCTCGTAGTATTTCTAACTAGATTACCCGGAGATACCTTCATTCCCGAAACGTAATCTCTAATGGCGTTCGAAGCAACGCGTAGGTCGACGTATTTCTTATTAGTTAGATGATTATCTTCGGATGGAGTATACGTCGTCGATAGGCCCTCGATTGTCTTGCCGCCTAGGTCTAAATTTCCTACGAAGGCGTTAGTACCATCTCGCCTTACAAAAGTATTGTTTACTTGCGTTAACGTAACGCCTCCGGCTACAACTCGTTGCATATTACCAGAGTCCGTATGACCAAATTTGTCAACAGGCATCGTTTTTTTAAATATACGATATTAATTTATTAATATAGATCGTTTATGACTTCTTGAAATTTACAACCATCGTTGCATGTTTTCTTCAGCACGTATAGACACAAATGACCACAGAATACTTCGTTGTCCGGCTGTATTCGTTCGCTGTTGTAATACACCGATCGCCTAAATACTTTAACAGTTCGGTAGGTGGAGGTAATCCGTAGCTGTCGAAATAAAACTTATCGTTACCGTTCTTAAAAAAGCTGCAGTAGTGGGTCCCCTTCCCATTAGAATCGTCTAGGTTCAATATTCCGCACTCGTTCCGTCTTGGTTTTTTCGGCAGAGCGTCTCGCATAAAAACGCCTCTGAAATTCGGGATATTTAGTTTCTTCGCCGCATCTAATAATTCGAAATTCGTTAACGGTTTATTCGGAAGAACTACGCCTTCGACGTCTATGTTTTTTACAGTTGCAGCACTCATTTTATATTTCTTCTAAATGTTTTAGAAAGTAATCCGCTTTTACTTCCTGCATGACGTATAGCCAGCGATCTATTTTGTTTGATTTTTGGATATTTTTAACCGGTGATAAAGGACGAATATTCATCCAATTCATAGCTTTATGAAGTTCTTCCTCATCTAACAAATTGAACGATGATATCGGTAAAACGTGATCATGGTGCCAAATTGAGCCATACCCCTCCATAGTCATACCTTCTTCGAACTGAAATTCGATCCATTTAGTAAATGTTTCAAAATCGACGCCGATAAGTTGTCGCGTTGTTTGTGATTTCGACTTGCCTTTTAATACATTGCCAAGCCTAACCCTCATATTTGTAAGTAGTTTAAATTCTGGGTCGTATAGCTTTCGAGCTTTAGAATACGCGTTATTATATTTATTTTTACATTCCTTACATTCACATCAAACCCGTCTTTACGATATCTATTTTTTGTACATATTCTAAAACGTTCTTTTCTTTCTTACAACAGCAGCAAACTTTTTTATCTTTTATTTCTCTAGTCTCTAGTCGCGAATATTTTTGCCTAAGTTCCTTCGCTTTGATATTTTTACACTTTTTACAACTAGAATAATACCCGCTCTTACTACGTTTATCTTTATAAAATTCGTTTAAGCTTTTTTCTATTTTACATTTGGTACACACTTTTGAGACTTCCATTTTATATTATTATATTTATTCTTTAAGTAGTTTAATGAATAATGGCCGTACGCTAAAGTATGAATGCCGTCTTGCTGAATCACTCGCTTGTCATCGTCGGCTGATAGAGCAACTTTATTAACTTCTTCGGTGTAGATTTCATGAAGATGCGATCTAATAACATTCATCGTTCTCGATTGTTCTCTTCTCGTGAACAAACAGTCTTTATAATCTTCGTGCGTTATCGCGTTCTTAACTACAGACTTCTTTACACCCTTGCACTTTTTATGATCCACTCCAGCCATCTTGTACGAATACAGTTTCGACCTCAATCCAACGAATTCTTCGATCTGTTTACCAGCCGCTTCGTCCTTAAACATACCGATAACTTTCTTATTCACTCCAGTTTCTATACCAGATGGATGGTCTTTTGGATAATCGGATGTGTCGAACCTACTTCTAATGTCAGGAGCTATATCAGCATAGAAATCTTCGGTTTTAATTTCATAAGCTAGCGAATCGGTATCGGTGAATAACAGTTTAGCTCTATCTCCGTACTTTTTCTTAATGTAATTATAATGAAAATCATACATTAACGTTTTACTTAAATCTAAGATACACATGCCTAAGTATATAGGCTTGTTATAATACAGCTTCGTTCTTTTCATATGAATCGCGATTAGGTTTTCATCAAAAATTGTTCGAGTGTCGTAGCTAGTTTTCGCTGTGAGTTTTATAGCTTGCTTTTCGTTGGAAACTAGTTTAATATCTACTCTGATTCTCTATACATTCACATAGTTTTCCCAAACACACTATTATTCATTAGTTTGAAAAAGTCTTTCTCGAAATCGTTAGTAGCTCTAGTCCTCAAGCTGGTATTTAGATCGATATATTTTTTCAGCCAGGCACTTTCTTCGAACTTAATTCCACGATGAATTTTGGTTATCTTCAAGCCTAAACTTTCGTACAGCTTTAAATTTTCGTAATGAACTATATACTTTACTTTATCGTTTAGATTTGGAATTAGTTTAGGCACGGTTGAAGATTCAGGCGTAATATTCTCTGGAGCGAGCGGGTAATCGTTATGAAGATCGTGCAAAGCTTTCGAATATTCCAAGTCCACTTCTAATATACTAGGTATCGATCTCCAATCGTTTAGCTCGTCATCACTCATCCACTCGAACCCGTGAGTTGGTAGATTCTTTGACATAGCCCACCCGTAAAGGTTATTAGCGTCAAGATACGCTATAAACGACGAAGGCTTGCTATCGTCGAACGAGGGCATGTACTTATTGTTTGCCTGCGCATAACGATGCGAAATTGTGCTAACACCGCCTCTTATCCCGTGTTTAACCATGAGTATCATATCGTAATCGCTCAATAATTCCAACTCTACTCTTGTCAACTTTAATGCGGCATCCCAAGCTAGACCCGGTGAAGTATAATACCAAGCGGGGTCGAGGTCATAGTTCTCACAGCATACGTCTCTAAAATTCTCAAACACGTCGGCGAGCAGGAGAACGTCTGACAGATTATATAAATCGTGGTATTCTCGAAACGTTTTACAATCCGAATTCTTTCCATACCGTCCGTGCGTGGTTGTAGTCTTCGTCGCTAATGTCTGAGTCGTTTAGTCTCGAATAGAATGCAGACCTCGGTGGCAGTTCCGTTTCGTTCAATCGATCGACGCCTCGACGTAATCGTAGGGGTACACTCCTTTTTTTAGTAACAGATCGAGCTGCTTACCTTTATAATTGTTTACCTAGATTCTTACACTGTTCTTTGCTAAGATTCTTCGATAACGCGTCGAGACTCGAGGGCATGAATCTAAAACTAAAAAAATGAGTAAAAGGTATCAGCGATAGAAGGAGAGCTTGATAGTGGGGAGATAAGAAGAAAATGAGTAAAAGGTATCAGCGATAGAAGGAGAGTCACTAATGCTTCTGGAGTCATCAGCTTACCACGGAATCGCAAGAATTTTCTGGCGACAGTCAATTGCACTTATACCATCTTCGTAAATCGTAAGAGTTTCATTTGGCTCGATACCGATTTCCATCCAGGGAGCGAAGTGTTAACGTCATTCCGAGACTGCGACAAAGAAAGTCTGACGGTAGGCCACGCGCAATCTTTCCTGAAATATAAAACCAAAGTTAATATAATACGAGTTTGCAAGTTTACTTCTTACCTAGAAATATTTAATATGGCGTATTTTAATTAAGTATTTCACATAAGCTTTCCATACAAGCGCTTAAATTATGTTAATTGCAATTAAGAGCAGAGCGTACGTCAGAAAGCAAACATACACATAAAACTCTAAAAAAGGTCACCAGTGGTGGGTTAAATGCACACACGCGGAGGCCAACCAACGGATTCCTGTACGGAGTAGACAGAGTTGTTCAGAGTTCCTGTGCCAAGTTGCGACGATAGCGTAGAACGACGACAAAAGTATGCTGCCAAAAATCATCTGTACTAACTGCATTCGATTAACTCAGATTAAAACAAAGCACGACTATAAGAACCATATACAAGACACACATTGACATAGGCCTGCACATAAGACGTTTGCTTGTGTCTTTCGCTGCAGATCGGCTGAGTATCAGAAGGAGACTGAATCCTAACACAACCAACGTATTCTGTCGCCGCCAGATATTAATGTATCGTCTATTTGGGAGTCGATTGATATTTGACGATTGTCGTACGCTGCAGTTGTCCATCCGCTCAAGGAATTACGACAACCAAAGACCGTTCCGTTTTCCTTTCTTGGTTCTCGGTAGAGGTGCGCGTTTCGTTTGTAATCTAGTATGGAGCAATGATGGTGGATGTGCTAACGACGGCACAAGTGATGTCTTGGTTTTTCTTTGGATGTTAAGGTGATGATGATAGTTGAGGCGACGGCTATGGGTATATTGCAGTTGTGGTGGTTGCAGTGATGGCATTGACGGTAGTACTGTTTTTTTCGTTTTGATTGTGACGGTAGATATCTTTGCGTCGACGATGACAATTATAGCGAGTAAGAAACAAAGAGAAACAAAGCTTCTCGGTGAGTAACAGTTAAATTTGTTATTCTTTCAGATGAAGTTTGCGGCAATATGTCTTTCTCAGCTCCATCTGGAATCGTCTCCTCTCCGCAATTACCTTATAATGTGCCTATAAGTTTCAACTGCCTGTACACCGTCGACAGTGGACATGTCAATTCTGTGACCCTCTCAATTCTCAGTTTAAGCCTACGTATAAGTCGTCGATTTATGGACGTCAGTAATGGAACCTGTTATCACAACTGGCTGACGGTTAGTGATCTAACACAATTTCATATTATTTTCCATTCCGGTTTTTTCGAACAGAGATGATTTTGCTTCTTGAGCAGTTTGGATGTATCTTATAAAGGTAGTGATCACGAAAATCACAATCAGATTTTTGTGTGTTTTGAAACTGATCTATGTCACATACATCCCTACACATGTTTATATACGTATAAATATACATACATACATATATATCCATACATATAAATTATATCGGTTTATGTTGTGATGCTGTATTCAGCCATTTTCACACAGATTACGCGTATTTTTATTTATTTTGATCACTTCCGGTATTCAAAAGACAAACATGTAAGTATGCAAATGAAGCCCTACATTCCCTCTAAAGAATGGTATATTTGTTTCTCTTCCAGGAAGAAAAATGAATACGCTACAGACAAAAAACTAAGGGGCAGTCCTTCCATTCAGCCATTTTTTCACGCATATTACGCGTATTATTATTTATTTTGAACACTTCCGGTCATCAAAAAATAAATTAATCAGTATTAGTAAATAGCACTACATGTCCTCTATGCAACGGCATAATTTATTTCTCTTCAAAAATAAATTATGAATACGTTATAATCGAAAAAACATGAAAAATTTGTGAAAGTGTAACCTATTTTCATACATTTTAATTTATTTTGAGCACTTTCGGTTGTCTCAGGTCAACTCAGTGACCATAGAAATGTAGCCCCGCATTCCCTCTATAGAATGGTATAATTTGTGTCTCTTAATATTAAATGACGGATAAGATATAGTCAAAAATCTAGTGGGGGTGGTATCCACCCCTCCCTGGTGCCTCCGGGTATATTGGGTATAACTTTTGAACGGTGTGAGATATCATCTCACATTTTTACTCAAAACGTGTGTAACTGAACCCCCTACAGCTATCTAAAAGGTCAAATTTTGATTCCATACGGAAAAAAGTTTGAGATGAAAAAAACCTAGGGGGGTGGCAACCACCCCCCCTTGGTAGCCTGAGGGTTAAGTCAATCCACTGACTGAAAATACCTTAGCCATCCACTTCATAGTCCTATCGCCAAAAAAGCTGTCTATTGTTGAGTACAAGTAGGCCTACCTTTGAAAACTCTGCACCATGCGGCAACCTTCCTGAACCTGATTCTCATGTATCAATCTCTCCTGCTTCCAGTAACTACTCGCCTAAGTTGTCCAGCCGATTCATATACCTCACTGCGCTTAGATTTTGAAACGATCTTTCCATTAATTCCGTAAATTATCTGCTCCCGACCCAATATTGTTGCTCGCCCACCATTATCTGCCTCAGGCATTATCCCCATCCCCCCGCCCCACTTACCAAACCATACTTTTCCCCTTCTGCCTAAAGTCCAACCTGTTCTCGAATTCCTAATCGAATCCATTCAATCGACCGCCTTCCAAGCTGTCTCGTCCTTAACAAAATCCATCTTAGCAGTGCCTCTGTCTCCCCTGTCTGGCCTCTCTTGCAACCGGACACGGATTTACACTGGACATATCTGATTAACTCCGTTGACAAGATGCAGCGCTCATGAATAAGCTGAGGCTCCGGGCTTAGCTTGAGCAACGATTTAGAATTTGCAGTCTACGATCATGATTACGATGAGACTACTTAAAGGGAGTCAAATCAGGGAATACTATGTCGCGCGCAGATTGCAGCATTAGAGCATCATAGTCAAAGCGGAAAGCGCTGGGACTTTTAAGACTTTATAATGTAGATTATCTT
This sequence comes from Aporrectodea caliginosa, assembly GCA_020284085.1. NCBI lineage: Eukaryota > Metazoa > Annelida > Clitellata > Crassiclitellata > Lumbricidae > Aporrectodea > Aporrectodea caliginosa. The sequence continues at coordinate 612,483 of JACEVL010000262.1, read as the reverse complement.
TGCCCTTTGGGCTGCTGACCCGCGTGCGTGGAATACCTTTCCAGCATCTGTTCAGAAAGCTGTTATTAGACTTGCGCTGTAGATTTTGGTTGTAAATCGTCTTAAAGGTATTTCGCGCCGGACGCTAATCGTCCGCCTATGTCTCTAGAACTGTTCCTAATTAGTTACCACATCAAAACTAATTGATTGTCGCTTGAACAGATAACTTGCCTGGTCAACGGAACGTCAATGGTACATCCACTTGCAGACAGAAAACTATGCGGAGTCATGGCATCAATCACAGCAAGATTCCCCTCATGCCGCAGCGTCTTACTCAATTTCTCCAGTGACCATGCTTACTCCCACAATACATTTTCCATACGCTACAGGATGGGAGATTATGGTAGGCAGCACTTTTGTAATCAGCGCCTTATTTTTATCATCGACAAATTACCTCTTAACGGCAACCATAATTACTTACAATTTCCTATTAACAATAATAATTATCATCATCATGATATAAAATTACGTCTTGCATATTATCATTATCAAAAATACCGCTTACCTATCGTCATTGCTACACGGTGATTCAATAAAAAGTAAGCCAAACTTTGTATTTCATATAAGTACTTCTAACATGAAAACAGTATTTAATATTTTTGCGAAGAAACTCTCAGTAGTACGGTTTGATTGTTTAATTAAAGAAGATGTTCAAAATGTCCTCCTTTTGCTTGCACACAGGCCTGGAGGCGCTGGCGCCATTGGGCAACAGCATCGTCGATAAGGGCAACTTTTACTTCAGTGCGCGCTGACCTTCGTCTGCCACTACCAATGACGCGGTCGACTGATCTGTAACGCTAATTTTTCGAAGCAATTTATCTAATCCGCTTCTGGTCCAATGTTTTCTTGAAACTCTGGTAGAAATTGACGTCTGCTGTAATTCTTGGATTCCCTCAAACCTTTTATCATGTGTAAATCTCCTTTACTAAAGGCATTTCTTCGGAAATTGCTAGTTTCTTGTTTATGTTTTCTATCGTGTTATCGTCTGCTTTTTTTTTTGAGTAGGAAATATAAACCGGAAGTCATTAAAATAAAAAAGTAAGTCTGTGCATATTTTTATTTTGAAAATATAATTAATAAAATATAGTTCAAGTCTTAATATTTGTTTATAAAGTTTGGCTTACTTTTTATTGAATCACCGTGTACAAGGTAAAAGTTCCATGAAAACAATAATTAATAACTGCACAAAAATTCTCGACACAACACCTTGAGTCAAAATCAGATCATCTATTTTAATCTATTTTAAATGTTCCCTCTATTCTGGACAGTTGAAATTTCGATAGATTCGTCATCGAAAAGCACAAGCACAATCGATGGATTCCTCCAAACAGCATCCATTTAATAAATTACACTCAGATTTTGACTGGCTTCTCTAATGAGCTATGATTCAGCCTACGGTTTCCTTAAACATTATACATCCATTGATACCTAGTACATTTTAATAGCGGAGCACTAGAAGTCATTACATTCGAACCATTGAAACTGACTAGTTAGGATTTCTATTGTTTAGTATTATTTAGTGAGTTCTATATTACCAGTGACTAATGCACAGGACATGACTTGGCATAATTTACGACTGGGCCTTTTTACTTGACCACGGCTTGGTTTTGTTTTGTTGGGCCATCCGTTAGTGCCTTGCGTGTTAGACACCGGGGATATACTAAGTGTCGTTACAATTATAGTTACTAATTAGTCATCCTCACTGGCTGTGTTCAAAAATTTGTCTAACATAATCTAATTTAATACAATTACTAGGCATCAACCGATGACGTACCTAAACCTAAGTAGAAATCAGGTCAACGCATCAATTAGGATCTCTATAATAGTTCAGTATTATTTTGTGACTTCTCCTGGGCCTCACATAGACCTGAAAACATATTACATAGGATAATCAACCCATATAAGTTGTAATTGTAGGCATTTGGGACAAACACCCAATAACTATGGTCCCACTCGGACAAACACCAAATTCCAGGGTCAAAACACCCACCTACACTCCCTAATGGTCTAAGGCCGCGAGGATTTTACAACAGTTTCGTACTTAGCCTTACTCAGGAGCGTCTAACAGATTGCTTTCACGTTCAACCGTAACGCATGGTACAAGCCTCGACGATACGAATGCTATGAGATCAGCTTTTCGCAGTCTCGAATAACCGACCATGCCTTTCTCTTTTGCGTTATTTTGTAATTCTTTGACAGTCTTCGATGAGTATTCCATTTTATATACGAAATTTATTTCTTTAAGCCGAGATGAGATAATATTTTTCATGTTTTTCAATCGAGGTTATAGCTTCGTGAGCGCCGTGCACGAGTTGGTGCACGAGTTGGTCGTGGTTTTTCGCGCGCGGTTGGCTAAGTGTGACCCTAGTTATTGGGTGTTTGTCCCAAATGCCTACAATTACAACTACTCATATACCTTTCGCAAGTGACTAGCATTTTTCATTGTGCGCGTATAATCAGAGTAGGTATACGTATAAAAGGCCACTTAAGTTCTCTGAAAATAAATTTGTAACTGAAAAAATATCATCCAATTGTCGATGTCTTTTCTTGCTGCGTCAGATCCGGAATGTGGTAATACGTTTTTCACTGGTCCAACTGGAGTCATCACCTCACCCCGGTTCCCTCTGTCCTACCCGCGCAATTTAAACTGCTTGTATTCCATCACTGGCGGTCAGAGGAATACGATTTCACTCTTTTTCCTATCATTCAACCTCGAAGGAAGTTGGAACACGTCTTTGGTGGATGACTGCTATACTGACTGGCTGACTGTAAGTAGCTAACAGCAAGTCATGCAAAAACAGCATGTACCGTGGTGAAGGTTCATATTATATAATTAAAAACCGATTTCGAAAACTATTGGAAGTAGTTTGAAGCCTTCAGTATATCAATCAATCGATCAATAAATAAATGAGCTAGTGGATGAATGGATCAATCAAACAATCAATCAATCAAGTGTTCATTTTCTTTCATTCATTCATTGATTCAAAAATTGATAGTCGAATATAAGATATGCATTAAAACGAAAAAATAAGCAAGATATTAACGTGATATTTTCAAAAAATGTTATAGGTAAGCTGTTTATCGGATGAATATATTGTGGCGAATATTTCTAAGAGCAGAAGATACTGTGGATTAAAAACGACGCCTCTGACATTTTCATTTCCCAGTTGCGCAGCTGTGGTGTTGAACCTTCGAAGTGATTCGTCCGTAGGCAAAGGAGGATTCAAAGTCCGTTACACGGTTAGAGGAGCAGGTAAATGGCAAGTCACGGAATGCATTTCTAGACATCCATATATCAGTTGGCGTTCCAAGGGTACTGCCTCTCTGTTTTGTTCGTAAATCTTAAATATAATTATAGAGTTTAGGAAGTAGATTCAAACAGATAGACACTTAGACAGCCTGTCAGTTACTTGATGCCTTGATGTGGCGTAATAGTTTATAGTAGGGGTCTGCGGGTATACCCGTACCCGCGGGTTTACCCGCACCCAGCCCGTGCCCGCGGGTCGGGTACGGGTCGGGTAGACATTTTGCGGGTTGGGTCGGGTACGGGTAGGAGCATTACGGGTACGAGTATACCCGGTTTTACCCGTACCGAAGTGAAGTTTTGGGGTTACATGTAATAGCGAGTCTTGCACCTTCAAAGACTTGCTATAACTGGCGGTATTCTGTCTAGGTACCATATCCCTCTGTTGACTTATGTCTGTGCACCTTAGTGAGCTTGACATTCATTTATAGAAGCTCAATTTACAGCTGCAAAATGACTTGTTCCTATTAACACGTAGCTTCCATTAGCACTTAGTTCGTAGTGTTTTTACATATATCTGATCTGATTTTCAGTCCCGACAACCGGGGTAAGAGGTCGCTGACGCCGAACCTGGCAGTTAAGCAGCCATGTTTTCTTTAAAATAAGTTTATGCAGTTATGGTAGTTGAGGCTAGGCATAGCTGAAACACCAAGTCTTTCATTCATTTACCTCTGAGAAATACTTAAATTATTCAATTAGTAGTTTGTTGCAAACTACCGTGTTATGGCTGGCTGCATAAACTCATCGTGGGAAGGCCTATTAATTACGTTACGGGTAGGTTACGGGTACGGGTATACCCGCGGGTACGGGTCGGGTTGGGTAGTAATTTTGAGTGCGGGTCGGGTACGGGTACGGGTAACGGTCCTGTTTTACGGGTACGGGTCGGGTAGCAGAAATGCTCTACCCGCAGACCTCTAGTTTATAGGCCTATTGCCATCTTTTTTGCGTGGATCGGGTCACCACTATTAATTTAAAGCCCCAATTTACACATGCCGCGACTTACTGTGTTGGACATTTAGTTTTCTGATGTAGAATAGACCAATCAAATTTTCGCTGCTATTTAAGTTGTCATGGTCACGATTTATGGCTTGACTTTTTTTTAACTGATTAAGGTTTCCTTTTTTACCTGATCGCGGTTTGGTTTCGATGGGCCATCCGACGAGTATTTAACTGTCATGTCCGTCTTGTAATGCATGCGGAATTGGGGTCCTTAGGCCCCGACCTTTACCTGAAGAATATCATAAGAGAACCCACTGGCTACTACGACTGGTATTCGAATCAAACCAAGTGCACCAGGATCATCTAAGTATTGGATGTACATTGCATGGAGAGAGCGCCACGTTGCAAATACCAATCGATTCACCATTAAGACATTTGCACAATATAGTTTCATTAAGGTATGATGACAATTTGAAATCTTTAGCGGATCCATTACGAGATGTGTTATTTACACTTCTCTCTGAACGTAGTTCCTTACCTGACAGGTACTATATTAAATTTACTGCTTTATGCAGATAATTTTCCATAGCACTTGGTTCTGAGCTTGTATTGTGTGAAAAAAGCAGCAGACCCAGCAAACTGCGCGCGCGATTTGATATTTATACCGAGACAGATAATATGTATTGCCCTATAATTCTCGGAGGGATTGAATTCATTACCACAGTGACAACTATGATATGTTTCGTATTCTCCAGTCTTTACTAAGAGAGCGACAGGATCATATAGTATATATCTTCTACCTCTGTCCGCCATTTTATACCCTGTAAACGAATTCTGCTCATTCTAAGCATCCCTCCGTCTATTATGCTCACTCTTGTTCCACATCGAAACGAAGCATATACTCCGAGTACTCGTAGATTTGTCTCTGAGTATTAATAGAGCAGACCTTTAGTCGCTTAGCGAGAAACATAATTTGGAAATACTTGTGTGAACAGGTGACAGTGTACCTACAACTGAATTGCTAACGACATCAATCTCAGCTACCGAGGAGCCACTTGGAAAAGACAAGAGCTGCGCAACAGGATGTAGGCTTACTTCAGACTCTACCAAGTGCGATTGTTTCTCAGGTCAGTTTTATTCAAGGGCGATGATCATCTGGCGCGATGGTATGTCGAAAACACATCTCACACTTTCAACATAGATCTGAAAGGTGTTCAACGCCATCAGGAGGTGACGAAAAGGTGCTTATATAAGGTGTATTGATCCAAGCAATTGTATTTCATAGCGTCCCATTTCTGAGGAACCTGTTTTACATGATATTTGTGAAGGTTGCAATAATATTGTTGTACCAATCCCATGGGGTATGCCTGTGGAAAAATGTCCAGTTGTCCAATATAAAATCACCATTGCAACATGTATACACCATTCCATGCACTAGGACATTTTCCCTGAATATTTCCACCTTATGACAATTCCCCGGGCTTTTCACCCCTCTTTGATAATTACTCATCCAGCATCAGTTTTGACGAGAAAGTTCATTTGAAAGGCTATTTCAGTTAATTATTTAACTAGCTGTATCAATTATCAAGTAGAGACACACGAGTGAGCTCAAAACTGCTCCATCGTTTACCTTTGTTTGTTTTATATAGATATAAGCAACATAGACTACTCTATTCTTTCGACGAATACGGCTTCGTGTTTCATTAACTAGTTTGCAAATTTTTAATATGAGAAGATGACGGATGAAAACTTCAGTGAACGTAAGGCTGACTTAACTTGACTAACTTGCTGCCATTACTACTTCAAATTTAGTATAAAACTTACGTCTAAATTACACGTGTCTTAGGCCTTATAAGGAAATTAAATTAAATTTAATATGAATTTATGATTAAACATACGTTTTCTTCATAATCAATAGGCCTACAGCTATTTATATGATTAATAAGTAATTGAAATAGCCAATAATTAAATTAACTTTCTCGAGAATATTTCAAGCGGGAAGTCTGAGGGATGGCAGAGGGTCTTGGGCATAATGACAGTTGTAGAGCGACGGTATAAGACGAGGAGCTGAGATTTTGCTGGATTCGGGAGGAAGACCGTTCCAGATTCAAGTTGCAGCGTGGTATATGAATAACGTGGCATATAATTGTACTGAGTTACTGTCAACCAAACAATAATGGCATTTCTTTCATAAGCTTTTATCTTGCTTATTTGGTTCGGAGTGGTAATGGACCAGACCTTCAGTCGCCTAACGAGAAACTTAATTTCGCAATACTTCTGTGAACAGGTGACAATGTGCCTACAACTGAATTGCCAACCACTTCAATCTCAGCTACTGAGCCAGGTGCAACAAGCAAGAACTGCGCAACAGGATGTAGACTTAGTCCAGACGCAACATACTGTGAGTGTCTTCTAGGTCAGTTTTCTTCACGGGTGAAGATCGTATGGCTCAATGGTTTGTGTCGAAAACACATCTCACACTTTCAACATAGATCTGTTCACCTCACTTAAACTGAAAATTATTCAGCGCCTTCGAGAGGTGCCAAAACGCGCTATGTACAGTGCATTGATCCAGACAATTGTATCTCATAGGGTTCCATATTCTAAGTGGTCTTATCTGGGAACCTGTTACATAATAAGCTAATGTTGCGATACTGTTGTAGCAATCCCATGGGATATGCCGGTGGAAACGTGTCATCTTTAAAAGCGAGCTTGGAAGATTTGTACCATTCCACACACACAAACATGCACACACAAACACCTGCACCTACACCTACACACACGCACACACACACACACAAACACACACACACACACCTTCACTCACGCATATATAATTTAATTCGAGCGTGGTCTTTTAAGATTAGGTTGGGAGCTACATCAATGAGCATTTGCAATGTCAACTATATCCTTAGCTTTGCTGCCTGATTCGGCTGATTGTTGCTTTGGTGGCACGAACTTTCGAATGACTTTAACGTTGTTTTGCTAATCAACTGAGTGAGATTTTGTATTCGCTTGCAGGGACCAGCCAAACCGCAGTAATTTCAGCCTCAACAGATATTCCAGTCATTGAAGGTGTACAGTGCGAAGTCGGTTGCAATTTAAGTGTAGATGGAACCACCTGCGACTGTTCTACTACGCAATCAGGTACTTCTTGTTAGGGTAGAAATCTGCTTTAATGACTAGCATCATCAATGGCGTGCTCCCTCATCCGGAGCGTTGCTAGCATTTCACAACATGGGCTCGACTCTAGGGTATGCCGTGCGATCTGATCTGCGGGTCAATGACAATTCCCCCGGACAATTCCCCCGGACGTTTCCCCCGAAGTTGGACTGATGAAAATAATTCTCTACTTTAATTGAAGTTGGATTGATGAAAGAAATAAGTTTTCTTAAATAGAAGCTGGATTGATGAAACAAATTCTATGCTTTAATAGAAGTTTGATTGATGAACAAATTCTTTGCCGAAATAAAAGTTGGATTTATGAAAGAAATTCGTCTTTTAAATAGAAATTGGATTGATGAAAAATAATCTTTGCTTAAATAGAAGTTGGAATGATGAAAGAAGGCCTTTGCTTCAATAGAAGTTGGATTAATAACAGTTATCATGGACAATGGTAGAGTTGCCTACTTACTGCTGGCGGGGGGGGGGATTGTCCGGGGGCAATTGTCCGGGGAATTGTCAGGATACCCTGATCTGCAACTGATGAGACATATTCAACCGTTGTAACAAATGCTACGTGCTATCGAAATTGAAATTTATTGTAAACTCCACAAATCTAAAGCACTAGTTACAAACTGGGCGCAGGGCACCATGTTACTCACGAGCGCAGCGTCGTGTCAAAAAGGGTGTCCTGAGATAGCAAATGGAGATCCCGGTCTGATTGACAGAGAGAGACCAAAAGAGCAGGCAGAGGGGCTGCAGCTGAGGCGGGCTTTCTAATAAGACGGACAGTTTGGAAAACGGCGAAGGGGAGGGATCAGGGTATGAATTAGATTGAAATATTCCTCAGCTCGTTTTTGGCCGCTGGGCTTTTGATCATTACCATTATCCGGAGTTATTTCATCATTAATCCCATCCATTCTAATTTTTGTCTATATAGCAACATTATTATAATGCACAATGCACGAAAAACTTTCGGTTATTAAAGGTTCTGAGGACAATGTGTCATCAAATAATTATTCATTGTCATATTTTACTATATTAGTCCAAGGAATGTCAAAGTTTATTCTTGGCTTTTATCAGTTGTCTCTTTACCTCGCGTCATCTGTCATTACCTGGTGTTTTATTATAACCAAGAAATTAAAATCTCCAAACGTCTTGTTTCTTTCAGGTGATCTTGTCGTTAACACTCAGATGAACTCAAGCAGTCAACGCGGACGTGCAGTCGGAATTTCATTGACGGTGATTCTTGTGGTAACTGGTGCCATCTGTCTCGGTGCTTTCTTGCTTTTCAAACGACATCGAAAGAAGAATCGATCGGAGATGCCCATGCAGGCGAGCCAGGAAGAAAGAGCTCAGATGGAATTGGAAGATGACTCTTCGAATGCAGGTTGTAATAAGATGCGTGTAATTTTCATGCAACGGAACATCTATGCAGCGCCTCCATTAGATATGGCTGAAACCTAAGCCTAGGCTTATCTAACAGATCCTGAGGAAATCAAAAAAAATTGCTGAGCTTTTCTAGCAGCAGTGTTCTTATTTGGAAGAGAAAACTATACCAGGAGGAGTTCAAAATTTAATGAATACCTTAGCACAAATGGTTGTACAAGTGAGCAGTTCCAAAATAATGTTCAGGTGCTACATTACAGTTTGCAACGACACTGCTGGCTCCAGACAGGAACACAGAGCTTCCTGGTGTATTATTGTATTATTACTCACATCTATCCAATCGTTAACGAAATTCTGAAGTTGAAATTCTATAGCGTTACCTCACATGAAAGATCTTTGGATCAGTTAATTCATTAACATTGCGTCGTATCAACGTGACTGTCCAGATATGCCAAGTGATCAACCAACTCTGGTCGCCACAGATACCAGAGAGAAAGAGGAAGCTGCTAAGGCTGCTCTCTTTAAAACGAGAGAGATTGAAAGGCGGAGTGGAGGAATAAGGGAAAGCTTTTTGTAGGATTAGACTTTGATTTGGGGTGGGAAGTCTGAGCGATGGCAGAGGAGCTTCAGGCAGGTGATAGTGGTTGAGCGATGATATTACAATACAATACACTACAATTAGAAATTTATAACGCGCTTTAACGAGACAAGTCTTGCACGAGAGCGCGTAGTGTAGTCTCATGATGTTAAAATATGTCGAGAGTACTTTGATTCGCTCACTAGCTGCACCAGTGGCAGGCTCGCGCAATGGATAGTTTATTGATCCCATCAGTTCAGAAATTTCTGCGGCACGGATGACGATATGTCGGATGATGATATTTTCGTCTGGAGATCACTAGGTCCACCCCGGATAGATCCGCGCACAGAACAGGCATCGGTTGGTCGTCGAGCGGTTGATGTCGTATCCGCGATTGACAACTGGCTTCCCTCCAACGACCCGTTCCGCCATTATTCCTCCGTGTTGACCGTTGCCGGCGTAAGTAGGTCAGCCTGTCCCCCTCGGGCTGTATGTGGACCGTTCCAGCCATGGAGAAGTTGAGACTCACAACCAAAACCGTTCAAAACGCAGTATAGCCGTGGCAGAATTAATAGAAAAATCCGACACGCCGACTGAGCAAGCAGTAATTATCCAAACGTGCGAGACCTATCGAACAAATGCTGCATTCCGACCAAGTAACTAACACTACGGATGAAATATTGAGTTTGTTATGCAACATCTTCATGAGTTTTTGATTTTTCTGCCTTTTGATTTTCTGCCTTTTGATTCTTCTGCCTTTTGATTTTTCTGCCCTTTGATTTTTCTACCTTAAGGTTTTCTGCCTTTTGATTTTCTGCCTCTTGATTTTCTGCCTTTTGAATTTCTGCCTTTTGATTTTCTGCCTTATGCAGTGCTCCCAAGTAATCTGCCAAAATGACAGAGACGGCATGTCAGCAGCCAACATGATATTAGTGGAGAAACTGAGATTTTGCAGGATTCTGGAGGGATATCGTTCCAGATTCAAGCTGCAGCGTGGTATATGGATAACGTAGCATATAATACTGAGTTACTGTCAACCAGAACGACAAGGGCATTTCTTGCATGAACTTTTATCTTCTTTACCTGGTTCCTACTGTACAATAATTATTGCTGTGAGCCTGTAACTATTCCTGTGGATAAATAGCTATGAGTGCAATAAACTGCTGTGTTATGTTTTCTTATATCATTTTGTAAATAAATGAACAACATGAGATCCTTAATTTTAGGGTCGTTGTTTCAAGGTCATCGCAACGAGGACCGAGATACGTCAAGATATCTTCCGTTGATACCAATGTCCATCAGTGATCACAACGAAATCCAGCCAGGTCTCTAGTATGCATCCTGCTTCTCCTAGCAAAGGCATCGGAGTTCGCAGACAGCTACTGCACTGGAAGAAGGCTCCAAGATTATATTCACCTTTGGATGTGGTTCCAAAGCTGAATTCGTCAGAAATTCTAATCCTAGTTAAAGTTATAATAACCTTTGTGAAATGTAATCGGACACAAATAAGTCATTAATCGTAGTGTATTGATATTATGTATATTGACCTGATTGCGGATTGTTTTAGTTTCGCCATTAGACACCGAAGCGATAGAAGTCACTAATTAAGAGTTACAAGTAATCACCTATGAGCAGCTTCTAGAAATAATAACTAAGCTACTAATGAATAATCTAAGCATCTCAAAGATGCACGGTGTATTGTTTTGAGACAAAACTGGGAATTGAATTGTTTTCGCAGTATTGAACAGTTGCTGTTACGAAGACTTTGATTGAGACGTTCCAAGATCGATCGCTGAGCCTCTGTCATTGCTCTTCGATAGATTTTGGAGGGACATTGTGGTGTGGGGTTGGAGAGAAATATGAAAAAATATAAACGGACATTCTCCAAAGTACACAATTTTATTATAAAAGTTCAAATTTGTCATTTTTGAGGCTTAATGAGTTTTACGTGATGTTAGTGGCTGATAGTGAACATCAAACGTAAGATTTTTAAACCTATTTTGACTATTTTGTAAGACATAAAATTCAGTTTTGCCAAAATATTTCTGGAGACGGGCTCAACGAGCCCTCGCCCGAATCCCTACTCCATTTTGGCAAAGCGCCTTCGGCACTTTGGCCCACCAATAAAATGGTTTGACACCCCTGAAGTAAATAATATTAGTATTGTTTCAATTAATTCAGGTCAACACACATTTTATAGTAATCTAAAGTCGCGCTTGTTTATATCAGTAAGGTAACAACGCAAGCAGCGTTTTCGGGAGATGTTTGAAGGCTAATAACTGTGACTACTAAGATTTGTTAATATAATTTTGTAATTAGGCCCACATTACAAAATTATATTAACAAATCTTAGTAGTCTTAGTAGTGACAGATATTAGCCTTCAAACATCACTGCATACATGAGGGAGCCGTAATCCCACTGATTAAGCTCCCTTATGTATGCAGTGATAATAGTATATTTAAAAAATGATTATGCTTTGTGTTAACTACTGTGAAATATAATTTGTTTTGTTCTTGTTCTTCGGACGAATAAACAAATTGAATTGAATTGAATTGTTATATAAGTGATTCGTTGCATTAGATTGGATTAGGGTAACCGAAACACGAACATCATCTAGAGTTGTAGTCCCGACAAAGAAAGGAAATATCAGCAGACATGGTGCCCAATTACTTGTATGCGTCCCCTGCAATTACAACGCACGGCTTTTAAGCACGCAAGCCGGAGATGGCTTGAAGACTGCGCACACATCCGCTGCATAGCTACAAGATGACATTCGAACAAATATTTTGCTAAGTGGTTTATTTAACGACAGTATATTTTCTGTTAATGCAAACATTATCAACATACCAAGTAGTTCTATGCATTGCTTAACGACATCTAATGACTGACTGTCTGGTCCTTTGGCGTCGATTATGCAGTCCTTTGTAATTCATTGAAATCAAACAATGCATGTGATTCATGGATCTGCGCAATGATGGAGGAAAATGGTTAATGCGTTGAAACGGTAGCTTGTGCTTCTCAACTAAATACAGTTTATATTATTCTATTTCCTTCCCTTTATGGATCTGGTAACCGAATCGTGTTCTTCGCAATGTACTCTTGGATAACAGTTGTGAACAAGGTTGCTGCGCTTAGCTTTAAAATGGCGCTTTGGGAGTTTCCCAGTTTACGATTGCGATTTAAAACGCGATTAAGCATTTTCTCATTCTGCGTGATATCACTGTGATTTCGGTTTAAAATTCAGTTAAGAATCATTTCTACACGGGTTTAAAGAGTACATTCAATCGGTGAATTGTCTTTCTTAAAAGTTGAGACGTCATGACAAATAACGTTCCGCTACTTAACCAGCAGAAGCGTCTTGGCAATCTTTCATGCGTAGGCTACGTTGTAAGCAACACTGATGCGCATAGGCGTAGCCAGAAAAAATTTCGGAGGGGGTTTTAAGTTTTCAGGGAGGGTTCCATTGTAAATGGTCGAAAAAGTTCAGTTTTTGTATTTTGCATATAATTGCATAGAAAATTTCTGCAATTTAATTCTGGGTGGGGGTTTGAACCCATAAAACCCCCTAAATACGCCCATGCTGATGCGCTAAATCTGCCAATTTTATAGAATAAAGCGTTTAATACCGAGGATAAATGGCTCACCAAAATAAATGTGATTCTCGTGTAAACCAAAATGCGGTTAGCAATTGGTATAATAAAGAATTTACTTACTTAACAACAGTTTCGATTTATATTTTCAGAGTATCAATTACAAGCTTGAGGCACAGGATAAAGCCTGCGATCTTTTGCCTACGTACATGTAGCTCGTTGAAATAGGTCAGTAAAAGAAATGAGACCAGAGGCTTCTATGCCAGCTACATCTCTTTAGTACTTCCACAAAAGCGTGTGACCCCAATAAAATAGGTATAATTTTCCATTTGTTTTAGCACGTCAAGTGTAGACACTTACACATCGTTCGCATAGCCTAAGCTTATGGATGTCCTCTGCAAACATAAGCTTATGCATGTCAAGTGTAAATGTTGACAGTGATGCGAGTGGAAGTGAACAAATTATAGGGCGATTATAATTAAAAGCAAATAATTACCGTAGTCAACCGTGTCAAACGCCGCGATGACATCATGCGAATAGGAGACAGTTGGAGCCAGTTGCGGATCCTGCAGGGGTCGAATTTGAGTGCACTTGACAGGGATCTATGCATGTGCAGCACAAACAAATTATATTGAGACGCAGTGCGCATTTTATGTAACTAACTATGCATTGGCTAAATAATTGCGCTGGATTCCTGTTCAGTGCTGAATCCGTGTATAGAACATTGAACTCTTGTCAACAACAGTATTTAAAACAGTGTTTATTCCTCTGACTTATCTCAATTCAACAGTTGTCTTTCTTTGGTCATAAATCCAGAACTGCACTGGCTGAACTGGCTGTTTCTATTGCCATACCTAAATTCTTTCCTTGTATCTGCTCGTTCTTTTCAGTCGTTTATGTCATTTCCTTTTCAACTCACAACTTATCTCTTTCAAATTGCTTATCCACCATACGTCTCAGCAAACTGACCTATTTGGAAATGGTGAGCCATCGGTTGATGCCTTGTACACTATACACCGGCGCTACATCATGGAAATCACTAATTAGGACTAACAAATGATTATAATGTATGTATTTGCGTAGTTGTGGATTCGACTATTTTTTTCAGTCGCCATTTTTAGTGTAAGAAACATTTAAGAATCCCAATCCCGGTTTTTCAAGTAAGTAAGTATGTAATCTCAATAGTGAAAAAAATAGCAGTGGACAAAAAACCAATGCGATATTATGAACAGCTTTAAAATCTAACAATATAGGCCTACTGTTATAGCTATGGACTAACAACATAAGCTTTTACATAGACCTACGATTTGTATTAAAATTAACAGGTTATATATCGGAGCAATCCTTAAAAGCCAGCATTATCACAATTCTTATACTTTTACAGTAAGTTACTGTTGAAGATTTTCTTACGCAGTCCTATTCACGTAAGTTGCAGTATACCGCTGTATTGCCTTACAGAACGTTTAGACACTCGAAACGACAGAAGTAGCCGACAATAATAGAGCTTTCAAGTCGGTAATTACTAGGATATGCTGGGACCGAGCCATCTATGGCTCTAGGCCACCGCAATAACGGGCTCATTAAACGTGGTGACTCCTAATTCTACCCGCCTTAAACGTATTTTCTTTTCAGTTGTCATCATCGACCAATATAGGCAGGAGACATTATGACAACCGTCAAAAGATAGATATAACGAAACAAAACGACAAAATAATATAAGGAAAGCTAGTGTTGCAGTCTGATAATCAAGTCGTGTTTAATCAAGTGTCGTGTTTATTAGGGCGTACGATAAAATTTCAGAAACGTTTGATGATACGAAGACAGTTATAATTGGGAAATAGGAACTGGTTGAGTACCAACGAAAACACCGTTTACAATGCGAAATGTGCCAACCTTGGGATTACTTGTGGTCCTTTTACTGCACCACATCTCTAAAACTGGTGAGCTTTCATTCTTACATTACTATAATTGCAACAGCTGGGGTGCAACAGAAAGCATGTATCTAATATACATTTTGTGGTGGAGTATGACCACTAAAGTGACCAGTTTTCTGGCGAGTTTCGTAGTATACACGCACAGTTTGTTATGACCAAACAGACGGCTTATAGTACACTCCCCAATTCTGAATGATTTTTATCGGAGTTACTTGGCAGCGAACTCCATTGTGTCAAGTTGCATTCAATAAAAACACATAAAAAGATGATGAAGAAGAAGAAGCAGCCATGACTTTCACTTGTGAGCGACTTCACTTTGCTTAGCCTCGACATATTTTGGAACTTGAGGGCGGGTGACCAGTCCTCTCCCTCGCATTCTCATCTTCCAACCGACAATGTGTGGTCAGTGTACTCATTACAGCCGAGTTTGCATTAGAATCTGCGTAATGTTCCATTTTCGTTCAAGACTCCACATGGTGTGGCCACTAAATCTAATCAAATTATATCCTACCCAATCTAGTAAAATTTCATCAACCCCGACTATTATATCCCCATCTCAATTTATCCCAATGTAGACATACTCAAATCAAACCTAACGGATTGAAATTTTCAATTAAGCGCAGTGTTTTTAATTTATTTCTTTCGAACTGCTTTATAGATGCTGATGACGCAAGTTCTGCGAGCGGCCTTCTTACAGGTAAGATTTGATAGCGATTCTACCCTGATTCAGGAAAAAATTCAGGTTAGATTCCTATATGGATTGTTACAGAGTTGGATTGCTACAACTGTGTTTCAAATAGCAACGCAGTATAACATAGCCTACTGTGTCATAGCAAAAAGTACAAAGAGAGACAAGATGCGATGAGGCTCAAGTAAATAAAAGTACTTTAAGAAAAGACACGAGGTTTTCAATACATTGCAATAACTTATAGGAAACTATTCAACAAACTGTTGGTGTTGTTGCAGAGTTGGATTGTGGTCCAACACTATTCACAAATGTGTCCGGAGTAATAGCCCTGCCGAGAAATCCGATGGGTAGGAAGGGTACCAGTATCAACTGCACCTACATCATATCTGCGAATCGGACAAGCGAGATTTCACTTAACATCTCAGCTATTGATAGCCAGACAATCGAAGAATCGTTCAGCAACTGCTTCAATGAGTCGATAATGGTAACGTTTTCCTATACATATTCTTTACAAGTTTCAATGCGAAAGCTTGTTTCCTCGAGATATAGTTTGGATGCAGCCTAAAGCCTATTGATGGTGAAAATATTTGGCACTGGTCTAAAGCCTACTGCATGGATGGCCATAGCCTACCGTCCATAGCATAGCTTACGAAAATGTTTGACTGTAGTCTAACATCCTTAGCGTATCAAAATGTGGGACTACAGTCTAAAGCCCATAGCTTATGAAATGTTTTGACTTTAGTCTAAAACTTATAGCATTTGAAAATATTTGGCTGTCGTCCAAATCGTATAGCCTATTAAAAATTCTGGATACTATATCCTTTGACAATGCCCGATTATAGTGTAAAGCCCTTATCCTCTGAAAATAGGTTGCTTTAGTAAGAAAACCCATAGCCTATGAAATAATTATGTGTCCATGGTCTAAAGCATACAGGCTATTATAGATAATTGTGTACATTATATTTGCACCTCTTACTTAAAATAGCAGCTATTAGAGTTAATATCGCTACTCTTGCTGTTTATTGGTACTTTCCTTCCCACACACAAGTACACACACAAGTACACACACAAGTACACACAAGTACACACACACACACACACACACACACACACATGCTCATACACACATACACACACTCGGCACCTTCTGTGGCTTTGCTGAGGCGTATGGTGTCGCATCAAACGGCCGTCACGCTGGTCCATTCTGTCATCATGACACGTCTGGAGTGATTCTGGACTTCTGCAAGTCAGTCCCACTGAGCCTTCCACGTTTTCGTAGACGTCAGCTTCAGTCCGTCCTTAATTGCGCTGCCCAGGTCATAGCCAACCTAGCCAGGTTCTCGCCTATGTCAGCTTGCATGTGTGACACCTTGCATAGGCTCCCCGTCGGAAGGAGAATACAGTTTAAACTGATCCTCATGGGCCGGGCTTCGATTGCTGGCTCGGCGTCAGACTGCATCTCGGAGCTCATCACAACGGTCTCAAGCTGTCACGGACGCCACCGACTGCGTTCGGCTTCCCGTGGCCAATTCATGTCCAGCGCTCTCGCACGT
The DNA here is from genome assembly GCA_020284085.1 of Aporrectodea caliginosa. Lineage (NCBI taxonomy): Eukaryota > Metazoa > Annelida > Clitellata > Crassiclitellata > Lumbricidae > Aporrectodea > Aporrectodea caliginosa. The sequence goes on along the minus strand of JACEVL010000262.1, from coordinate 595,307 downwards.
CCTAGGTAGCGGTGTCGGAGCTCCCTTGTGAGTTACTTAAAGGTCGCTTTATAAGTTCTCTGAAACACACATACATGCATACACACAGACACACAGAGGCCTATATCAATCCTACACCAACTACTAGACGTACAATTACCAGCATAGCGATGACAACGCCTTCTTGTAGATACTAAACGATTCGAGCCGTTTCTTACCAAAATCACATTTACCGAACAGTTCATGCGCATTCCCGAAATGTGCTCATGCTGCACATTGTCTGAGAATCAGAGGCACAGAACTATATTAATAGCTGTATTATTAGCAAAAAATAATACTAAAACAATAGCTATCTTCATGCCAGATACATTTGACGATGATGAAGCGTCATTTGCCTATAATTTTCAGATCAGCTGCAGCTCAGTCAATTCCTCTGCAAGTTACTGCCTGGGTGGATATTCAGTTATACCGTTAACTCCCGTTTTCGCCAAATGTCGCCTTGTCAAAATGTCTGTCCGCTCGCAAAACTACAACATCCAAGATTTGGTAGAAATACCGTATACAGTAATCGAAGAAAATGGTAAATTTGGCGTAATGTGTATTTCTGAATATCATAATATTACATTTGCATGTACATGTATGTGTAAATGTCCACGTTTAGATTTCGATATTCGCGTTCTTGTATGTATGGATATGTGTGTGTATGTACACATGTATATATCCTTGGATGTCTTATGGAATATATGTATATATGTTCATACGCATGTATTTTTATTTGTATGTATGTTTATATGTATGTATGCATGTAAGTATGTTGGCAAGTATGTATGTATGTACCTGTATATCTATGAATGTCTGTATGCCTAAATGTACGTTTGTATGTAGACTATGTACGCATTCAAATAATATAGAGACATGTTTGAATGACTGTATATGAATATAATATTCAATATATGAATATCTGCATGCATGCATGCGTGTGTGAATGTATTCATTTACGTATGCATATCTGTATGCATGTGTGTATCTAGTCATTTATATAGCGCTATTTCAAAACTTCTTAAAGTTAGGCCTGCAAATGCATTCAAAACTAACAGTTCATACAGAAGTTTGATGCCTAGCATCTTATGACATGATCTTCTTCTCTGTCTTTATTTGAATCCTGTAACTTAGCTGTAAGTGCTTGAAAACCATTCCGCTAGATCGGGATTTGCGCTGTCATGCATGCTCAACGTGTCTCTAAATAAACGCCATATGAAACCGTGATCGCAATAACAGTTACTTACAATTATTTCCTTATTTACTTACAAGTATCATGATGCTATATTATTTTTGAAAACAAAGAGTGCGGTAATACATCCTTCACTGGTCCAACTGGGGTCGTCGCTTCTCCGCGATTCCCTCTGCCCTATCCGCCCAACTTAAGATGCGTCTACTCCATCGAAGTCGGTCGTACGAAAACGATTTCAATCGATTTCCTGTCTTTCCACCTCGAAGGAACATCGAAAACGCCAGCATATGACATCTGCATTCACGACTGGCTAGCGGTAAGTAGCTTACTCCTAAGCATTCAATAGCATACGGTCAGTTATTTAAAGTAAGGTGTGAACTACTCTCAATGTGCTTAACGGGATTCGTGACATGATATATTTATTTAGTTAGAAGTAACCAGTTATCTGATGATTACAGGTCCAAAGTAAACTTAATCAACAATTATCTTCAGCGTTGTTACACTCGTGAAACCGTATTATTGCTTGAATTATGCAGTCCAAACTATTGACTCAAATGCGTAATCAGCTGATTAACAATGTAGCTTATCATGACATGGGAGCAGGACAATACCCCCGGACAAAACCCCACAAAACCCCCGGACAAACCCCCCCGGTATAAAAACCTAGGACAAAACCCCCGGTATAAAACCCACCCACCAGCTCCAAATTGAAGAGGTGTTAAATAATCTAGCAAGTAACTGAAAAGGTGTTAAAGGGTAGGTAGAGCCTAGAGATTCTGATCAACAGCACATTGAAGAGGTGCTAATTAATCAAGTAAATAATGAGGGTAGGTAGAGCCTAGAGATTCTGATCAACAGCCCGGTATAAAACCCCCCCACCAGCTCCTTAATCAGGTGTTAATTAATGTAACAAGAGCAGAGCCTAGACAGTTAATTCCAGTAGTCAGGGTAGGTTGAGCTATGAAGACCGTCTGAGTATAAGGGGCAGTGAAAATTTCATAGACAGTACAGTATTTGAAAAACTTTAGACATAAAGCAGGCATGGAGTTTGTAGTATCAGATAAGGGAAAACGTAAAGTTATATATAACGGCTACGTTTTTGTAAAGCAGAAACAGTTACTATTTAACCCATTAGTAACGATTAGAAATAACGTTGCCAAAAGAACAGGATAATACTTGGTATTGTCACATTTTCAGGGGGTTTTGTCCTTTTATACCGAGGGTTTTGTCCGGGGGCTTCGTCTTTGACACGACCGTTTGTCCACGGAGGTATTCAGACTCCATGACATAACACAAATAGCCGCAAACATTAGGGACCTGATCAAATATCCTAGCAGACACTGACTCACCACAAGCAGCTCCCTATAAAACTTAACTCTCGCTATTGACTGCTCAACCTTGATGAAATTGAATAAACGAAACTCGATGATTGATGATGACAAAATAACATAACATAACATGGTATGAAATAACATCACATAACATGACATGCAGTCTGTTTTAGAATCAACCACTTTAAGTTAAACTGGAATGCTTAATAGCCCATTCTTCCTAATCTTTTGTTAAGAACTGTAAAAGTGTTCATGCAGACAGTACTATCTATCATCCACACCCTTAAACAAGTCCACAACTCTTGCAATATTCAATTGATTAACGAAACAGTATCGTTTACTTAGATAAGCTGTCTATCGGACTTGTCCTCACCGGCCAATCCTCCTCCAGGCAGAAAATACTGTGGCCAGAAAACAAAACGACTCAGGCTCACATTTTCAGACTGTTCCTTTCTGATATTGAACCTCGTCTCTGACACGACTGTCAGCCACGGTGGATTCAAACTCCAGTACACAATCCCAATACCAGGCAAGTACACTGGCTTACAAGTATATCGTAATATTGTAATTTTACTCACGGATTTATAAGTCAGAGGCAACACTCGTGAATAGGATGATGTCTAGCGCTAAGTGCTTATGTTACGCTCTCTGCGAGCTTCTAGTATTTCTAATACAGCTCATCTTGCACATTATGTGATGCTGTAACCCTCCGTTTGAAGTGCGTCCAAGAACGTCCATACTTTGTGCTTGTACTAAGACTGGATAAAGGAGAAGAGCGATGTCAATGACTATGGCATCCATACGATGCCGTTGAACAATGTAAACCACTACTATCCAAGAACGCAACAACGTTGATAGACAGCAAGAGATACCGTAAAAAGAATAATCAGAGTTTGATTGAAATGTGTTGGTCTCATTCTAGAGCTCGACTGTGGCGCTAATCTGTTCACCAATTCTTCTGGAGTCATCAGCTTTCCAAGCAATCCCACCGACTTCCTGGCGAAAGTTAACTGCACCTACACCATCTCAGCAGGTCGTTTGGTCAGGATCTCCTTTGGAGCCTCATCGCTGGAACTGAGAAATTTCCTTCAGTCATTTCAACTCTGCAGCAAAGAAAAGCTCGTGGTAATTGATCACGGCATTCATATTGCTACATCCTAGTAGAATTCCATCTGAGTTCAACTGTTAATAAAGTTACTATATTGATGGTCCCATCCGTACCGTTAGCGCCACTTCTATAAATAAAATTCTGCTGTTAGTATGTAAATGAATAAATAAATGAGTAAATGAGCGAGTGAGTGGAAAAGTAAGTAAGTAATCTTTATTAACTTAAAAATTTTCCTATCTTTTTATAGACATTTTTGGGATGCATAACGTTGAGCGTCAACAGAACGGATGTTTCTCTATTAAGAGCTTTTTGTCTTTCATTGTAGGTCAGTTGTGTTTCTGATGCATCGGCTGCACCCAAGTCCAACGTTAGCCGAGTGTTCTGTGCCTACGCGCCCTATGTCCATTTTAACACTATGTTCTCCAGCTGCCAAAAGCTGACGTTCTCCATCTTTTCAACTCAATACGAATACCGAGGGCTATTCAACATTCCTTATACAGCTGTCGCTGTTGGTAAGGTCTCGGGAATATGTCTCGTTACTTCTAGTTAGGTTTTGAAATATAGGTGAAATGTACGCAAGACGTAACGGAACAGTGAGTCAGCCAGCGAGTGAACAAATGACTCAGTAAGTCATTGAGTAGGCTAAGTTGACGGTAAGTAGAGTACGTAAAGTAGAGACTTGGCTGCCTTTTGAGTTTGTTCAAGGGACACTTCTTGTTCTTCCTCTAGTTTCTTATCCTTGATTTTGTTCTTATTGTATCTGGTTCTTGTTGTTTCGTCTTCTTCTTCATCATCATGATCGTCATCATCATCTCATTGTCATCTTCTTCATCTTCTTGTTCATCATCATCTCCATTTTTTTCCTGAGCAATTATGGAGTACGTAGTAGGTATGAGTCTATCTTGTAGAGGCTACATAAGTGTGTTATTAGAGAGATAATCAGGGTGCCCGATAGCGCATTGGATAACATCTGGCACAGAGAGCATGAGGTACCGAGTTCGAGCCCCGACTGTAGGGCGGACATGCTTTGTAGGCTGCTATTAGCGCCGTTGTATTTGCAGGCTGTCTGTTCTGTTAGTAGTTAAGATTTCAATTGCATAACTGTATCACTGTAATCACACTGCGTGTGTCGGTTTAAATTAATAAAGAAAATGATTATTATTATTACTATTATTATTATTATAATGGGTTATAGATGACGTTTTTTGTTAGACGAAGACTGTGGCAATACGTCTTTTTCTGGTCCCATTGGATTCATCACGTCTCCTCGCTTCCCTCTGACCTACCAACACGGCTTGAACTGTATCTACGCCATCGAAGTCGATCGCACGAAAACAGTTGAACTTCATTTTATATCATTCATCCTTGAGGGAAGGTCTGCATCTGGTGTCTGTCTCCACGACTGGCTAACGGTAATTACCTTCGGGGTTCGGTTATCAAGCAATCAATTCAGATTTAGCAGCGAGGCTACCCTAGGTGGGACTCGTATGTGCTCTATGGAGGTCCCTTGTGTGAACGTAATTTCTAATATGGCCCCCAAGTGGACATAGTGACAGGGTTATTTAGGTAAGGGTAGATTACATCACTAAGCGGGTGAGGCACGATTGGCGATTGCGTTATAAGTTTATAACAGCGTTCGGTCGGTAACGCCGAGAGTAAGAGGCTCAATACTGAGGCGGCTACTGTGTAGGGGCTTGAGCAAGTCCTTCGCCCACAGCTTCTCAGAGCCATTGATACTATGTCGTATGATCCTCTGTGCATTTCTGAACTTTCGAAAGAGGGAACTATTGGCACGCATTGTATTGTACTGTATTGTATTAAGCTGGAGTAGGGTCAGATCCTCAGACAACGGGTGAGGAGATACAGCGTAAGTTGAGCCATCGTTAAGGTGAGGTTAAATATTACAGCTTAAAGTTAAAGTGTATAAATCAACTGCAGCGACACATTGACAAGGCTACAGCGCAAAGATTTTGAAGACAATTAATTTTGCCAAAAACGTGTTAATATGATTAGTCGTAATATAAGTAGATTTCATGTTAATTTATCGATTTCTTAACACCGTTTTTTTTTCAGATAAGCTGTTTACCGGAAGGATCTATCGCAACGACAAATTCCACCTCAAGTGAAAGACATTGCGGTCGAAAACTAACGATTGAGACTATGAAACTTTCCAATTGCACGGCAGTGTGGCTGAACTTCGTCACTGATGCTTCCGTCACAAGCGGAGGATTCAAAATCCAGTACACAATTAAAGAAACAGGTTACTGACAGTCTGTCCCTATCTGCCCCTTCCTTTACAGTTTGTGTATGTGCATCTATCTGTCTCTCTTCTTGTCTGTTCTTATGTATGTCTGCATGTCTTTCTGTCTGACCATCAGTCCATTCCATTCGAACCCGTTTTTGGCATACATGAGGATCGTGCTTTCTCAGCAATTTATTCATCCGTCAATCCCAATGGGTAGTGTAAGACTGAGCCAGTCAGTCAATCAGTCAGTCAGTCAGTCAGTCAGTCAGACAGTCAGTCGGTCAGTCAGTAAGTCAGTCAGTCAGTCAGTCAGTCAGTCAGTCAGTTAGTCAGTCAGTCAGTCAGTCAGTTAGTCAGTCAGTCAGTCAGTCAGTTAGTCAGTCAGTCAGTCAGTCAGTCAGTCAGTCAGACAGTCAGTCAGGTCCGTCGGTCGGTCGGTCAGTCAGTCAATTACCCATCATGGGAATCTTTTCATGAGTCAGTCTACTCTTTCAAGATACATTCCATCAGTGATTCCAAATCCTATTATTCTGAATGCAGAGTTCGGATTATGTTGCAATTTCATTTTTAACGTGTTGTTTGTTAACAGGCAATTCTACTTCCAACATCACAGATACCATTCCAGGTTTCATTCCATTTATCTGGCTCGATCTGTCTTCGTATTTCGTTGCTCAATCGCTGCGTTTATGTTCGTATTTCTTGCTCCTACCACAGTGGTGGTGTAGGAGATGGTGGGGGTAGTTCCGGGGCCTTTTTCAGCTATTAAAAATAATTTAGTTAATTAAGATTTTTGCTAAAAAATTATTTTAAATTATTTAGATATTTTAATTTAATTTCAGTGTTCATTGATGTTGATTATATGAAATAGAAATATTAGCATAAAATATGCCCCGATGTTCTGAATTTGTTGAGTTCCGGAACCTTTTTTCTAGAAAAAGCACTGGTGGTAGTGATGGTGGGGTAATCGCTTTGATGGTGGTGATAGTAGTGATTGTTTTGGTGGGGCAACAGACCGTCGTAGTAATTTCTACATTAAAAGGTACACCGGAATTGTTTATTTGAGCATCGTTGGTGTCATTCTAGATCTGGACTGTGGTGATACAGCATTCACAAACTCCTCAGGAGTCTTTACCTTACCAACAAATCCCTTGGGTTACCTGGCCAGAGTCAACTGCGATTACACAATTTCGACAGATCGTATGAGCAAGATTTCGCTGAACGTCTCATTGATTGAGATGACGAAGCTGATCTATTCATTTCAAGACTGCAACAGCGAAAACCTTAAGGTATTTTTACTTCTACTACACCTATCGCGACTACTGTATGCTGCCCCAGCATGGTGGGGTCACGTGACAGCAGCAGACCGCCAATGACTGGAACGGCTCTTGTCCAAAACAGCTCGATTGGGATATATATGTGAAGGAGGTGCCACAATGGAGGTGCGGGTTGGTTTAGCAGAGGACCGTCTCCTGAAGGCCATCGAGGGGAATCGAGACCATGTCTTGCGACGCCTGTTCCCGCCTCCGACCCAATACCATTATGCCCTCCGCCCGCGAACCCACGGTTTTGAACTGCCCTGTAAGGACGATAAGAACTTTATACCAAGGGCATTATATAAGTATATTAATCATCTAAGCCAACAACAAATTTAAAACAAGACACTCTAAACACTTTAATTAAATCTCTCTTTTATTTTATTTTCAAATGTAACTGTAAGCTACGATGCGGTTTGTCATCTGGTGTGTCAATAAAACGAATATCATCATCACCTACTACTACTGCCACTACAACCATACTGCTACTGCTACTGCTACTGCAATTGCTACTGCTACTACCACTACAACCATACTGCTACTGCTACTGCAATTGCTACTGCTACTGCCACTACTATTACTTCCATTACTAGCACTACAACCATTGAGACTACTAATACTACTACTAGCCCTACTATTACTATTTTACTACTACTATTGCTATTATTGTTACTACTACTATTACTGCCACTAAAATACTAACCAAATTCCAAGAAGCCAAACATTATTAATGCACAATGAGCAAACAGTTCAGAAAGACTCAGGTGAAATAATAGCGGTAACAAAACAGACGTAAGTGAATAGGAAGGTTAACCATTCAAAAAATTTACTATTCCTTGGACAGAATAGTTTTGCAAACCTCTAAATAGGTCCTAATATTTTTGTGGATTAATTTTAAAAACTATCTAAATGCTAATGATAATGATAATTAAAACGTTGACGTATGCAGGTTGTATGTTGTATTAACTTAGGTGACCCTAGCTAGCGGGAATATTGTCCTTTCGGGGTTCCCTTTGTGGCTAGTGATGAAAATTAATCTTGCTGCTACTGTGTTGTGATGCTGAAAATAATCATGTTACCTTTGTTGCACTTTAATGGCTTCAATAAAAGAATTGAACTTGAACTTTGAACTTTTTGTGTTTCAAAACAGGTCGGCTGTGTTTCTGAAAGAATGCATGACTTCTTTCCTTCCACAGTCAGAGTATTCTGTCGAAACTCGGTCTCTCGATTGTACCCGTCCTTGCAGAATCAGCTGACCTTTCTCAATTGTCGCAAACTTAAGCTGTCCGTTATCTCACCAAACTACGACTACCAAGGAACGTTCCGTATATCGTTTGCAGTTGTCGCAAATGGTATGGTTAGAATTTCATACTCTTCTATCTAATAATAATTGCAGCGACCTTCAGTTGATGCCTATGAAATTTGTTAGACTTGACTCGAATAGATTAGATTGGAATTGATTTGATTTGATCAGTTATGGGAAATGTTTATGAAATTAGCTCAGCGCAATTGAACCATGCAGAACATAAGGAAGGACGATAATTTTTTGGCTCGTTTTCTACGTGCCTAAGTATTGCAACAACTAACTACAGAAGTACTGACTTCAGCATTTCTTGAACACGACGAGTAAGAGTCCATTGTTTCACAATGTGCAGACCAACGCAGGAAAGACTCCTGTGCTCAGTCTAAAATGTTGTAGTCAAGTTAGAGAACAATCAAGAAGTGCGGAAGGAGATTCCTACGAAGGAGGGTGGAGTGGGTGGACCCTGAAGTTCAAATACTTGTTCAAACTTCTTGTATCTGGTAATCGATTCTCGATGCTGTGACTGCTACGAATGATAATTTTTCTGTAGGTGTTAATAGCAAGTGATGAATAAACTTAAATAACTATTCAATTAATTAATTGATCTGCAGTAATTTATTTTGCAACAATATATTATTCACTTAACCAATTCATTAAAAAATGACTAATTATCCAATTTGTTCATAGACCAGTGGTTGATGGATCATTCATTCATTCAGAGCATTTATATAGCACCCCTTCAAGAGGCTACTCAGGAGCGCTCCCGGCCCAGCCACGACTAAAGAAAAAAGACTTGAGGGACTTGTAGAACCCTGTTGGATGGCTCACAAGTAAAGAGCGCAGCTTAAGGTTGAGGTCATTCCAGATGGAAGGTCCCACAACCGAAAACTTTGCAAAGTGAGTGGTGCTTTTACATGTTCAAACAGCTGTAAATAAACACGATTATTATGATGTTATCTAGATGAAGAGTGCGGTAATGCGTCTTACACTGATCCAACTGGAGTCATCACCTCTCCCAAATTCCCTCTGACCTATGCACACAGCTTGAACTGCATCTATTCCATCGACATTGGTCGCATGAACACGATTTCACTCCGCTCCATATCATTCGACCTCGAAGGAACATCAAATACAAATTCAACGGACTACTGCATTCACGACTGGTTAACCGTAAGTAGTTCATTATATGAAGGCGAGACGATCACCATAACTTATAATAAGTAACATTTGTAAGGGAAATAACGATTTGGTAAGGTAAGGTAACGAGTTACAACGATTAACGATCAAATGACAGGTAGTGTGTTGAAATTAAAATTTCAGCTGAAATGAGTAATCGTGCAGCATAGTTTCGCTTCTACAGTTAGCCAGTCAGCCAGTTAGTCAATCACTCAGTCAGCTAGCCAGTCACTCAGTCAGTTATTCAGCCAATTGGTCGGTCAGTCAGTCAGCCAGTTAGCCTTTCAGTCAGCCAGTCAATCAGCCAGTCAGTCAGCCTATCAGTCATTCATTCAAATAGTCAAGCAGTCAAGTCATTCACTCAATTATTAGATCATTAAACCTAGTGAACTGGTCTATCTATAATAATGGTTTGCTGTATCTAGATAAGCTGCTCACCTGAAGGATCTACAGGGCCGAATCCTTCTTCAAGCAGAAAATACTGTGGACTAAAGACACTGCCACTGAAATTTTCATTTACCAATTGCTCCACTTTGATGTTGAACTTCGTTAGTGATTCTTCCGTTTCCCGCGGAGGATTTAAAATAAAGTACAGAGTAACACCACCACCAGGTTAGTTCTAACTTACCAATCCGTGTTGCAATTTGTGATTTTTTTTACAAAGCTAATTTCAAGCCACCAGCACAACTTCCCCGGTTCGATGCTATGATTGCGTATAAATAATACGCAGTTATTTGACCAAATTAATGTTATTACTCTGCTAAGTAGACCTACTAATAGTTGTTCTATAGTTAACAAGGCCATCGCCACCTCCACCACTGCTGCCATCGTACTGACCTCCACCGCCAGTGGTACATTCACATTTGCAATGTTTTCTGCCTCTCTTAGAATTCATCTGCGGCGTTCCAAGTTACAGTAGTCCATCCGGAGTGATCAGTTTTCCGTGGAATTACACAGATTTTGAGGATAGCCTCAACTGCAGCTATCTCATCAACGCCACGCAATCTAGTTCAATATCGCTCACGATTTGGTCGATCAGTCTTCAAAGTTCAGTCGGAAAGAACTGCCAAAGTGACTGGCTGTTGGTAAGCTTTAACTGAATTAGCTTCCAAATCCTATGAGTTTGGGCTGTGATAATATAAGAACAACAATCTGACAATGGTCAAACACCATCCTTACTATTTTCCAAAATCAATCTCGCATGATGAAAAACTAGAGATTTCTTGAAAGCACACAGATGTGAGGAAAAAGGAAATTAGACATGCGTGTATTATACAGCCAACACAATTACATAACCTTCCAGCTTACATAAAATGACAGCAAGTAAATGACCGAAATTAATCAGCTCCACACAAAAGATGCGTCAGGTAGATGTAATTCGCTGGCAGTTAATCTCGTCAGGTCCGCAAGGAATTGTTTTGCCTGTTTTAGGGAACACATCACTATACGCAGCATTGTTTGTAAAGACATTATTAACTAAGCAAGTAATTTATATCGAGCGACTCTGATTGGTGTGCACTTCGAGAGGCGCTATATAAATTGATAGATATAATACAATGCAATACAATATCCCTTATTTTACATATACTGCTAACCGCATTTTAGTTTAAGATGCAACGATGGCCTATAGACTGTTACATGTTTCCAACAGACGTGAATGGTTCTCTGTAAATCTGACTGCATTTTGGTTTACAGTGGTCTGTAATATGTTGAAATGGCGCTCTATAAATCTGACTTTGCTTTCTGTTTCACCTTTAGATAACTTGTGTCGATGGTCAGACCGAACTTGATCATAAATTGAACCACAGATCCTGCAAATATCTCAACTCGAGTACAGTGCTGACCTTTCCAAGATGCGCAGCGGTCCAATTGGTCTTTCACAAAGATTCCGAAGCCACTGGGGAAACATTTCGCATCGAATACACTGTCAACGATTATGGTAACATTCGTTTACTGTGTGAAATGTCTCTAAATTCCGCTCACCTATCATTTTCTGCCTTAGGCTCCTCTACTTATCATGCCACAGGCTTTCAACTCCAAATTGAAGACCCATCTCTTCAAAATTACTAATCATAATCCATTCGACCCTCCACCTTCGAAACTTTCTCGTTCTCAACGAAACCGCCTTAGCAGTTCCTCTGCCTCCGCTCTCTCTGCTCTCTGGCATATCTCGGTCAACCCGTTTGACACAACACAGCGCTCGTCAATAAACTGGTTCCCTGCACTTAGGTTTAGAGTAGCGCTTCTGAATTTTTGAGTTTACGATTACGATTACGAATCATTTTCTTTATAATATGATGGTTAATGGGCCATTGTTAAATAGCTAATGTGTTCTATAATTTACCAGAACATTTACAAATTTGTCTTAGTTTTATAATTGTGAATTTTATTTATTTTTGAACAGCGACCGTTAAAACAGAACTGCCAACAACCTCTGCATTAACCACAAGAGAAATACCTGAAACTCGAAGTAGCTGCGCGACAGGATGTGAGATCAGCTCAGATGCCACATACTGCGAATGTATTACGACTCCGTCAAGTAAGTCCTTAAACTCTAGTCATCATCATGAACTCGAAATTCAATACTTGAAACTAATCGCAGAGCAGCAGCTTATTTACGAGCGCTGCGTCAAGTCAGAGGGTTTGTTCAGAGATGATTGCGTATGTAGTACACTATCCAGTATTGGTTAATTAGTTTCCTCTGTTGCCTCGGTGTCGTCTACTGTTCAAGGCATCAATCGATGGCACCCAAACCCAAACTGTAAATTAGATCAATATAATTATAGAATATCGGTCTGCTAAGATAATTAGGCTATTACTTATGAAAGCGTTCATATCATTCTTCAGATTGTATTTAAATAAATTTATGTTGTTGTGCAACATCAGATACAATCCAATCTGATACTACTACTGACGTGCCTAGCACTGTGCGAGCAACATCAGTTAGCAGCCAACCTGATACCACTGCTGTCACATCTGACGTGCCAATCACTGTGCGAACAACACCAGATGCTATCCAGCCAGTGACAACTACTGTCTCATCCGACGTGCCTATAATTGTGCGAACAACATCAGGTACCATCCAATCTGATACCACTACAGTGTCTCATGAGATGTAGTGGGATAAGTGTAGACGATAGATCCACCTGCAACTGTCTTTCCACGCAATCAGATGTCTTCCTGTTACAGTATAATTTACTTAAATGCAACCGATTTAACTACAATGCAGAAAATCATAAATCAATTATTGAGTACGATTGCTAATTATCAGTACACGATAATTTTTCAAAAATTTACAGACATGATTTAAACCGATGAAACTTAGAAGGGTAAGTTTTCTGCGCTAATTATAGAATTCTAGTAATTAAGTAGTCACCTAAAAGGGCCGCTATATAAATTCTCGTAATGAATTAAAAATGTTATGAAACAAACGTTTTCATCAGCCACAAACTTTGCTATGATAATCTATGCTTTTGATTAATCAATACAAAGCTTTCAGTCAAACGTAATAGGAATCATAAGCCACATCTATAATCGTGTGAAGTTATCAGATTAGAATATTCTCTTTTTACAAATTTTCTTCGGACATCTCGGCTGCATTTGCTCACCATACAAATAATTAAAAGAATATTAGCCTAATATTGTCTGGCCGATGTCATGTTTCGTAACAATCCATACATCACCTTTCTGAAAGCCTTGGAGAAGGCGCTATGCAAAATGCTTTCAAAATCTTACACAGTCTCATTGATGTCTCATTGTAGCCCACCATTGGTTAGCAACTTGCCGTTATCTAAGGACACAATGTGGGTAAAACGAAGATAGTTGAAGCCTTGCCTCATATCCGTCACTATTGCTTATTTCAGGTGAATGGGTCGCCAACACTCCGATGAGTTCTATCGCTGAAACGGGATATTCGTTCCTCATTCCGATAGCAGTGATTGTTATCGTAATAATCGCTATCTTCCTCGTCTTTCTCTTGTTTCGAAGGCGATTTCGCTCACAGGAAGGACAGGAGATTCTCCTGGAAGAAATGGAGGAAGACGTTGATCATTCGGGATTGGAAAACGGGAACGCAACAACAGGTAGAAAAATCAAACGGGTGATTGGAAGCGCGTTCAACAATGAAATTTAAAGTTCGTGTACCTTTATAAAACGGTTGTTGGCCGCTTGATTGCGCTTCTGCAAAGAAATCGAGAAGGCCAATGACCGTTAATTTATTTCTGTTGTTCGTGTATTGCAAACAAATTCAATAAATCTACATCTACGATGTGATCAACGTGCGTGAAGATAAAGAATTTTATAAGTTAGGGCATATTTTTGATGAACAATCTTTTAACATGAATAAATAAATACCATTTTTGAAGGTGTGCACATTTTTTTTCAGGATCGTTTGTTGGCAATTCCCAACCAGCTTAACCATTACTGAGATGATTCGACGCAAGAACCAATAACTGTCGACAACCACCAGATGGAGCCAAAGCCTTAAATTAATATTCTCCATGTGAACAGAGTATTCCACCCGGGTCTCCAGCAGAGGCTGAAGCACGCCCTTCATCACGAGTGCCTCTAACTTTCTCTAGCGCTGTATGAAGGATCTTAGCCAAGATTACTTGACCCAGTTCAATACAATAACTAACACACCATCTGCGCGTGTCTTTTGGAGACAATCAGTAGTGCTCCTCATTCCTACCGTTCATCTGTATCTCCCCACTCACTCTATCTCTGATCTCCCTTGCCCTTTCCTATTCGACGCTTGTAAGTAAATGGGTGTATTTTCGCTGGGTTGCTTGGGTCGTGTTTGCACCTAAGCTGTTTCTACGAAGAGGAGCTTCGATGAACTATTGAAATACCCTTGGACTTGAAAGAAAAAAGTACTTGAACTTGCGAGAAAATCGAAGATGCTGAACATGAACTATTCAAACAAAATAATGTCTTGACCATTAAGGAACCTTTTGTGTTATTTTTGAAACGGTGACACCTTTCTGAAACAATCCTAATGTAGGACTTTTCGGAATGTCGTTTTGCCATACTAGTCTTTTATTATATTGTATTATATTGTATTATATTGTCTATTCGTTTACTGAAAAGCTCTGGCTGTCATAACGCAGCTAGTTACATAATTCTTCTGTGAGAGTCAGTTAAAGTGAAACCAAATTAAGCCTACTTGGTCATTGCTAGGTCAAATAGAGAAGCTTGGATTTAATTTGATTGAGGCCTACCTAGTAAATGTTTTTAAACATCATGCTAGGGATGAAGTCTGACTGTCTGACTGATGTATATCTGTTTGTGCATATGAGTATTTGTTTAGCGCCCTTTTGAAAATCTCTCAGATTGCAAACATGTCATATCGATTGGATTCATTTAATACATAAACTCTATGCCTAATGGTGACCAAATCTAAGCACAATAATTATGACCTGATGAATTTTAATACAGCAGCACAAAAGAAAACACAGTTTCATACTCTGCGATTATTAAATTTTTATTCAGTTAGCCAGTCTCTTTTAATTTCAATGACGTATTAGACCTATTAATTTAATTAATTCGTCAGTTTCTTGTAATTTGGATTTCGTCAAATTCGTTTAATCAATTATTCATTTTTAAATTTGGATGCTGTCGCATATTCTGGCCGACGGTCTGCGGATGAATATGCAACAAATAATTGTAGCCTAGCCAAACGAAATCTTTAGACACATAAAAAGTAACTGCTAATTTACTACACGCCTCTGCCAATAATACTACTACTTTTTTGACAAATTCTGTACATTCGATACATTTGAAGCATTCCTAAACCTGGGTAAAGGGGAACCGCGGGACTAATTACCGTTATAACGATCCGGCTTCGTTAAACAACCGCTTACACATTGCTAATGGAAGCTAGGAGACCGTATGTTTCGATTTCACACTGTAGATAATTTATATCACGTTCAATCTTGACATCTAGTATAAGCTGACGTAGACGAAGGAGATGGTAAAGAATATGCTCCGTTCTGCATTGATATTTTTCAGCGCAGGTGTGAAAACTATCAGGCGAGCAGTCATGGCTTGATAAATTGTCTTTGAAACAATAGCCGCATAGGATATTGGTCCACACCGGTCGAATCCTTTTTGCGTCTAGGCACACGCATCGCAGGCGGGCAGGACAGCGGATGTCCGTGTGGTCAGCGCGTTATCTCCCTTTACCGTCCACTGCCCTTAACGGAAGCGTGTATTCAACCTTGACGAGGCAAGTGAAAAATTTGTTCTTAATTTTGGATTGGGCTAAAAGCTGCAGCATTACAAAGGACCGTTGCAACGCCGCGTTGTTTCTGAATAAAATAAGCATTGAATCTTCTGCTACGAAGAATAAGTATTCTGTATCTGTCTTATGACAGCCGAGCTCGGCTATTCTTTCGGACTTTAGAGGTAAAGAAATAAAATTCTTATGTTATATATGCTATATATGTTTCATTGGGTACGCACAAGTCATGATTGCTTAGTTAAGGACACGATGATTCAGCATTTTACTGTAGGCCTAAATAAAATCGAAACTGTTGTTCGCTTCGATCGTATTCGTAAACTCCAAATTTCTGGAGCGCTACTCTAAAGGTAAGCGCAGGGCACCAGCTTATTAACGAGCGCTGCGTCTTGTCAGAAGGGTAGTCCATAAGTCGTTGTCCAGTAGAGGTTCGAATCCGGTTGTCAGAGAGGACCAGAGAGTGAGAGGAGGTAGAAAAGCTTAGTTCGATGGTTGATTCTATAGAGATAGCTAATTCGGAAGCTTGATTTCAATTGCGTTGAATTGCACAACTCGTAACCTGATCACAATCTTGCCAACTCTTGTAAGATCTTAGCTCAGCTGTTTATCTGTATATATTCTTTAATGTAAATCAGGTTGACAAGCCGCAACAAGGTTAACAGGTAAAGTGAAATTAAATTAATTATGTGGTCTTAACTATTTATCTAGATTCCAATTAAATCTAATAATAAGCTGGGCAATGGACGCTAATTCCAGAGTAGGCGGCAGAGTTTCACTTGAGCTAATTCTGCTGTGACGGCCTTATTCTATCTTCGAAGGAAATCGTGTTTATTAATACTATTAATACTCTTGTTTACTTGTATATAAATCTATTGTAGAAGAATATTAATTTAAATAATATTATTTCAAATTAATTTCATTGAGTACAGTTTAAAAATATTTTGCTCCAAGGTAGACATGATCCCTCAGGAATGTAAAAAATTTCCGGAGTCAAGATAAAGATGGTAATGATAATAATTAGTGGTGGTGGTGGTGGTGGTGGTGGTAGTAGTGGTAGCGGTGGCGGTAGCGGTAGCGGTAGTGGTAGTGGTAGTGGTAGTGGTAGTAGTAGTAGTAACAGCAGCAGCAGCAGCAGCAGTAGTAGTAATCAAATGCATACATAATTATATTTCAGATTTTTTTGTCTTATATCTAAGGGCCTAAATGATCTTTACACCACATTTCTTTGCGAACTTTTGTGAATTTCAAATGCGATTTTGCTTTAAAACTACCATTGATTGAGGCCTCGCGTATTAAGATAACGGCGCTATAGAAGCCAGTTGAAAAGGTCAGTCTTGAGCTCAGACCAATGGCACAAGAAACTGAAAAGAACTAACAGATGCGTTGTGACCATTTAAGTCTTGTCTTGTCTTCAACCATCCTCGATCCGAGGGTTGGTCGCTCCATGGACAAGTCTTCTCCACCTTTTTCTATCTTCCGTCTCTGTCAACAATCGATGAAAAGGCATATTCATCCACGTGCTGATGTTGCTAAGCCATCCCATTCTCGGTCTTCCCCGCGTCCTTGCTCCTGGTACAGTTCCCTGTATGATCTCCTTTTCCAGGCAGTTTCCCTGTTTCCTCATCAAATGCCCGAAGTATGTAAGTTTCCTTCTTTTAATCTGATCTAGTAGACTTCTTTCCGTTCCTGTTTTCTCTAACACCCACTCATTTGTTCTTTTTTCTATCCATGATACTCTCAGAATCTGTCATTTAAAGTCTAGCAACCGAAAAACTCGTTCATCAAGAACAATTTTCTAGTCTTACGTCTGACCAGAGAAAGACGATCATATGGTTGAAATGCAATAAGACTGATAAATCAATTGATTGCGAATATTGTGGTTGGTTACAGTTCAACGTTCCATTGCATCGTTGTAATAATTATTGTTCTATTCTTACTTAATATCGTTTATTTAACGACGCCGTCATATCGACGATGATAGGCGTATTGTTCTATTCATCACATATCGGAGAGTTATAGTCTGTCCACGCCGTGTATTGTTATTCTAAATACGAATGCCTCTTGTGCATAAACTAGCTATCAGTCAGATCGCACAAACAACCTATCAAACATATATATATATACACACGAATATATATATATATATACATACATATACATATAATAGGACTTGATCTACATATACGTACATATAGGCTATAATTATATATACATAATTAATAGCACTTGACCTGAATAATGCAGACCATAACAACAGCTGAGACGAAGCACTGACCAGCAGTTGACATTAGTATCTGATCAATACTAGCCACTACCCAGCCCCCCACCATATCTGTTGCGTACAAACATGTCAGTGTATGAAAAATGAGACAAATTGACCGCCACAGCCACAGTTAAGGTTAAGGATTCGATTCCAGGGTTCTGGTCACCCGAGTGAAACCTTTTCTTGCTGGAAGTATGCAGCAGCAATTAGCTTTCACTTGAAGTGACCAGCGGTTGGTGTCTCTGAGATTAAGTTACTGCGCTTTAAAAGTCATTAGATTACATTTTCTAGTCTATAAATTCGCGTCGCGGTTGTATGCCATGGTGCGATGGTAGATAGTGTACTTTCGGGTGCTCCAAGACTTGATTTCCAGTTTTCTAAATACCCGGAAGAGACCTAGGACGCCGCTGGTCTTATATGGTCGAAAGCCCAGTAGGCTAACCTCTTGTTGACTATGGCACACTCCCTCAGACTATCGTTAACCAAAGCTAGTAGCAGTTTCAGTCTGACGACACTATTTGATAGCAAAGATCATTAGCGTCACCCTCCTCCTTCATCCAGGCTTGCGACTGGCACTGCCTAGCACAAGGGCACGGACTTGCAGTGGCGGAGTTATTTAACAGAGGCTAATTGTGTAGTTTTTAATTAAGTAAGCAGAAGTAAGCAAGCAAGAAAGTAGGTAAGTAAATACGTCAGTAAGTAAGCTTTATTGCCAGCGTCGAAGTGCGAAATTGTAATGGGTATAATGGAAACAACCAAACGATAACAAATAATCTAAGGGATTTAAAATCGAAAGCCATTCTATGCCCACTAAAGATGATAAATTATCTCATCTCATGGGTTCTATATATATATAAGCATAAATAAATAGGTCATCTCATCAAACATTCTTTATACAATTGCCTACACTCTTCGTGAGATAAATTTACTAGGCATGGACAGATATTCTCAGATTAGATCAATCTCATTTTGTTGCTCTAATAAGAACAGTTCACTAGTATTTTTCGTATTTGTTTTGCTATTTCACAGTGTAATGATAGCGGTGTGTCTGCAGGTTTTTCTTATCAATTATAATAATAAATTCAATCCTGAACTCTCTGCCTCCTCATGTTCGCAACTCTCCTCTACCGAAACTCAGATGGAAAGTGGCCTCTTCCCGTAAGTCTGCGATTCTTTATGCCTTCCCGAAAACTTAATAACAATATTGCATTCTATAATGCGGCTTCAAAAACCAGCAGTGTACATACAGACGACAATTATTTCTTTCCGATTTTTGTTACTTTGCGCATGTGAATACATCAAACGTCGCATGTGAAGCTAGCATATTATGCACGTCCAATACAAAAAATGGACAAACTTCCTACGTGAATCCTATATATATATAGGCAGTGTATTAATATATATATATACATATATATATATTTATACACATATACATATGGTCTGTAACTGTGTATATCCGACGCTATACATGAGCATTTCCGCCAGAGTTGAAATGGACAAGGCTGTTTCCATTAATGTGTCTCCAACTTAATTCCATCTCCGCTCAGTTCGCAAACGCATATGACAACGAGACCATTAGCCAATTCAACGATGAGCCTTCAACGGATGAGCACGGATCGTCATCGCGCATGTACGTGTAGACGTGTGTAGATTTGTATGTATGTATGTATGTATGTATGCATGTATGTATGTATGTATGTATGTATGTATGTATGTATGTATGTGTGTATGTATGTATGTATGTATGTATGAATAAATGTTTACTTGCTTTGAGTGTATATATCTATGTACGTCTATGTTTGTGTATATGTATGTATGCATGAATGCTCGTACGTACGTATGTATATTTGTATGCATAAGTATATGTATATATATATGTGTGTGTGACCTTCGTGTGTGTGTGTTTGTGTTTGTATGTGCATGTATGTCTGCGACCATCATATATATATTGTAAATAAAAAATGACGATTCGTTGAAGCGAGCGAAACTTCTAACAATTATTCTCGATGTCGTTATTTCCGCAGACGTTATGCTGCTGATAGAAATTGTTCCTAATGACTGAGTCACTCATGCGAATGCAGGAGCCCCAGGTAGACGGCGCCTTGGTCTATTTACGATGTAGTTTAACGCCAGGGATAGTTGGCATATTTTGACTGGTTATGGTATGTTAGGCTTCCCTCAGCCACAAAAGTGACTACTTTGTAAACCAAAATGCGGTTATCAATTGGTTTAATAAAGTATACACTTGTTACTTACTTACTTACTTACTTATTTCTGTCGGGATAAATAGGGAGACTAAAATCCACCAGGGATCGAACCGATTCTGTTCCACAATGGAGATCACAGACGAACTGAATCTGATAAGAAGGCTCGAAACAGCGATTTTTGTTTATTACCACAATCGTGCGCTACCGAAGGGAATGATTATATTGGATTAGTCACACATTGATTTCATTTCATTTCATTTCAGATATTTATATAGCGCCCCTTCAAGATTTCTACTCAGAAGCGCTCCCGAATACAGCGCGGACACTGAATCGGAGTTTCACGCCGAAGCGCATGAGCAATTGCGAGTGAAGGACTTGCCCAGGGTCCCTACGCGGCAGCTTGAGGTGGATTCGAACCCGCAACCCCAAGGGGGGCCGGCTGCAAGGCACCGAACATACATCTACACCACCGCGCATGATGCATGATGTTTACAAAAACCACGTTTGTGGAGGAGCTTTATGAACTTTTGAATTTGTAATTGGATTGTAATAAACAAGCAAGTTAAGGCTTTGCATTGGAGTGTAGCTTCGAGCTAGTTAAGGGCTGTTTAGGAGATGAATAGTCATCTAGTAAAGGCTTGCTTTGTAGTATGGGGTAATTGGGGTTGTATAGGAGAGGAGTGGTTAGGTAGCAAAGGTTTGCTTGGGAGAGTAGCGGTGAGTCAGTTTGGGAGTTGTATTAAAGAGGAGTGTAGTGAGCTAGTAAAGGGGTTGTGTAGTGTTTAAGTGTTCCCTTTCATGTTTCGGTTTGTCTTGAATCGTTCATTTAGAGTTTTAGATAAAATTCGTTGGGGTTAGACGAATACGGTTGCTGTTAACGTTGACACGTGTTCAGTTTCGTCAGACACTTCTATTGAGAGCACCAGAATATTTTACGCTAAAAATAATGGCACAACAGTATTGTCAGGCACTAGTACAGTAACTATTATCACAAGAATTTTGCAAAACACTACAAATAGTCTAACAGCACAACAGTATTGCCAGGCACTACTATTAAGATCAGAAAAATATTGCTAAAAACACTGCAAATAATAGCACATCGATTTTGTTGGAGACTACTGGAAACAGTTTAGCATTAATCTGTGTGTGTGCATACGTCTGTTTCTTGTTGCATATACCCGTTCGTGTATATTTGCTTGTATCTATTCAATATTGTTGCTAAATGACCATTTTGCGTGTCTTCCGGCGTCCGTACGGAACCTCCGCAACACACAATCGGCCACAATCGAAATTGTCCGCTACGTTTGCCGAATGGGATTGTCAATTCTATTGTCCGACCTTTCGGACCGATTATCTGTTCTGACCCTCGGGCGACCCTACGGAGATGCCGACATACTGGACGCTACACCCGCGCTCCATCTGAGGTCAGGGTTGGCGTGCTAAGTTACTCCCCACAACGTGTTCCTCCCCCTTTGTGATAAACGTGCCAATGTATCGGGTCTTGCGCCAAACCGCCTCTGTTTCGGAGAGAGATGTAAGCTGTGCGATCACGCGATGAAGCGATTGTATTGCAATCCGTGACTCTAGGATATATGACAATACTTCTGTTTGCGCAAATGAATACTCTTATTTCTTCGAAGAATCCTGCACTTTGTTCTAAGATTCGGATACTTTCGCTTAAGTACTTTTGCTTCTGCTGTGTTGTTGAAGAGGAGGAAGTGGAGGAGGGGAGGAGGAGGAGGAGGAAGAAGAAGAAGAAGACAATCAGTGGGAAGAGAAAGAGAAGGAAGAAGAGGAAAAGTTGAAGGAGGAGTTAGAAATGGAAGCTGGATTCCTGTATTGTCTCACTTTCTCGTACCAAATTATTGTACTTCCTCGTGATATTTCTTTTGTTAGATATAAATTCTGTAGAACTGGTGAGCAAGGGCATTTCAAAGGGGGCCATTTAACTCTGATGGGGAGACCGTGGCAGTCGAACATCCTTGAATCCAGTTTGCTTTAGAAGCGACCATCGAGAAACGTCTTGTCTGTTTTGATATCGACTCCATAGACGTTTCGAATGGCACATACAAACATAGCCTATATACATACATGCATACAGACATACAATATATATACAGTACATACATACATACATGCATACATGTATCTCGATATATTTTTATATATAAATTCATATAGCTCCTTTTAAGGATCCTGAAAGGCGCTGATTTGTACGATCTGCGTTGATGTAAATCCGTTGAGATGTGCGAGGCATCTGGTCTCGACATCTTTGACTCATCTGGTCCACAGCAGAAGAACAACAAAATCCATGGACGAAAATAGCAGCATGTCAGAGAGGAAGCAGAGAGCAGTTTTAGTGGGACTAGACGAGAGACAGTGAGAAATGGAGAGAGAAAGAGACAGACAGAGAAACAAGGTAGAGAGTGAAGAAAAGAGGAGAGGGAGTGAACTAGAGATGGATAGAGAGAAGATAGGGAGAAAGAGAACTAAAGGGAGATATAGAACTAGACAGAGAACTAAACAGCCAGGAAGAATTCGAGAGAGAGAGAGAGAGACAGACAGAGAGAAAAGGCAGAGAGAAAAGGTAGTGAGGGAGAGAGGGAGAACTAGAGACGAATAAATAGAAGGTATACGGAGAAAGAGAACTAAAGAGAGACAGAACTAGACAGACAGAGAACTAGGAAGACGGAGAGAATGAGAGAGGGAGAGGGAGTCCAGTAAAGAGAAAAAGAGAGTCATGAAAAGAAACAAAAAAAGAGACAGTACAAGTGGAGAAAAGATGGAGTCATACATGCTTGCATAGATACATATATGTACATATAGGGCCTACATGCATGTACATATACGTGCATACTGTGAGAGTTAAGAAGAAAACTCGAAAGACGGAACAATATATACAGTGACCAGCAGACAGACCATCGAAAGACACAGGCAGAGCGATGTGGATCCAAGTGGAAGATGAGTAGCTGCAATGTGTCTGATTCCATTACTATGATCGGCAAATGCGTCGGTGAAAGAGTGGAACGCTTTGGTCCGCCTGCATCAACGCCTTCTAACGTAACAGGCGCTGACAACGAAAATACGAACTAACGTTCTAACTATACGCGCACAGCTAACTGGCTTAGACATGTATCACTATGTATTTACATAATTATGTATGCATTTATGTATGTATATGTGCATGTTTGTATGCATGTATGTTGTATGAATGTTGCATGAATGATGAACGCATGTATGGCCGGTCCTCTCCTTCACCGTCTCATCTTCTCACCGACAGTGTACGGTCAGTGTACTCATTATAGTTGAGTGGGCTAGAGGGCGCAGGTGGAGCAGAAATCTCGACACACATTTCTGCTCTGGCGGGGATTTTATCCCTCGACCTCTCAACCAGCACGCTAACGACTACGCTAGAGCCCAACACCACATACTTGATGTTACTTCCTTTGCTGACAATTCAACAGAATATAAATTTAACACAGGGCCTGAATTTAACTTTCTGATGGGGTCTAGATTTTAGCATACTGATGGGGTTTAGATTTTAACATACTGATGGGGTTTAGATTTTAACATACTGATGGGGTCTAGATTTTAACATACTGATGGGGTTTAGATTTTAACATACTGATGGGGTTTAGATTTTAACATACTGATGGGGTCTAGATTTTAACATACTGATGGGGTTTAGATTTTAACATACTGATGGGGTTTAGATTTTAACATACTGATGGGGTTTAGATTTTAACATACTGATGGGGTTTAGATTTTAACATACTGATGGGGTTTAGATTTTAACATACTGATGGGGTTTAGATTTTAACATACTGATGGGGTTTAGATTTTAACATACTGATGGGGTTTAGATTTTAACATACTGATGGGGTTTAGATTTTAACATACTGATGGGGTTTAGATTTTAGCATACTGATGGGGTTTAGATTTTAACATACTGATGGGGTTTAGATTTTAACTTACTGATGGGGTTTAGATTTTAACTTACTGATGGGGTTTAGATTTTAACATACTGATGGGGTCTAGATTTTAACATACTGATGGGGTTTAGATTTTAACATACTGATGGGGTTTAGATTTAACTTACTGATGGGGTCTAGGTTTTAACATACATGTACTGATGGGGTTTAGATTTTAACTTACTGAAGGGACTCTGGCGTGGTCAGTTGGCTAATGCTTATTTATTTGCGTTTATTTGGTTAGATACTGTGTTTGTCTCCATCGTGGCTAGTAAGTGTTATAGTAGCCTATACTTGTGAGCCGTCAGTAACTAATTTAAAAAATTAAATCAGACATTATTGGGTATGACACTGCGAGTCAGTGGAGTATTTTCGGTTAGCGCACAAAGTCTGACAGCTGGGGGTCGGAGTCTGTAGAGCGGAATCCGTGCAACGATACGGACAACAAGTCCGTGTGCTCTCACATGCCTCTCTAAGAACACAACAGAAAATGGTTACGGCTGAGGCTGTTGTGGGTTGTCCTGCGATGCGCTGTCCCCGTTTAAAGGAACAATGGATAGCATCCAATGCCGGTTCAAGGTCTGAGGTCATGGTATTGAACGCATTCCCTATGGGATAACGCAGCTTTACTTTACTTACAACGCATAGCATCTGCATTAGAAATTTGCATTAGAAATCTGCATATGCGTTGAATTTACCTTACATAACATTACTTTTGTAGCTGTGTTTCTTGTCGATCCTCGGTCGTACGTAATGGCTAATCTGCGGTCACTGCCGGCTGTTCACTTCCGGATGGCTGCTCTTCTTCCTCGGTCTGTACGTTTCATCGGCCTCATCGCTGGCGTCTCTCGGGGCTCCTCGGTCTCCTGCGGGTCGTAGCACTGGGGCCGCGCCCTCGTCGTCCCTTGGCGTCCCTTGTTCTAAGGGTCTCTGCCGCCGCGGGTGTGACCCCCGACTGGACGAGACGAAGAGATCCATGTCTTTGCCACTCCTCATCCTCTGCGGTCGCAGTGTTCTACCGCCTCGGTTAGATGCTTCGACGGTGCCCAGGAACATAGGACCTCACGCCCGGTTCAGGTCTCTGGTGAAGCAACGAGGTGCCGCTCAAGTGAGAGAATTCTCATCAAAGAGCAGTGCCTCCGACGTCGCGCTGACATCACCCGGAAGCAGATTCCACTCCGAAAAGAAGAGGAAGCGCAACTGGAACGTCGAAGGAGACAAAGCTGGAGTTCCGGCTGGATCGGAGGATCTGGGAAAGCAGCAGTTCACCAAGAGATTCATATTACGAACGAAAGATCCTCGTAGACAGCCGCAATCGACCAAATTCTGGCCAAGACAAACTTGGAGGAACTTCAAGCTCGGAAAGAAGCGGCTGACGTCTCAGGTTTCAACGGTCAAGCGACCGGATAAAAGGACCTTGTCGCGCAAGAATTCCGCCCCAGTCAACGACGCTGCTCCGGCTGCCTCGCCTCATCGCTGGGCCGTGTTCTTTATCGGAAAACGACCCTATCAATGACATCCATAACACGATTGATCATCTTAAGGGTGGATCCACTCATACCAAGTTTCGGACGAACTCCAGAAATGTCTCTTAAAAATATACCACTAGATTAGAGCAATGAAAGGAGTTTTGGACAATAACCTACTTTATGGAAGAACTTTTGGACGATAACCTACTTTTTGGAAGAACTTTTGGAAAATAACCTACTTTTTGGAAGAACTCTTGGACAATAACCTACTTTATGGAAGAATGACATTTGGACAATAACCTACTTTATGGAAGAATTTTTGGACAATAACCTAGGAGTACTTTATGTACTCAACTTTGTATAAACTACAGAAAGAAAGCAGCTTTCAGAAAATCACCAATGACCATCCGCCGTAGACATTTGCCAGTCAACCTGCCTGGCCATTGGATCTTCCTCTGAGACTGAAAAACTCAACACAACAGCGTCACCGATTTTGCTTTGACTAAGCGCGTATGAAGACGTGCGACTTGGCTTTCTTGAGCTCTGAAGAATTCTGGAAATCACGACCTTAAGAAAAATCAGCAAGGTCGAACTTTGAAATAAACCGAGAAAAAGGCACACAGGAATTTGTGACTTCAAACGCTTTAGATAAAGTTTACGATATCGATCATGATTACCTCAAACGTTTGGCTCCCCCTCAAAACATCTGTTTCTAGTAAATGCTCTGAAGATCAGCACAAACATCTAGCGGCGCCATTACAACTGAACATACTAAGAAAGCATTCGAGGAAGGGATATCTGTTAGAAGATCGGTATTTGCGAGTAGCATAATAGCATCTTCATTTGTGGCAGAAAAATTTCTTACATAAAAATAATGCTAAAGGCCTTGGGCATCGCTTGCAAAGATAACAGAAGAAAGAAGCACTCCTCTACTTATCTATTGTCATCCAGTGCTTACCTATTGTCATCCAGCACTTCGATGCAGTCCCTTTCCACAGCGCTCGTGAATAAGCTGGTGCCCTACACTTAGCTTTAGAGTAGTGCTTTAAAACATTTTGAGTTTATGGTCACGATTGCGTCAACTGAAACTAGCCACTCCGAAAATAGTCTGTTCCTAACTTTTGTTGTCCTCAGTGACCATATTTGCATCGGGTGAAAATCGTATAAAATTATATATGCGTAACGTTTGCGGAACAAACAGATTCAAGAGGAAGTGTCAAAATACGGTGTTACAACAATAAAATTCTGACAAGAAACAACAAAACTTAAAGATTAATAAATACGGTTGTTATTTCATTATACATGTTCACATTGCTCGGTCTAATTCGGTTTCATGAATTCTAGAGATAGCACACTGCAAGTATGTCCAGAAGAGGCCTATCTGAGACCCATAATCTTATATGGGACCCGTATTTAGCCCAGTTTGGCCCCATGAACTGTACGCGAATATGCTGGCAGGGCTGAAGTTGTGGACGTGCTCCAAGATAGCGTATCCAAGGCGCATTAATGCGCCTTTTATTATATAAATCCGAGATATCCATGGTTTAAGGTTACGTTGATATATATAGTGTGTCCCATGATTCCTCATGTGTGGCAGCTACGGAGATGCCCGAGGTAGTAGTTAAGTCGACACCTGGTATCCCTTAAATTCTTTGAGGGTGGCATCTGTGGAGGTAACCCTTGGCCGCTGTTTCGGTCAATATAGGGCGCCACACTGTATATAATCATGGCTGCTATTGGCGGATGTGTCCGTCATGGTTAACTCGAGTTATATTTTGTCCCAAAAATTCCTAAGAGGGTACATCGCAGCTTTGGAGGTAACCTCTGGTCTGCGTTTCAGTCAGAGTAGGGTGTCCTCCTATAGCAGCTCAGCTGGTGGCAACGGTGGAGGTGTCTTTCGTTTGTGGTCCTTGTATCTTCGGACAACAAAGAATATAGCCACTCCCGCTCCGGCCAATATCAACACCGATCCAACGACTATCACAGCTATCGCCCAATCCGGAAAGTCCTCGCTGGGGGTACTCGTGCATTCCGTCATGGTGGTCGAGTTGGTGTAACCGTAGGAACACCTGGAACAGTAGACGGTCAATTGATTCTCGAAGCACTCCAGGCAGTTGGTGATCGAATCGTTGCACTTGCGACACTGTTCAGTGCCGCTCGTTGAAGATCCTACTAGTTCTACATCGCTGAGGCGGGCCATGCGAGCCGTACCTGTAACAAGCGTATACAGTGCTCAGGTTACGTAAGGTCAGGTGACGTGAGACGAGGTCACGCAACACAGCGCACAATCTAATCTAATCTAGTATGATCTGCTGCGATATAATCTAATCTGACTCTAATTTAATCTTACCATTACATAACATAATTTAGCCTACCATATTTTAACCTAACCTAACGCTACTGCAGCTAATCTAATCTATATTACAAATGAAATCTTATATATCTGATCCAATCCAAGCAAATCAAATATAATGTCATCTGTTAGGCCTACGTGATCTGATCTAATCTAATCTAATCTTATCTTATCCAGTGAGGCCATTGCCGTAATCGTCACCTAAAGTGAACAGGAAGAAGATGTTGATGAAGATAAAGAGTAAAATAAGGAAGAAGAAGAATTGCCCATTTAGCTAGCCCTGAGTGTTAGCGACTTCATCTTCGTGGCCTCGGCATATGATGACGTGTGGCCAGTCCTCTCTATCGCCGTCTCATCTTCCCTCCGGCCAGTGTGCTCATTATTGCTGAGTTGGCTAGGGGGAATCAGGTGGGCCAGAAATCTGTAACCAAGTTTCTGCCCTGGCGAGGATTTGAACCTTAGACCTCTCAACTGACAGTCCAGCACGCTAACCACTACACTAGTGAGCACCCCGAAACCGTGGTCAAAACTGTAGTCCGTTGGAGAAAGCAAGGTCGAGATCCGAAGGGTCAGTATAACCGGAAGTCAGGTTACAGTGATGAGCAGACTAGTTGAGACAGGTAAGTCTAACAGTTTAGACCTGAATGGCATTGAGGTACACGCAGAACTGGGCAGAGAATTCCAAAGTTTTGGCCAGCCTCCCAGAACCCCAGTGAGCACAACACTGATAGTATGCTCGTCAGATATATATCCACTTATTCCCATTCGTGAGACCCACTCGTACCCACTTATATCCACCTATACCCGCTATCAATCAATAAATCAATTCGTTTATTGATCCCCGCTTCCATCCAATTATACTCATTTTATATCCACTTATATCCATTTATTTCCATTCATATCCACTGTTTCAATAATACTCACATGTATAATCTACTTATCCACACTTACTTCAATTATATTACCTTATTTTCACTTATATCCAATTAAATCCGGTTATTTCCACTTCGGCCTGAGTTCACTTGACGTCTACTTGAATAAGTTTATTATATACGCATCTTTGAGAGTGTGTCGAGCGGGCAATCTCGCCGTGCTCCTCTCTCAGTTTGGGGCAAATTAGTTACGCTCTTCCCAAACTGTTTAGTGTGAGGGAGCTCTATCAAACTTGTAAATAAGAAAGGTCGTGCTCAAACTTGGGAGTAAACAATTTCCTTAAAAACAGATAGGCTAAAATAGTCATTTTAAATAATTTGGCGAGGTCTGACATAACCTATAAAATGGGATATAATTCCATGACGTTAATTAATATCAAAAATTGTGCCCAAAATATTTGTGGTTTCCCGGGTTTTGGGATTATACTGGATCATCTTTGGTAAATTGCAGTCAAATAATAGCTTACCTATATGTCAAAACATATGTGCAATATATGACGGTTTGTAAGGTCAAGTTCAGTTGACCTATATGTCGAAAGATACGTGCACTATATCACGCGTTTAACTGCCAAGCCTATCAATGCTGAATTGTAAAAAAGATTATATAAATGGTGTGTACAGGAGATTAGGCCTATCGATTGGCTAGTCCTTTGAGATAAAGTTCAACACACAAAAAATGCTCTGTTGTCTTTGTCTGTCCTTGTGACTGACTCAACTAAAAATTTCCCTGTCAGCTATGTTACGTCAACCTGTTCCGCTTTAATAGGCCTACTTCCTCCATGCTGTATGAAGGACGAATTTCAAGGTTGTCGGATCCTTTCCCGCCGCTCTGTCTTTTCCGGTCCTTCAGAGTTTTGTCCATTGCAATTAAAAAGGATCTCCGGGGTTCCTCATCTTCCAACTCCGCCGCTGTTCGTACTCTCTGACTGTGCCATTCCAAGCCTGGAGAAAGGAGGAGGGAGACGCTAATAATCTTTGTTATGACACAGTGTCGTTAAACGGCAACTAACCAACCTCGTCTTCCGGAGCTCATGCCTTTTGTCTGTAGTCTGCACACTGTACAGTGGCATTATATCTATTCGGATTTCGATGTTATGAATCCGCACACTGTCTTTCTGTGTCGTTTCTACCTTAATCGTGTTTCACCTTAGTACCTGTCTCCTCAGAGTCTGCCCTGACATAGAAACTTCTAACCAAACTACCTGGCTCTAGGGTACTGGATTCGACGGTGAGTCGGCTGATTTCATCTCTTAACCTTTCCCCTCTCACCGCTTCAATTCTAAACACCACCCACCGTAGCCGTCTGACTGTCTGCCTGTCTGACCCTTTGGATCTTGATCGGGAATCGATTTTTACCCTTCCTAACTTTGATTTTGTTTTGACTGAGCGCCTTTGAATAACTGATTCCACTGACTTCGCTTTTTGGCACTGTAGAAATTTCAATCACGGTTAGCCGCATTTCCTGACGCAGATT
Source organism: Aporrectodea caliginosa (assembly GCA_020284085.1). Classification (NCBI taxonomy): domain Eukaryota; kingdom Metazoa; phylum Annelida; class Clitellata; order Crassiclitellata; family Lumbricidae; genus Aporrectodea; species Aporrectodea caliginosa. The sequence continues at coordinate 564,711 of JACEVL010000262.1, read as the reverse complement.
TTGTTTATCGTTGGAAAGTTTCGGGTATTTATATTTACATTTTGCCAGGGTCCTCGAAAGAAACGCTCTTGAGTCTGTTTAAATAAATCATCCACCATTAATGTCAACATAATTATGCTGTATAAAACCACTTCGATCTGTTTGCTATAGCGGCTAAATCTGAGCAAAGATCATAAACGACCAAGAGGTGATCGCTCGATCATATAATGTCAACTTTCTGTAGTTGAAGACCTCTCTTCCTCATTATCTTCTTCAACGCCTCTTCACTAATTGTTCTCATTACTCATGTAGTACACGGTGGTTAGCGTGCTGGACTTTAGTACCTATAGCGGTCAGCGTGTCGGACTATCAATCGTTAGGTTGACGGTTCAATTCGCCGAAAGAGGGCTAATTCGAGATTCTAATTAGCCCTATTGTGTCGCTTAATGAGCTTATTGAAGACCTAATCTAATCTTACGAATTCGATAGCGCCTTATCATAAATGCTCGAGGTAGTAATTAACGGGCAATTAAAGTGAAGCGCGATCGAAAATCGTAATCCATTGAGGAAGCTTTGAGTCCGATGGATAGGAAAAACCAGAAGCCATGACGCGCTTGGTTTGCGAGTTTAAAGGGAACAGGCCACGTAATGTCGCTGGGGGAAAAGGGCGGCGCTCCCTGAGCGAAGCTATCATAATCGTGGTCGATCACGGAATGTCTCCACTATCAATCAGTGCCTGATTAAGGCATAAGCCAAGGCTTAGGGCCCTACAAGTTCCACAACGCTTTTGAGGGCCCCCAAATCCGGAGAAATTAACATTTTAAATCAAATTGTTGCAGCAAATTCCTAATTTTGAATTATTTTAAATAATTTAGTGCTTTATCCTGAAACTTTTTCAGCGCTGGAAGATTTTATACTACTTACTTATTGAATACTGACCTTAGTCACAAACTCACACTCAGAGTCTGTACAGGCCTATATTTGTGTTAGAAAAAGCATAGCTTATCAAGTACAGGTATACGTTTAGAACTTTAAGTTCAAATACAAATAGCCTACTTTGGAAATTGACTTTGGGATTAGGGGTTAACCCGGCACTTGGCATAGGGCTCCGTAATCTTAATCGGGCCCTGCTATCAATCTCTAAGAGGGCAACGGATAGGGGCCTATCTGTTCTACGCCTATCTGGTGGGCTGAGAGTTTTCGAAGCGCCATGTTATCACTCATCTATCGTAATCCTATAATCGTGAGCTCCAAACTTATAAACGCCACTCGAAAACCAGGGCTCCGGTTTATTCACGAGCGCTGCGTCGAGTCAAATGGTAGTCAGAAGGAGGTCCGAGTCCGGTTGCCAGAGAGGGACCGTTGGACGATTGGCGGCGGACCTCATCGCCTTTCGTCGCTCCACGTTCTCCATCCTACGTGCACCAGAGACCCTGAACTTGCTGCCATGATGCCATCCGTCAACTCCAGTTGGGAATCTGTTGGTTGGGCGCTACGTGTGTGCGGGTGCCCACCATTGGTGACTCTTCTAGTTTATCTTAGCAGTGTTTGCTTACTGATAAATGTTCTTTTCTTAATGACATTTAGCATCTCTGATTGTTCCTCTGGAGTTGTGCTATATCAATTTCCATAATAAATAATAAATGCATACCTATGGATAATGTCATCTTACAGCGAACAATGTACAGTCAGTGCACTCATCATAACTGAGTTCACAAGGGGGTGCAGATGGAACAGAAACCCCGACACAAATTTCTGCCCTGGCGGCAATTTGAACCCCTGACCTCTTGATTGACACTCCAGTACACTAACCAGTAACCACTAGACTATTATGACAGTGGAAATGGTGGCAGGGGTTGGCCCGCTTGCCTACCCTCAGGTGCCTCCACCGTCGTCGTCGTCATCATCGTCGTCGTCGCCTTTATCGTTGTTGTCTCACTCATCGTCGTCGTTGTATCGTCAGGGCAGATGGGACGACATTGGTGATCGGTCGTGCAATTGATACATTGTACTCCACAGGACATCATGGTCGTTGCTTCCTGTGGCTGGGAACATGTAGACAACACGCAGCCATGTATGAATCGATTACAACTGGTTTGCATGAATGAATGTATGAACGTATGTCTGGAGGCATGTGTGGATGTATGAGTGTATGTATTTGTGTATGATTTGGTACATGTATGTATGTATGCAAGTATGTATGTATGTATAATGTATATATGTATGTATGTATGTATGTATGTATGTTTGCATGTATGTATGTATGTATGTATGTATGTATGTATGTATCTATGTATGTATGTATGTATGTATTTATGTATGTATGTATGTATGTATGTATGTATGTATGTATGTATGTATGTATGTATGTATGTATGTATGTATGTATGTATGTATGTATGTATATGTGTGTATACTCAGATCTGTATAATTATAAACTTTATATCACGACTCCTTTACAAGAACATGTATTGACACTATTGAATAACACCTGCATGGGCGGGATTGACAATTTGGCGGCCATGGCTGATCGTCCCAGAACTAACCGAACTCTACCACACGATTAGGCCTATCTACACCGTGAGGCATAAAAAAGGAAGCCCCTGGAAAAATCGTTATAACTCATACAATAATTGATCAAAACAAATGTAATTTACGCAAAAACATCTATCGTTAAAATAAATAATTTTATTTTAAAAAGGCCCTTTAAAAAATTTCCGTTAAATCGTTGACGTAATAATAATGACGTCATTAATTTTTCCACCATTTACGAAAATGGCGTTCAATGAGGAAGATAACACGTTATTAAATTTTTAAGACAAAACAAACATTATGGAGCAAAGAGATTTTTAAAAGAGTTTCCTCATAAAAGCTGGTCTCGTAGTGGATTGGATAAGATTATTCGCAAGATTGATAGAACTGGAACTTCGCAACGTCTTCCCGGCAGTGGCCGTCCGCGCACTGCTCGAACTGCTGACAAAATTGAAGAAGTTGTAGCACTTGTTTTGAGCCAGAAAGATTTGCCGCAAACACACCGTACTCAAAGACAAATTGCTCGGGAAGTTGGTATATCTCAACGTTCCGTTAATCGTATTGTGAAGAAAGACTTACGTTTGATATGCATGAAAAACGTAGGGCACATGAATTGACCGTGGCCAACAAACAAGCTCGACTTGACCGCAGTCGCCTTTTGTTGCGTCTCTACCCAGCTAGCCTAGTGCATTTCATCTGGTTCACGGACGAAAAAGTATTCACAGTTGCTTTTCCTAGCAATACTCAAAATGATCGTCTGCATGTAGCAGTTGGAACTCGAAAGAGATATATTGAAACCGACCACCTTTTACGCACACGTCCGATGTTTAGCAAATCCCCGATGGTGTCAGTCGGTGTTTCTTCTCTGGGGCGCACGTCAATTCACTTTGTTGAACCGGGGTAAAAATCAACGGCCAATATTACAGAGGTGTTTTACTCATGGAAGACCTTCTACCTGAAATTCGAGAATTATCTGAATTTTACATTTTCCAGCAAGCTGGTGTTCCAGCGCAAAGAGCTCGAGAAACGGTTGCACTTCTGACTAATGAGACTCCTGACTTCATAATTCCTACACTATGGCCCCCTAACAGCCCAGATCTGAATCCCGTAGATTATAAAATATGGAGAGGCATGCAGGAAATGGTGTACAAAGCAAAGGTCCGTGATGTTGAAGATCTTCGTAAGCGAATCATGCAAGCTTGGAACGATCTTGACCAACGAATTATTGACTCGGCGGTGCGTGAATGGCGCAAGCGACTTCGCGCATGCGTAGAAGCTAAAGGCGGACAGTTTGAGTACAAACTGTAAATTTTTTACATTGCCTGCTATTTAGCTATAACTTTCATGAATTTCATTGACATTGTTTGAATATTGTTAAAATAATAACGATTTTGTAGGGGCTTTTTTTATGCCTCACGGTGTATTTTAAGTTGCGGTTGTGACAACTTGAATTTCTTATGTTAAACGAATATTTGATGAAGTATGTACTATATGTAATGGATGTTTACATGTGTGTGTATGTATATCTGTGCGTGTATCCAATCATTTATATAGCGCTTTTCGTAAACCTAACTAAAGAGCTGCCACATGCGTAAATCAGTTCTTAAGATAAGCCGGAAAATCTTATATATGGATTAGATTATGAATATGGATTAAATCATAAATATGGATTAAATCATGAATATTGATTAGCTTATGAATATGGATTAGAGTGTGAAAATGGTTACATTATTGCAGCGACAAGTGCTTTAAATTGTATTACAATTGTACTGCATGACATTGCTCTGCTTCGTGAAGGCATTGTATTTATATAGCGCCTTTTATGAAATCTCAATGCCACCTTAGGAATCACTTCGCAACCTTTTCTGGTACAAAGATCGCAGTCGCAGGTGGTAGTCGTTGTGGTGCAGCCGGTGTTTGAGATGCTATGCTATGGTGATTTGATAGCGATGACGATGATAAAGATGATAATGACGACGACGAAGAAAATGATGACGATTAAGACGACAGTGATAACTAAACTAACCTTTTGTGTCGTTGTTCCTGCAACTATATCTTTGATGCTGACAGTCCATAAAAATAGAAGAACAAAATCACCGATCAGAAGATTTGTTTTCATTTCCGGTCAGGGTGTTTTTGACCGAACAGATTTTGTCTAAATGTAACCGGAAGTTTGAACAGAACATCAGTTCACGCTAAACCGCTCAGAAATGAGGAATCTTGAATTGGTGTGAAATTTTTTTATTCGGTAATCAAGCATGAAATGGCGTTCATGCCGTCATGTGTAAACTCCTCTAGTACCCTTACTATAATGGTAGTGCCAGTTCCAAGCCTCGAGAAAGGAGGAGGTCAACGCTTATCATTCTCTGCTATGACACAGTGTCGTTAGACAGCAGCCAATATCGTGTCGTTGATGGTACGCTTGTGACTAGCAATTCAATGAACTGTAAGAAAGTATACTAGCAATAGACCTACACGGTAATCAAGGCTGATTTAGTTTTAGAACTCTACCGCATTCTCGTGTATTCATGTGTCACCCTATCAGCCTAGGCTCGATTAAGTTTAGCTAAGCACGATCGAGCGTGACAGAGTGATTAGACGGTGGCTATAATATTATGAGCAAGAAGCATAAGCATGCGTAGGCTTAAGAAGCCTGGGTCAAGAAGAGGGCCACGTATGCCTAGTTGAACGCTTAGACCACCGAGAGATAATATTAGCCTAGGCTAAGCGTGTGTCAACATGCTCGGAAGTTGATACGAACCGGTCTTCTGTTAAAGGGACTTTGTTCTTCGCTTCGTAACTCTGGAAAACCCCTCTGACTCGACGCAGCGCTCGTGACCGTATAAGCTGGTGCCCTGCTCTGCGCTCTTCAGTAGCGCTTTAAAAATTCGAAATGGATTCCGACTTCCGAGTAATCGTCCATGATTGTTAAGTCGTTCGCGCCTCTTAACCCTCGGGCTACCAAGGGGGGGGTGGTTGCCACCCCCCTAGGTTTTTTTCATCTCAAACTTTTTCCGTATGGAATAAAAATTTGACCTTTTAGGTAGCTGTAGGGGTTCATTTACACACGTTTTGAGGTAAAATGTGAGATGATATCTCACACCGTTCAAAAGTTATACCCAATATACCCGAGGCTTCCAGGGGGGGGAATACCACCAAGATTTTCGACTATATCTTATCCGTCATTTAATATTAAGAGACACAAATTATACCATTCTATAGAGGGAATGTGGGGCTACATTTCTATGGTCACTGAGTTGACCTGAGACAACCGAAGTGCTCAAAATAAATAATAATACGCGTAACATGCGCGAAAAATGGCTGAATGGAAGGACTCCCCCTTAGTTTTTTGTCTGTAGCGTATTCATTTGTCTTCCTGGAAGAGAAACAAAGATACCATTCTTTAGAGGGAATGAAGGGCTTCATTTGCATACCTACATCTTTGTCTTTGAATACCTGGTGATCAAAATAAATAATAATACGCTGACTGTTTGAAAATGGCTGAATACAGCAGTTACAACGTAAACCGATATATATGTATGGATATATATGTGTGGATGTACATTTATACTATATAAACATGTGTAGGGATGATTTTGTGTATCTTTATACATAGATTAGTTTCAAAACACACATAATCTTATATTTGTTTATCCAAAAAGTACTAAAATGTACGCAATAATATACAATATTGCTAATTAATGGGTTCACTGTTGACGTTAAAATTGATGTAATTTCGAGGTGCATTCACATAATGTACAAATAAATATACCATTCTGTGCAGAAATGAATGCTGAATCCACTGCTATATTACAAGTTATGATATGTGACCAAACACGAAATCCAGGGGGGGTCATAACCACCCCCCTTGTAATCCGTGTTACAAAAAAGCTTGGTAGCCCTAGGGTTAAAGCTGAAGTTGGGTTGTAGGCTATTGAAGTTAGACGGTGCATGCCTATTAGGCTATCGGTCAATAGCCTATGCAATGGCCCTGAACATAGGCGTAGCTACATTGAGGCACGAGGAGGCAGTTGCCTCCTCTTGCTTTTTTATATACTGGAACTTCTATTGACTAATGACCAAGATTTTGCCAATAGTCTGTGAAGTTGCCTCCTCTTGAATTTAAGTCTCGCTACGTGCCTGGCCCTGAAGTGTCTAAAAGTTGCGTGAGCCCACTTCAGCCGTTGGCTCCCGGGTCTCTGTAAAGAATTAAAGTTGGAATAAAAAAATTATAGTACTTATTAGGATCTAGTAGGCTAATTATAATTGGAATAGCTGGAACCAGTTACCTAAGTCCCTCAGGACTGCCCTTTTCTCTAGTTCTTTTGACCAGTTCCGCCAACGCCTGTAATCCTCTCTCTTTACCAGTGAAGACACGTACTGGCCCGGGTCGGGAGCGCCTCTGTTTTTGAGTGGCGCTATATAGATAGGCCTACTCGATTACGATTACGATAATTATTTTATTCATTGTACTATTGTAATGATCTTACTTATTTTGACTTCATTGCGAGACGTCACAATTAATAGTATCAATACGTCATCAATAGTTTCACAGATTCGTTCGCTTCGATTACATCTTTAATTTGACAATACTTTAATTAAATCATAATTATCCGTAATTCGTTTACAACTTTTGACCTAAGCGGTTTACTTTTGCAATCGAACTTAACTTTGTTCCTCTCTTCCGATTTTTTTCAACAGCGTTAACTTAGACTACTTTGCATCCATTTAGTGTTTCTTGTTAAATTTACGTCGATTGTGGCCAGAGACAACGTTTGTTCTGCAGATCCTAGTAATGCTTTTCATGCACTATGTCGAAGAAACGAACATCCGCCGAATCCAATAATGACGAACAATTAACAAATGAAGGCTCAGATTGTAAGTTTTTGTAAACTTAGCCTAGTTTAAAGTCGTAAATTATTCGCCCATTCTAACATTATTAATGTTTTCGTCAATCCAACTTCTACTTTTGAAATAATCTTTTCATCAATCTTTTTCATCAATCCAGACAATATGTTATCCCATCCGACATAGGCTGCACTCATACTATGCCAACTTATGAGGATACATAAAAGCTCACGATGGACTGATCAAACCATTAACTGGCTCAACAATGCATAGTGATTGACTTTATCAAAAGCTTTAGACATGTCTAATGTAGGCCTACACAGCTAGTTTACATTAGATCCATGATTAGAAAAGTAATCAACTATGGTAGGCCTACTGATCTGACGGCAAGCAATGCCTGAGAAGAGCCCAAGTCTCATAATACTATGCTTTATAGTTCATGGTGATTTCAGAAAGTTTTTTAAGATGTTTCCTGTGATGAACACTTGGTATTCTTAATCAGAACTATGTAGCCAAACCTTAGATTAACCGTTATTTATTTATGCATATTCAGTAAGTAAGCACAAACACACAAGATTACTAGCTCTTTGCATGACTCTATTATAGTCTCATAATACTAAATTGTATTTTAATACAATAATCGAAGCCAATAGTTGTATTTAGACATAAATATATTCATTTTTCTTAGCAGTACTCCAGCAAGACAATGCTAAACGTGCAAAACTCGCCCCAATGAGCAACACAACGGTGAGCTACATAGTTTTATTTGTGCAAGTTACACGTTTCGTTTTGGATCTAAGTTTTGCGATTGCTTGTCAGAGAAGTTCTGTTTAGTCGAATTCTGAAGAATCCTAAACCCTTACTAACACTTAATACTACTTATGTGAAGGCACCAAATTATGTGGCTAAATGCGTCACATCCTTTACTGATTTTCAACAGAAGATGGAGAGTTTCAATCTACAGACATCTTAGGGAGCCTGCTACTATAGTAAATCCACATTGTTTTCATTAACCGATGTAATTGTATACGATCGCCGATTTAGGATGCTGAACGAAATCTCTTTTGCAACTTTCTCGCTAACTATTGCAACATAATGAGCACAGGAACAGATTCTAGAGGGGAGTCAGATCAAAATTAGTCTAACATTGTAAATCATTGAGATTGAGAAAACATCGATGAAAACTCAAGGATTCAGAGAAAAAAAGAGGAAACGATATGTATGCTGCTTACTATTACCAAATAGGTAAAAACGAGAAAATATGTACAACATTGTTAACTAGCCTCCCCTAGAAACTTCTGGATATGTGACTTAACTGCGCGCTGCGAAAAGTTCGTTCTCAAGTTTTAACTGAGCTTAAGCTTCTGAAGCGTGTTGTTTTTAAAACGTATCCTCTATTTGTATTGGTTGGCTGAATGATTTTCCAATTTGTTGAATTTAAGCGGAAAAGTTCTCGAGAATGGTGTAAAGAAATGTGATATCTTGTTACCTGTAGCTTCAAAATCTATCGATCCAGCTACTTAAGCGTATCCTGGTTAAAGCCATAGCCATGGAAGTGAAGGGTATGAAGCTGGCCAAAAGTGTGTGGGAAGAAAAGGCCGATCTTGTGATCAGCAGACTGAAAAATGTCTCTTTGCGTTGGAGCACCATCCTTACGACCAACGAATTTCTAACTGAAGTTCACAGAATTCTAGACGACACTGGTCAGTTCTTGAAAAAAATAAACAAGCTATGTATTTTCTGCATAATTAGGCCTATATGAAGAACTAGACCTGGATTTGTACTAAAGGTCAATGTTTAGGTCAGTCAAGACTCGTACTATGAAGTGTTAGTGACATTATTTCTTTTAATTTATAACCTCTGGATGTTATGACGGGTGACTAGGAGTGCTACTGACATATTCCTACTTATTAACTGGTGGTGGGTCCAAATGCCTGGTATTGTCTTAAAACCACTTTCTTTTCTCTGGGTCTTTTGCACTCGGAGCGCCTCTTATTGGTGAGCACTTCGAGGGGCGTTTTAAAAATATATAGGCCTAGCTACAATACAACACAACTGTACAGTATTTTGATGTTGCCCTTCTTCCAAAGTTCAGAAGTGCACATGGCCACACGGCCATACGACAGAACATCGAAGACGCATTATGAAGGACTTGTTCAAGGTCCCTCCACAGCAACTTCCTCGACCGAGGTTCGAACCCATACTCTCCGTGTAACAGGCCAAGCACTTTAACCAATTGGCCACACTATTGTCTTAGGCATTATTAAAGCTGCGAAGTTGAAGTCATTGGGTTGAATTAGATTGGATTTAATGTACTGTTGCTCAGTTTAATTTGCCATGGGCTATTTATAACTACACCGGTTAATTGTTTATAGTCATTCGTTATGTCTCTACCTTATGATATAAGGTGGAGAAGTAATGAAGAAATAATATTTTGTTCCACGTGGAAAATTGGTGAACAACAGCATCAACCAGTTCCATGTTCACAATATATGTTTTTACGTTTTAAGATTATTGTACTTCACCTTTCAATTAGAATGCATAATGCAGTAAATTTGATAACTCATGTAGGCCTTTGTTTCATAAATGCATGCCATCTTTTTCCGATATTTGTTTAATTCACATCACTTCGTTTGTGCAACATTTTTTTAGCTGAGGAGACGATTCGTTTGGAAATTTTGCATCAGTCATGGATCAACCTTGAGGTCATCAGCATTACAACAATGAAAGATGAAATTTTTATGCTCTGCGCACAAGGGGAGCAACGCCATGTTAATGTTCATGACCGCAACAATATTGCAGAGGTGAAAGATGTCATCTTGCTACCAGGAACACATCCAGTGGATATAGAAGCTTGCAACGTGTCAAATTGCGTCTATGCACTCTGTCTAAGCATGGACTGGAAATGCCCTTCCATTGTACGCATTACGAAAGATGAAGAACATCAGTTTAACATTTTACCATGGATTAGTGATCTAAAGCGGTCAGTTTCTGGTACTGGGGACCTGTCTGTATCCTCAAATGGAATCCTTTCTCTCCCGCACGGACATGATCCAGTAGCAGTAAGCCTTTATAATGCGAATGGTTCCTTGATGATGTCCGCAGATATTTATGGGTTCAAACGTGTTAACAGAGTAATTCAAAAATCAAATGGAAACCTTGTATTGGCTTCTATTAACGGTGACAGCGATGAAAGAGTTTTGACGGAGATCGATACGGCTGGGAAAATTCAACGCCAATATACATCATCATTCGGTGTAAACAGCAACATGGATTTTGCCGACATGTATGGTAGAATTGTGATTAGTAAACGGTTCACAGGACTGGAATTGTTAGATTCCGAGTTGAATCTCTTGGATTTTGTTGGTCTGCAGTGGGGCCAGTTCTTGATTCCCGGTAGCTTGCACTACAATACTGAGAGGAATGAGGTAATGAGTGTTTGTGCTATTGCTCCTGATAAAAGTTCTCTAGCCATCTTTCGCTTCACAGAGGAATAGAACCACTCTTAGGGATGTTGATGATGGGGACAATTTGTATAGGTTTCAACATCTCGCATAATAATGGTTGTATTAGGATAGCTATATAGCTACTACTACATGTACTTTAAAACTACTGTGTTGAAAACCCTGTTCTCTTTTAGATACATCTTGAGAATTCGTTTGCACAATATATTCACTTAACTGAAGTAATATTGTTATTCTTTGCTTAATGCGTTTTGTTTTAAGAAATTCTGCTCTCATCTTCACTGTAACTTTCTAAAAGGGATGATGTACCGGTATATATGCCTGAACCCACAGAGATGACTTTTCAGTAAAACATCAAATTGTGCTTCTTTAGAGTTAATATCATACTGCATAAAGTCAAATCATCATTAGTCATAATCCGCTACAGAAGCTGATGCCACAAAGCATCTGTTTCGTAGATGTCATGGTTGTGCACTCAAATTAACTACGGAGATGTGAACAGTGAAAGCTATTATTAATTGGCAACTTCTATTGTGCCGGTGTCTAATACACAAGGCACTAATCAATGGCACACCAGAACCAAGCCTTAATCAGGCCACTATCCAGCAGATCGGTTCACTAAGACTAAGTCCATATGTGGGTATTTTTGTTTTCGTTGTTGTGGTGAAAGGTGCTATAGACGTCGTTACTCGTTAGCTTAGATTAGACCTGTTAATCACATATGTAGACCAATTCAAACTTTCTATAATCATGTTAATCCTATTCATCACCTCTGAGAAGTGTTAGGCATTCAAAGCTCACAGAACCACCACACAACCATTGTCAAAACACAATTCTACTTGTTGAATAATGTATATAATTTCTTAACATCCAGTACAATTACTTGACAATTACTTTAATACATAATTCTCATCCAGCAACCTCCAACCAAATTCTGTGATCACAAGATATAACTTAAAAATAAAAAGTTCCCAAAACTAAATGTTTAGCTCCCATTTGCCCTTCCAGATTATATATCTTAAACTAGAAGAATTCAACAGCCATGTATACCACACATCCAACAAGAAACACAAAGAAACATGCATACACAAACTTGTGCAACTCAAATGATTACAAAGGCAGTAACTTCAGGAATACATACAGAAGAACAGTCCCTTGACCTTTTAACCTCTTAACTCCAGTGGTCGGCAGCTGTGGGTATGAAGTAATAGCAACTTTAGTTTCTTAGCCTTGGCATATCAAGGCGGATGGCCAGTCCTCTCTCTTGCGTCTGAAAATATGTTTCAGCCTGTGCAGGAATTTGAACCCCCGACCTCTAGGACGACGTACAGCATGATAACCACTTGACTGTCACACACACTGACATAAATAAATGTAAAGAAAAATCTAAAGACATAACTACGCATTTATAATATCCATGCCTCAAATTCCTGTTTATCATGTGTCTTAGATTTGCTGTTCTGTGCGACTGCATGTGTTCGCAATTTTTTCAATATCAATAATGATAATAATAATACTAGGAATTTTTTGTTCTTAATACAAGTAATGATAATAATAATTACACTAGTAACGATTTCTTAATAATAACAATGATAGTAATAATAAAAATACTTTAAATTTTCTTAATGAAAACAATAATGATAGTCAAATTTTCTTACCAATAATATTAAATTAATAAATGATATACCTGATAAAAAGTTGGCACATAATAATAAGATGGAGTTCTAACTGGGGTCCTAGGCGGCATTGTATCTCACAGACGATCACTCTCTGAATTTTGCTTTACTTAACTATTTCACAGTGTCACATCAACAAAAGCCCTCCACAACCCCAACTAATCTTCCTCAACCACAACTAATCTAATCTTATTTAATTACATCAATAGCATTGCAACCATAATGCCCACGACATCAGTCGACGGTCACTGCGAGTGAAATCACAACAAAAAATCAATCCATTGGAAAGCCAGGTCGACGACGATATCACCCATAAGCATACTTTGACCATAGCACCAAATGCAATTTTTATGCGTGAATTTATCAACATGATTCAAGACGTTCAGACCAGTACATCGTAACGCATATATAGCTTCAGAGAAACCAAAGTAGTCCACAGATATAAACAGTCCGATGGATGAAATACGAATAATCTTCACGGATCTCTTCAAGGAAACGGAGGAAAGCTAGGATACGTGACAGGATGTTTTCTCAGATGACGGCTGACGAGCAACATTCTAAAATAGAAATCCACAGCAAAGTCCCAACCGTTAACAATGTCACCGACTACCACAACACTTAACAACTGCATCTGATATTCTGTCCTCCTTTAACAGTTCACAAATGCACACACAACCATGTTATAGAACATCAATGGTGTTGAGCAATTTTGAGTACAAACTTCGCTCCAGGCTCCTTACACAGTGACCGTCTCGGAGGAGGATCAAACCTGTGCTCTCAACATTACAGGCTCAGCGCTATATAAGCTACCAGTCTGAAGGATGAAATGTGGAAAAGGGAAGTGTCTGGCAAGATTATTTGATATTTCACATACATAAGCGAGAGGCTGCACTTGCTTCCTGTTGATGAGCTAATTTCTGTTAAGATATCTTGCAGGCATGTGCCTCAATTATTGGCCCCATCCTCGTAGACTTTGCACAGAAAACATTTTCAAACTGTCTAAAATACACTTGTTTCGATCGGTTAAGTAGCCACGCATGCAACGCTTTTGGTACTCAGAAGGGTCTACAACAAGTGATTTGATATGTACATACATAGGGCTAATTATGTTCTTTTCTAATTTAAAGACTGTCTTATTTAGCCATGGCTGGACTGGGAGCGCTCATGAGTAGATTACCTTGAAGCGCTATATAAAAATTCCTTAATAATAATAATTATAATAATAATAATAGTGGGAGTTAGCTAAACAGGTAGCCTATCTTTTCAGACAGGCGAACTTGTCATTGTTTTAAACTTAAGCGTTGGTTATGCAAGCAAGAAATGCTTAACTGAGATACTGAACAAGCACTGTCAAAATGTCCTGATGCATCCATAGATAAACAGAAAAGCCACTACAGGTAGCTTAAACATACCTGAGCTTCTCTTTCGCTCTCCTGAAGAGCTCGAGCAAGAGCTTCGTCGTACTGTTCTTGCGTGAGACGGTCTTCAGACCTCGCACTGAAAAAGAAAAACCCAGAAGCTCCATAAAAGCTCAACAAGAAGGCTCAGAATGCATCCTACCAGACAGCAACCCAGAACATACTTGAACAGATCAACCAAAACCACATCAGGACAGTGCTCATTACCTTCTGTTTTCAGCCGATGGCCTGAAAGCCTGCAATTCAATATCCAGCTCTTTATGTTCTGTCGTTACGAGAAACTCATCTGTTTCAATTTGCGTGATAATAAGCCTGACTTCTCGTTACCTCACCTACTGAATTTTAGGGAACAACCGGAAAATGCGTAAAATTTGCTCAACAAAAAGCTCAAAATGTATCCTACCAGACAGCAAATACCCAATTGTGATATGATGAATGATGATAGATAATATTTATTATTTAATAATTATTAGTTATTACCATGTAGTACATGTACCATTACTTCAGTTTATTTCTTCTAGTCCACTTCTAGGGCTTGAACATTCTATCTTTTTAGTTAAATTAATTTTATTTCCATTTTTATTTGATGTTCTGTAACGCCATTACGACTTGAAGCTTTCAATTTTTTTTGACAAAAAGTCACAAAATACACTAATAAGAGACTTACAGTCGCTGTCTTCTTGTAAAAAACGGTACCTCGTACCTACTGAAATTACAAATACTCGACTTGCTACCCGGTAAAAGTCTACCCGGTTACACACCTGACTTCTCAAAAGGATTACATTTTCAGACTCTGGTTACACTTAAAGCTACCACTGATTAATTCCTCGTACATTATGATCACATTGAATTAAAAGTCATCAGATTTTATACAGTTAGTTCAGATAAGATGGCATTTCTAATGTGCCACTTAGACATCAAGTTATCCAACTGATGTGAGAACTGTCAAAGCATGGTTGTTATAATTATTTTTAACAATAAGACACTTGCCTTGTGGTAATCTTTGAATTCACCTCAAATGCAACTACATTATCAAATAGAGACCTCATAATTAAAGCAGATTCAGTGTATATCGGTATCAAGACTTAAGTATAGCACCATATAATTACCCCTTAAGAGTGCAGCTGTGATATGCACAGGTGTATTAAACATACCTGGAATTTGGTGGAACTGACCCGTCTTGTAACGATAATGCCATCGCTTGTCTGAGTGCCTCTTCCTCCGTCTAAAGCACCAAACACAACTTAACTGAATATCTTATTTCAACTTTGCCATGGCTATTTGACGCAAAAGGCATTCAGCCAACAACCAAAACCACAGCCAAAAATTCAGGTCTATTTAACGGCTTAAATAGCACCGATATCGTGGAATGGTGCTACACAAGCTTGCTTCACATATTGGTTGCTTCACACAATGGTTGCCTCACATAACAGTTCCTTCACATAATACTTACAAAATTTCACATCAAATTAAAGTGAAAATAAATTTATTGTATGTCACAATGAGGTATAAAGAAAAGTAACCCGAGAAAATAGATGTATTTCAGCACGTACCAGGCCAGGCGCCTGAAGAGCATTGACTTTAGCTGCAGTCACTCGAACGGGAGCATTCCTATAAATAACACATCCACAATTGATTACACATGTTGCACGATTTCTTTGAAGTGGCAAGAGTAATCTTGGAAATTCCAAAGAACCAATTAAAAGCAGAGCAGGGCATCAGCTCATTGATGAGTGATGCGTAAAAGCAGAAGAACTGTCCAAAGATATCAAGTGAAGAAGAAGACCCTGCTGCCAGAAGAACAGAGAAAAAAGCAACAGAGCAGCTGTTACGATGCTGGGCAGTGTTTACGGCAATGGAAATGGAAAGGCAGTTGATTGGATGGATGATGTTACTGATAGCTGGGTTATGGACAACTTAGTATTTCCACAGAGAAAGAGAATGATGAGTATGGAGGGAAGTAGGTAGAGAAGGAGGGAGGAAAGGAAAAAGGGAAGTACAGAGGGAGGAAATAAGAAAGGGAATTAGGGAGAGAAGTATGGAAGTAGGGATGAGGAAGTAGAGAGGGAGAAGAGTGACAGGCAGATGGACAACTTTAAGCCAAGACAATTGTAAAAATAATAACATTATAGTAATAACAAATCTACAAATAACTAATAAGTACAATCGACCAACTCCTTTCGATTTTACAAGAAGTTGTTTTTTACCTGTTTACGTTAGCAGCAGCAAATGACGACGACGCAGGTTTCTTTGGTGAATTCACGGTTTCTTTCGTTTGGCCATGTCGGGCAATAGCGGCCGCCCTACAGTGGAAAACCACACGCTCATTTCAAAACCTCAACTAAGTATGAGAGTAAGTAGCCTTTTAATACTGCCAGTCAAATGCTAACATTGTACAGAAGAGTTGATCCCAAATGTTAGTCGTTGGATCAGGAAAAGCCCAAAATGACCCACTAGCTAAATTGAATAGCAACAACACCGAGAACTAGATTTCGTATGCTGTCACTGGCTACACGTTGATATTTCTAAACCATAAGTCCCAATGTGATGGGATTCTATCCTGACCATGATATCGATGCCATGACATCAATACAGACATTACATCTTCATGTCAGTCTCCTTGGTCCTGGGTCGCGGCACCTTTCGGTCAGCTACCCACGGACTCCTAACTGTCCCTAGTATGCATACCGCTACTGCTCTGTCCAGAAGCTTGGCCTATGTTGGACCCACCAGCTGGAATCGCCTTTCTCAAGAGCTGTGGCTCGAGCTCCTCAGTTCGTCCCTTCCAGTTTCACAAGCACCTGAAGTCTGTAGTATTCGACAGCAATTTTACTGGTTCGGTCGAGAGTACCACTGATGAGTGTTTTCTTGAAGTGGTGCTTTATAAATGTCAGATTACAATTACAATTTTTGACGAATGTTGACAAAAGAATCTGCACAGACCCTGAGTTGGAAACGTTGCGGCCGGTGCCGTCGAAACCTGAACAGCGGTGGTCCATTTCGTGCCTGTGCTTCAGACAGTAGTTTTGGCGACACTTTGAACACGTGAGTGGAACCAACTGCACAAGAACAGAATACAACACACTTCCTTGATTGATTGATTGATTGATCCGATTGATTGATTTAGTGACACACATATATCATATGAGCACCAACTTATAAGAAGTACAATACTTAACATAAAGGTTTTCACTGGCTCTCCAAAAGTGACACCTTTGATGGGCATGCATCTAACAGCTTTGATGAAATTTACACCAATTATGTCTCAACACTGCAGCTACCCAAGTGGATAAGTTTGGTGTTGTTCGTCCTTCTCACCTCAAATGTTGGATAGTTTGAATTTAAATTGTAATTTATACTTATGTCATGCCAGCATCTAATCTGCAATGCATTAACTGATGGCACACCGACCTGAAGCTACTTTCGAGCTCAGATATCACTGCCATGGAACTTGTGAGACCAAGCTAAAAGCTTACTTTCTGGAAGACTGTGAGAAGAGAATTAACTGAGAAAACGTCATAAAAGATGATCATCTACCTCTTTTTGCTTACATCCCTTCAGAGAGCATCTGTTGATGTAAACCTAGTGTAACAACAGAAAGAAACATAGCTAGATGTAACTCATCAACTCAACAAACATGATACAACTGTTGACTACAATTACATGCAGCTTTTCTAAAAACCACTCATAAGGTCATGGGTTAGGTAAGGAATGAGGTAAGGTAAGGTAAGGAATGAGGTAAGGAAAGGTATGAGGTAAGGAAAGGTATGAGGTAAGGCAGGGTATGAGGTAAGGTATGGCATAACAGTGCTCAAACTACCATTAATCTGTCGTCAGTTCAAATACCGGTCACTTAACAAATTTCAAATGTTGTTCACCAGTGTGGAAGTAAATGATAAAAATGAACAATTAAAGCAGCAGAAGACAACTGAGGGATTTCTCTTCACAGATCAACAATGATGATAATTGATTACTATAATGATGACTGATCAATGATTGATGATCATGATGATGATGATGACTGATCATTATGATTGATAATAAATTATGATGACTGATTATGATGATGATCATTAATAATCATGATCGATGATTATGACAATCGATGATCATGATGGTGATGACTGATGATAACGATGATTATGATGATGACAATCAATGATTATCATGAAAATTGATGATTATGATGAATGATCATGCCAATCGATGACTATGATACCGATCAATGATTAAGACAATCTATGAATATGATGAATACAGTTGATGATTA
The DNA here is from genome assembly GCA_020284085.1 of Aporrectodea caliginosa. Lineage (NCBI taxonomy): Eukaryota > Metazoa > Annelida > Clitellata > Crassiclitellata > Lumbricidae > Aporrectodea > Aporrectodea caliginosa. Next base: position 546,524 of record JACEVL010000262.1, on the reverse strand, counting down.
TGACGATGAAGATCAATTTAGCAGTCCTGATCATTCTGGAGTACTGCACAATATATGACAGACTCACCTTTCGTCGTGTTTGTGCTCTCTCTGATTGGCAGTCATTATCAATATGAAGACCAACGACGGCATCTGGTAACTCCCCGGCCTTCAATGGCACTGGAGCATTGCAGAGCGGACAAACTGGTACCTGCTTGTTCTGTTAGCAAAACACAATGAACATCTTCTATAGTTGTTTTCATAGCTTTTCGTGCTTTAAAAAGTTAAACTATTTCTTAGATGATCACAAAGCCTTTGTTTCTATCACAATCAAGACAATCCATAATGTGGAGATAATGGTTTTAAAGATGCTACCTTAACGAGAAGAATGAACAAACACTTATGCAAACAATAAAAATGGCATATAGTGCCGACACGGGCCGACATAGCTTAAGCCACAACTAGACTGTACCAGCTCATTCTTCATTACTACTTATTTACAACATTAATTAACCCTGCAATGATGCACTGCACTGGTTTCCCATACATTTTAGTACACACTCGGTGTTAAAGGGCTAAGAATTTGTGAACCAGTTGCAGTTTGTGAGCAGTTTGTGAAAGTCTCTCTTAGCAACACCAATGAAAAGTGAATTGCACTAGTCAAGTAGGTAAGAAACCAAAAGCAGTACTGGTAGCCATCTTGGAGGGGTGCTATATAAACTTACAATGCAAGAATGCATGAATGCATGACTGACTGAATGAATGTATGACTGACTGAATGACAGGCTGGCTGAATGGCTGAACGAATGAATGAATTAGGCTACTACAAAATCAACATTATTCTAAAAAACATATATCAGCATCACTTTCACTTACACGTCTGTAAGCTTCGGGGCAGCTGTGCTGAGCATAGGTATAATGGATTTTGCTGAGAAAAACAAACAGAATGCAATAAATATTTGCCCAGGGCAAGAGATAGCAGAAATCAAACAATTAAAAGCTATTAATTTCTAAAATTAAATATTATTTTATACACAATTATTTCACTGATTTATTAGTCAGTAAAATTATTAAACACAAATATTTAATAATATGAATTTACATAGCCATGACGTTTTAGAAGTACAAAATTTACAACCAGTACATGCTCGTGTACACAGTTACAAAACCATGTTTATAACACTTATTATAATGTAATTAATAAATGATGATCAGGATTAGCAGCTTACCAGAATACTTTTTGGCAGGCATCACACTTTACTGGTAGAAAATCTACAATGCAAAATATGATATAGTTTAACAGGAGTTGAATTTAACGGTATGGCAGCCTGCAAGGAGCCCATCTTTTCATTTTACCAACACCATCTGGTGAATGGAAGGCTCATGGGGCTAGTGGGCATCAAACCCTCGACCTTCTGATCTTTGTTCTGGACAGCATGTTACCATTCAACCATCTCCCCACCATATTTAGTGATATACATAATCAGAATATCTGAATTATGATCATGAAACTTGATCATTACGATCGATGATAAACATAATTTGAATATCTGAATTATGGTGATGACGACTGATCATTACGATCTATAATTATGATCAATCAATCAATCAATATCATTTTTATTGAACCATCATGTCAAGAAACAAAATACAAATTATAAGAAAACTACATGTAAGCAGAAAATCATCCAAGGATAATTAGGTTGAAAACAGTTGAGAATGAAGCAACAAGTCATTAAGAAGAGAGTCAAAAGAACAGGATAATATGGTCAATAAGGGAGACCTAAAAGGGCCTAGGTCCCGCTAAGAAGGTCCCCACTTTCAATATTAGAAGAAAATGGCCAGTTCCCAAAAATTACAAGGCAGTGGTGAGTACCATAGCAGATCAGTTCACAACAGGTCAACAAAAGACAGTAAAATTGATCTTCACTGTTCAGTTACGCAGTACTTTTTAAATAACATATTAAAATAATAATTGCAGTAAAAGTAAAGACAGAGAATAAGGATTACATATAAATGGTAATATAAAGAAAGGAGACAGATGACAATTCATTCAACTGATACTGGGTTGACCTACGGATTCACTAAGTTGCCCCTTAGTGAATCCGTAGGTCAACCCGATAAAAAAAGTACTGCGTCTCTTCTAGAAAGCCAAATTCTGAAACAAACAAAAACCAAACTAACCCAGCTGATTACAAGAAGCCACTGTACAGTTTTCTCCTAGATCAGGAAACTCCATCGTTCTAGTCTAAACCAAGGCCTTCAAAACTAAGCGTAAGAATCAGCGTAAGAATGTTCTGATGTTACGTTCAATGAATTGTCGTTTCGTTCTAACAGTTTTAAGAAACGTTTGCGATTTTATATTCTTAGTTTTTGTTTATTCATCATGACAAAATTAGAAACCATTACGTCACCGGAACCGGAAACACTCGAAACGCAAAGTCACTGCCATCAACGACTGCTATGAACCGGGTACCAACTTTTGGACATTCTTCTAAAATAAGTGAAGTAAGTAAAAGACAAATTCTCATAAAATTATGTAGTACGATTGTTCTACTTATATATATTCGAAATTGAGAAAACAATCTGACAAAAACGCGGGAACATGAGTGCAAAGAATAATTAAAGTTCTTTAGAATATTTTAGAATAAAAAAAAACTTCAGAAAGCGAAAACATCCGTTGAACATGGGACGCAAATGATAGAGCAGGGCTTCAGTTTAATGTAATTTTTTATGCATTCTTAATTAATAATGATGACCACTTTAATCACAGCGTCGAGTTGGGTCTGGATGAAAACTTTGAAATTGCGGGAGAGCAGTAGGCCCAACTTTCAATTGTAGCATTCAACGTTAGATCCAACTCTGATCTAACACAGTCTACGCAATTCCATTTTAGAGGCTTCTCTAGCATTGTTACAATGTCACACATTTTACTCCTAACCATTGAATCGACAGCTCAAACTCTTTATAGCTCAAATTCACTGCCTTCCTTTAAAAGCGCCTCAAATGTAAAAAAACTAATTATTTCACTATTTCTCCTGAGCTTTCGCGGTTCACCACCCAAACGAAGGTGGCTTAGCCTAATAAATTTAAGAGATTTAAATCTCATCAGACCAGCACGATCCGTGCACTGGGACCTTAAATGGCGTAGCTCCCATTCAAACGGGCAACGGTTGTCAAGGATCTCACCCAATCAATTCATTGAAAAATGAGTAGAATCGAGACACACGTGTACTGTCATACTCATACGGCCGCTATAGAAATGTACACATTCACATTTTACCTTTAAACATAGGATGGGGATCGTGGAACAGTAACTGTTCTTGTTGTCCATTGTCTTCCAACGCCTACTTCAAGGGTTACAATTTCCATAAAAACTGATGACTAATTCATTGAAAATATTAAAGATGGATCTATGCAATTGCCACAGAAAATTCTATCATATAAATAACTGTATAGACGAATTTCCTATTGACTTAAACTCGAATCTGAGCGTTTGACAATAATTGTATATAGCGCTGTGGTGGATTTTGACATAGAAATTATAATGGCGCTACAAATTTCGCACCATACTTTAGGAAACCAGCTGAACTTGATTCATCCAGCTGAGGGCGATAATAAGTTTCTTAAATTTTGTGTAAATTCTCACAAAAATGTCTTCATCATCTCTGAGTTCACAGCTTCAAGATTATCTGTCAAAAAATACGAAATCCTCATCTGGTGGTAATGGTTCACATTCAGTATTCAGCGGATTTTCGTTATTTGGACAAAAAGATTCGTCGAACGGGATCCAAGCGATGGACGAAGCCGATAATGGGTGGATGGCAAGCGCCCAGAACGACCCTCTTCTACCCAGTCTGGTTAGACGCCCAGCCGTTTATTTGACAAATTCGTTCAATTGTTTTTGGTACTTATTGATCTCACTGGGATACTTGAAGATATATAGTGCGTAAATTTACTGGCGTCACCAGAGGGTTGGTTAGGGTCAGGTTATATTAGGGTTGTCTTATTAAATGAAAACCTGGTACCGTCTGGCGTCCATTTAGTTTCATACCCAAAAGATACTGGCATAATGAGTGTCGGTTAGCCCCAGGTTACTTTAAGTTTGCGGTAATTGTTAGGGTACTTTCGTTGTAAATGGTTTCCGCTTACATATCCTACAACAAACACATGTTTGCTTATTTATCAGTTACTTTTACTGACTGTGGTGTGCTCGATAGTGTTGTGGTTAGCATGAACTGGAATGTCAACGAGGTCAGGCGTTCAAATCCCAGCCATGACAGAAATTTGTTTCGAGATTTCTCCACCTAATCTCGGCTATAATGAGTACACTGACCGTACACTGTCGGTGGAAAGCAAGGGATAGGAGCTGGCCACCCGCCCTCATAGGCTGAGGCTCAGAAAATGATGTTGCTAACACTTCATACCCATGCTAGCTTAAGGGACTGCTCACTTGTGGACTTAACACTTTAACAACAAAAGTGTACTAATAGTGACTGGGAAACCAATGCGGCTCATTGTTAAAGTGTTAAATAGCATTTAAGGACTTTCTTATTAATCATTGATTCAGTAAATTCATGCAGCACCTCTTTAAAGTATGTATGCAAAATCATTGACTGCTGGCATCGTCCAAATCAAACAGCTTATAAGTGTTGATAAAAGGTGTGCATAGTGAGAAGAGTTATTGTGGGTTTTTTTGTTATGTTTTGTAGTCTAAAAAACAGAGAGTCCTTGGTTTCGTTGGCTGTCTTCTTTTGGGAACGTTCTGCATATCGCTTGTAAGTTATTGTTCTGTTTTTTTGTTTATGAATAAAATGTATTCTGTTATAAGAAACATCTTATGAAGTATTTAAACATCTATCCACACATATAGATGAATAATTTTTTTATTTAAGATTAAGTTTTTGTTAATTACTTTTTAAATTTAATTTGGTCATTTACTGTATGTGCAAATTATTACGGGTTTGAACGTTTTTTATTGTAGGCCTCGTTATATGTTCCATTCCTAATTCTGAAGGCAAGAAAGTTTGCCATGTTGTACTCGATGGGAAGCCTGTTCATCATAGCAAGGCAGGTATCAGGGTTTTCCTTAAATCATTCTTATTGTCACTTCTTGCATGCTATAACGTCATAAGTTTATCATCCTAAATCCAGTGACGGCTGGTTGAGAAGGTGAAACGAAACCTTGATCTAGCACAAATATTTATAATGCAAGTTCTAGTATAATTTGATTGGGGTGTGAAGCCCAGGTTGTATTCAGGACAGATTTTACATTTTACTGTGCATGTTGCATTTAGGTCATGATAATGTACTGGTAAGTTAAGCTTCCAGGCTAGGTTAGGTTAGATGATTAGTAAAGTAGAGCTGTCATATTCCATGTGGAGCATAGGAGAGACGCTTATTTCCTTCCCTTCACCCTTGAGCCGGCAATGGACGAATCCCACGGCCCCTGGACATGGGGCCAGTGCATGACAGGACGTTCTGTTTACTTCCAAGCTTATTCCAGTACTAATTTATAATGCTTGATGACAGATAACTTGCCCAGGGTCGTTGCATGAATTTGAACCGGTAAACCATATGATCCGTGACCAAGCATATTACCGATAGGCCATCATGTTGCCCAGATGATAACGGAACATGAGAAATCATATTAGATGTTTAGAGTAATGATCAATGATCTGCTTTTGTAGTTTTTCTCTGCTCTGGGGTCCGGTCAACCACGTTAAACATCTGCTGTCGGCTCAAAGACTACCGTTCACAACTGCCTACTTTGGAACAATGTTTGCGACTCTGTACTTCGCTCTTTCCGTGAGTTTCTTGCCGTATCTTCATTTCACCGGCTGTGAGTTGCTTTGTGTTTGGCCAGAAAAGCAAGCAATGTTCGTAACGAATTTTGGCGAGCAGTTTTGAGGTGCCTTGATTGCTAGGAATGAGGTGTTGTGGTCCTTTAGCTTACCTGATTGATGATAATAGGTTTAAGAAACATCATTTTCACTTTTACTGTACATGTGTCTAGGTGGCTAGTTTTTTTAATGATCTTAATTTCTTCTGTAGAATGCTAGGTCTAAACTGGGCGATTGGGTCTTTGGGTTGCTATTCCGCATGGCTGGAACAGTCTTCTTGCCTCCATTCAAGAAACAAAAACTCGTCACAATTTTAAAAAACAGTTTAAAATGTGCTTGCTACGTAACTCCTAGCATTAGTGCTGACAGTTGACCATGTAAAACATCCTAAAAATAGCTTGCTAATGGTGGTGCTATAGAAACTGTCGTAAGTACAATTACTGATACAATGCTGTTTAATGAGACCTGTAGTCATTGTTTGACTGGAGAGCATAAGTGAATGCAAGAGTTCAATACCTGTCTTTCCCATGTAATGACTTGAACCACAATGAGACAGTTATTGTAATTACAGCATTTTATACAGCTCTATAATGTCAGAAGTGACTAAGAGTTATGCGGTACACAAAGTAATTATATTTGGAAACATCTACATTGTGCATATCTTTGGTTTTGTAGGTACAAAGCACAATACTTACCGTTCTGTTTGCCATTCTGCAAATTTTGGCACTAGTTTGGTAAGAAAATTGTACGAAACAAAACTAATACATTCTCAATTTCTCATTGACCAGTTTCATTCATCCTGTTAAATGTAGAACCATGTTTGAATAGAACTATATATTTCAGATAAATGTTGTTTCTTTGCTTTATGAGCTCAATGTTGAGCTAATTTGGACGTAAATGGATACTCGTATCTACCTACCTTTCAGCCATTTTTTAATTCTAAATATGACTTGATATTAGTCCTATTTAAATTTACACTCGAAGTGCTTTTGTTATACTGATACTTTTGACATAATGCAAAATCATGACAATCTGACTTGGTGTGGAATCTGGTATTAACTAGCTGCGTTATGACAGCTAGAGTAGATCAATAAACGAAAATACAATACCAGTTTAGATTCTATTAGATATATTTTGGCCAACTTCTGAGCTTATAATACCTCCCTGGATATTTCCTTTGTTTTATTATGAGGTTATTTTTCTGTCTTCAAACTAGGTTCGTCGTCAGCTATGTTCCTGGCGGACAAACTGGTCTCAAATTCTTCTCAAAAATATTTTACGTGGCCGCCTCGAAAACCGTTCAAAAGACGCTTCCAGTTTAGCGGCAAAGGAGAGTTCTGTTTTGTGTGTGGATCTGGGCGTCGTTGTGAAACTGTACTGTATATAAATTATGTGCTAAAAGTATGTGCAAATGCTGTTGTATAAGATTTTAATATTGTATCAGTTGTATGAGAATGCTTAACTGTTGTGGACAACAACCGTCACAGGAATCGTGAATTTTGAGATTGTAATGTACAGTGATCAGTTGACCGAGTGCATTGTGTTACAAAACATAATGGGCAGGTTAGAGTCTGCGATCAGATCGTCATGATTTTGCGTTAAGGACTAGGTAAAAATCGTATTCAGAGACAAGTGGACCAACTCGGGAGATGAAGAGTTGCTAAATGATTTTCTATGAGACTTGTTAAGTGTTCATACACGCAACCATATGGCATAAACAAAAAAAGAATTTGATCTGAAAATGTATGGAGAGGATCCAGACAGGAAGAAATGGTGCCACATTGTGAATACAGCATGCTTCAGTTCACTGATCAAAAGAAATTTGACTTTGTGGGGATGTTTAGCAGGCCCTTAAGAGAGTGTACTAAAAGTGACTGGGAAACCAATTCAACTTGTCGTTAAAGAGTTAACCGACAATTGTTATATTTCTTTGATAGTCTTAACAGCAAAAGAAAAATTAAAAGCATAATTGTAAATATCTGTGAATGCTAATTGTTGCTAACGTGTGTCAGAGCGAAGCTAACAAAGTACAGAGTGCTAAATCTGGTGAATATTGGACCTTTAAATTTATAAATCGGCCGTGGATTACTATTTGTGACGTCACTGCCCTATGTTTGGTATATGTTATGAAACGAAGTGTTGCATGTGTCAAGATAAAGGCAGAAGACTCGTTACATTCCTTTTTTGTGACTAAAACAGTAACATGTTTGCATGTATATTGAATTTAATAAATATTGCTATTGTGCGAGTAATTAGTTGGTGACGGTGCTATTACGGTGTCTGGAGTTCAGATCGTCATGCGTAGTTTAAAATTGGAAATTTATATCTACAAATATTCTTGTCGTAGGCCTACATGTATCTTGATGTCGTTCCTAAATCAAGAACTGTTCTTGGTGTAGGAGCTTTTGGGTTGCTGGACCAACTTTTGGGAATTCTCTCCCTGTATTTGTCCATGTTGCTCAGTCACCTGTGTCATTTCGTGCTCAACTTAAAACTTCCCTCTTTCTATGTATCTCTGTCTTGTTATACTTCTGTCGTATTATACTTACCTGGATTTTTTTGAATTGACTTATTTTGGACATTGAACTGATTGTGGCTTTGTTTTAATGACTGGTTGATGCCTTGTGTGTTAGATGTTGTGTTACAAGTTACTTCTTGCAATTACAGGCAGCTTTTAAAATGTAAGTAAAGCTGAAGTTACAGTACATGTAGGCTACAACTGTATTTGATATTGTCCTGTTTCCAAAGCAAGAATTTCTGTCCACACTCGACCATATGACAGAACAATGGTGTTGAGCAATGTGATTGAAAACTTGCTCATGGTCCTCGCACAGTAGAGACTCGAACCCGCTCTGCGTTTACAAGGCAGCATGCACGCTGTATTCATTCACATGTCATGGTGGCGTTCCCATTTGCGCCTATAATTATTGAACGGTAATTTTTTTTAGCCCAACTAAAAACAAAGATTCGCTGAATTTCCTTTTCAAGGAATTGCCGTTCAGCGATTTTAAACCGCATAAATAGAGTTCACGATGTTCATAACGTTGAAGGCTGGTTAACAACAAACGCGGTCGCGTAAAAGATCCGTTTACCTCTGAGCATACCCTTGACATTTTTTTTCAAGCACGCTGGTTCAAATACTTTTTGTGTGGACGTCACACTGCTCTCGTTGAGAGTGAGCACTCTTAACAATAATTAGTTCTCATTCTTAAACGAACGCGTCATTTCCTGATTGTCATTTGCAGCCGGCGTTCCGGCACAGAAATCGGCAATTAATTACTCTTCAATTAAATAATAAGTTCGTAATTAACTGGCAATTAATTACTATTTGAAATAAATTGCAAGTTCGTTTTTTCGAAGCTTCATTGGCTGTTATCGTGCCACATTATCTGGTGCATCCTTTACATTAAAGATGGCTGACTGTGGCCATCACATCAAATATGGATTTGTTTCAAATTCCAAGAATTCGCATTTGAAGGCTCGAGTTGTGCCTCTAATGTAATGCAAGACCTGTACGACCAACGTCTGTAATGGCGTTCATATGAAGTAAGTCATGTCTGGGTCGGCTACACTTTCATTGCGAGAGCTGTCCGTGCTGGCGGAAAGCCGTGTAAAGCTTTGAAGCATTGGAGAGCGAACGGCATTCGTTCCAATTACAATCTCGATAACGGTCTCGATCGGTCTGTGCATCGCCAGAAAGACTTTCAACTGTAGAAATCAAATACATTCATCGATGAGTTAACAAGTCCACTGCATTTTATGTTAATTTCTTATTAGCCGTCATTCATTGTATTGTATTTAAAGATTTATATAGCGCCTCTCTCAGAATAACTATTCAGAAGCGCTCTCGGCACGAAAACCCCGGGGAAAAGAAACGTCTTTAAAGAACGAGAGACCAAAGAGGAAAAACTAGTCATTAGATTAGCCCTTAATGAGGGAGGAAGGTCATTCCAAGTAGAGGGATCAACCACAGCAAATGCCCGGCGTTGAACCAAGCCAGTCCTAGTCCTAGGAACAAAAAGATCTAGCCAATCAGCATTGTGATTGTGGGCTATTAGACCTACGACAATTTTCGTCAGTAGTGAGCTACTTCGAGGATGCTGTGCATAGGCTATGCAAAGTTACGAAGTAAGTGCTTTTTAAACTGATTTTTAAGATGAAGAGTTTTGGCTTTCTGAATAGCTGCAGGAAGACTTCCATGCACGCCGATCATCGACCCGAAAGGCCGATCGTCCATTAGGCTTACCCTATAGCTTCCTCAGGTGTCTTAATACACGAGACATCAATCGATGGCGCTCCGAAACAACCAAGCCATAAAATCGGTTCAATATTCAGAAAATCTGTCACATACTGAATTTCAGTACTTCACATATTCAGAAAATCTGTCACATACTGAATTTCAGTACTTCACATATTCAGAAAATCTGTCACATACTGAATTTCAGTACTTCACATATTCAGATCTGCACTTGCAGGGACAATTAGATAATACAATTATCTGTATCCGAAGGTAAGTATGTAAACGTACCCATATCTCCATAAAGTAATGTGAAACAGACAGACTGTAGTCAGTGCAGATTAACAGAAAGATGTATCCTATACCTTCAGCGTGTAAGACAGACTGATGATGTTGCAACCCTTGAGACCAGTTTGTGGTAGATTTGGCGGAACTGTCATTCGTTCCCTCCAGAACCCGATGGTCCCTGGAGGAACTTCTGACTTCTCCAGCTTCGTCATCTGTTTCCGCTGGTAGATGGCATTGCCGGACAGGCCCTGATACCTCGTATGCTAAAATGATAGCAACAATACCAGTTACTATCACTGACTCGCTGCTTCATGATGAGATCCAACTCGGCCTCAGCCAATTTAGTATGCATATATAGCCTACCAGTGATGTTTCAAGTACTTAGCAGGGATGCGCAGTAACTGAAATTACGTAATTGAAATTACTTGAAATCACGTAATTTGTAATTTGCAATTTGTAATTCAATTACTTCTTCCCATGTCTTTTTTAATTTGAAATTATATTTCATGTCTTAAAGTAATTTGTAATATGTAGCCTAATTCAATTACATTTCTTCGAGTAATTTTCCCATCCCTGGTACTTGTAAGCATCAAGTACGAGTACAAGTACTTTGGTCCCAAGTACTAGTACGCGTACAAGTACTTACTATAGGTATTTGTAATACTTATGTATTAATACAACTGCACGTCGTGACTAGGCCTACCGCAAGAACATGGCGGTATTAATTTTATTTCTTTAACAGTCAAGGCTAAATCAAAGATGTCTTTTCACTGATCACACATGACACATAAGATACACGCGCTCATTTAATGCTGCTCGTGAGAAATATTAGCGATATGAGCATCTTGTGATTCTTGTAACTCACATTCGATCGATGCAGTTTAAACCACCATAACCATAAGCACAAAATAACCATCGTAGGCCTAATGTCAAACCGTCAAAGTCAATGACTATACTATACTCTAACTGGTAACCTATCCTAATGCCTGTAAGAGCCTATCAGTTGGTCATTTGCTGTATGTTTCGATTTTAAAGAACTTGTCAAGCCTGTACATTTCAAGTTGAATCAAGTACAAGTACTTAGTTCTCAAGTACAATACAGGTAAAATACAATGTACTCGAGTGCAAGTCCAAGTACAAAGCACAACATCTCTGGTATAGCCTATAGGCCTAAAGACTATTCAACCGCTCTAACTATCGGCTACCGATTACCCTGCCCCAAATTTTTTCATTCTCATTCGTTTCTTCCTCATCTTGTATTGTTATAGGCGTGTCTTCTGTTACGCATATCTGATCTTCCTTAACATCCAATTCACTGTCAGCCGGATCTTTATAACGCACGGATGACTTCCATTATTACTAGGTCTATTGAAGAACCGTTACAACAAAGCAGACTATTAGTTTCATGCTCTATATTAAGCAAGTCGTACATTCTCGTTGACGTGGAGCCTACACCCGTAAAACGTTATAAATATTTTTGCCCGAGAACAAAACACGGCAACAACCCTGGTAATATAGGGCAAGATGTTATTTATACCAGAAGAAAGCGGGGTAAAACGTAAAAATGAGGTAGGCTATCCTCTATCGGCGTACACCAGGCCATTGTACAACACGCTACCTGATCGAGATTCTGATGCAATGCTAAGAGGCGTTCTGATAGCATAATATTTAGACTTCTGCGCACGTTCAGGAAAGGACTGAAACTTCCACAAATGTCCGGAACCTAGGTTCCAGTATCAAGCCAGTATCAGAAGAGATCAGCGCTCTGCGGGATATATTGGGTTACAGGGATTGGCAACTTACTCTCAAACAGTGGCGGCGCCAGAGGGGGGTTGGGGGTGCTTAGCCCCCTAACTGCGGCTCAGCCCTCCCCAAAGTGGGAAATCACTGCAAATCACAGCGAGGAGGGGACAGAAGGGAAGGTTTTTGGAGCTTTAGCCCCCAAACCTGAAATCCTGGCGCCGCCACTGCTCTCAACAATGTAATTTAATTACAAATTAGGCCTACTTTGGGACATGAAATGTAATTTCAAATTACAAAATACATGGGAAATGTAATTGAATTACAAATTAACAAATTACAAATTGCGCAATTTCAAGTAATTTGAATTAGCGTACGTAATTTCAATTACTGCCCATCCCTGTTGGGTTAGCATAATGTTAGTAGGTCTATGCAGTTACGAGATCTGTGAGGACGTAGGCTACCTGGTAATTCTCGAGTGCCCTTTTAAGTACTTGTACTTGAGACTTTCATATTAAAACCGCTTCGGTCGAATGTGAGTGGCAATATGTCAATGTCACTAATATTTTTTTGTCAAGATCAGTTCTAAATGAGTGTCTTACGACATGATCAGTGAAAAGACATCGTTCATTTAGCTTTAACTGTTACAGAAATTAGTATCTCCTTGTTCTTACGGAAGCCAGATACACTTGTATTCGCACTTATAATTGAGACCAAAGAACGTTTAGCCTACAATTGTACTTGAGACGAAAGTAACTAGTACTTGAGGTAAAAGTACTGTACTGTAGGCATACTTAAGACCTGAGTACTTGTACTTGCAACCTAAGTACTTGAAACATCTCTGGTTATTATGAGTCGTTTGCAATAAGCTTACATCATTGGCCAGACAGACAGTTTGGCCTTAGACTTGCCTGGACGAGGGAGGCCTTGGACTTTGTAATTCGGAGGTTGCAGTTGTTATGTATTTCTCCGTTGATGACTATTTCGTCTCCGGGAATGAACCCTCGCCGTTCCAGTCGCCAGTCGCACACGATGTTGCCCGTCTCGAAGCAACAGATGCCGAGCGACTCCCGGTCGACCGCGTGAACCGGGCGCTGAAATAATTATTTTAAAATTAAATTAAACTAAGCTTACAGGAAATTATTTAATCATGTGAAATTGTATTAAATTTTAAATCGATTGATGTTTGGTCATATGTCTGAAACTAGTTTTAATTTCGCTAGATAATGCTCTGCTTTCCAGCCGACATGACTACTGTTATAACTAAGCAAGCTTTTATGATGATGATGACGACGACGACGATGATGATGATGATGATGATGATTGGTGATGGTGATGATGATTGATATTGATGATGATGATTGATGATGGTGATGATGATGACGACAACTAATAATAATAATAATAATAATAATATTATTATTATTATTATTATTATTATTAATTATAATTATAATACTGAATATTATTGACAGCGAAGGGTACTGACCATGATGTCCTGGTTGAGGGAGCTGAGTTCGACGACGCTGGAGACAGTGAAGTCCTTGGAGACAACGATCTGCGAGAGGAAAGGTCGTTCAAGGACAGCGGTGGCTGTGTACGTCAGGTAGCCATAGTCACCGCGGAAGGACGATGGAAGGACCTCTGGCAGTTGGATGGCAAACGGATAGTTGTGCTTCCCAGCCGCAACAAGGATCCCTTGCTGAGGATTACTCTCTGAACAGCATAAAAGTGTATACGGTTATATATCAGATGTGGGCACGATTGGTTAAATTCCTAATCGATTAGAATTAGGACAATCTTGTTGCTAATCGATTAAATTTAGCCAAAATTAGCCAAATTTAGATAAACGGCTAATCGATTAGCCAATCGATTAGTTAAATTGCAAATCAATTAGAATTAGGACAATCTTGTTGCTCATCGATTAAAATTAGCCAAATTTAGACAAACGGCTAATCGATTAGCCAATCGATTAGTTAAATTGCAAATCAGAATTAGAATTAGCTACTGAAGTTTACTAATCGATTAGAATTAGAATAGCAAAATCTTGTAGCTAATCGATTAGAATTAGCTGTTTGTCTAATCGATTCGATTCTAATTCTTATCGATTAGCAGCAAGATTTTGTCGGTCGGCAGATTGAAGCGCGTTCAGTCACTGAAGGTCGAGGTCAATCAATTTCACCGCGTCGGTCGTCCTCCACCGAAACGAAAACACTCAGCTACAGGCGGCGTACACGATCCGTATGACTCTGGCCCGACCATCTATCAGAAGGATGGGCCTGATGCAGTGACCTGGGCATTGTTTCCGTTAGAGTCCAAAAATAGGACGTATTTACGCCCTGACCTAGAATTTTGTTGGACGTAGCTCATCATTTTCGGCTATCACACCGAAAAATTTGGGCGTTAACGGAAACACTGGACTCTGGGCCAAGTTTTCTTGCATAACAAAATACACTCAAACTAGGGGACTGCGGGTATACCCGTACCCGCGGGTTTACCCGTACCCGACCCGTACCCGCGGGTCGGGTACGGGTCGGGTAGGCATTTCACGGGTCGGGTCGGGTACGGGTAAGAGCATCACGGGTACGGGTATACCCGGTTTTACCCGTACCGATATGAAATTTTAGGGTAACGTGTACTATTGAGTACAAAGACTTACTATATCTGGCGGTATTCTGTCTAAGTACCATACCCTCGCGCTGACCTATTTCCGTGCTTCTTAGTGAACTTGACATTCATTGATAGATAGCCAAATTACAGTTTCAAAGTGCCACTACTACTACAACTGCTGCTGTTTTAGCTGCAGCTGCTACTGCTACTGCTGCTGCTGCTGCTGCTGCTGCTGCTGCTGCTGCTGCTGCTGCTGCTGCTACTACTACTACTACTACTACTACTACTGGCTGCTACTACTACTACTACTACTACTACTATTATTATTATTAATGTCATCATCATCATCATCAACATCATCATTATCATCATCAGCAGCAGCAGTAGTATTATGATCATCATCATCAGCAGCAGCAGCATCATCACCACCACATCATCCTATTATTATTTCTACTACGTGATAACTATTAAGCCTATTGACCTGGTAGAGACTGGGACTCAATGGGAAGGCCAACTAATAAATGGCGGGTACGGTACGGGTACGGGTATACCCGCGGGTACGGGTCGGATCGGGTAGTAATTTTGAGTACGGGTCGGGTACGGGTACGGGTAGCGTTTATGGGTTACGGGTACGGGTCGGGTAGCAAAAACGCTCTACCCGCAGACCTCTAACTCAAACGCACAAAATTCCTTGACAAACTCGACGAATAAGTCCGGCACGTAAACCTAGCACCAGAAAACTTCAACATATCACAAATTAGTAAATTACTGAGTAAGTTCTGCATTTGCGATTACGATCTCTGTGTCCCATACCTCGTGTGTAGAGACAGATCATCTGGTTGAGGTACTGTTCCTCGTCTGTGGCCGATTCTTCGACGTTCAGTCGACTTCTTCTCCTTCTCCTCCTTTGACTGCTCAACACCGTCGATCCTGCTCCTTCCTCTGGCCATTGCACCACAGCCGTTCCACGAAATATTATCTGAAGATCTAAGACAACAACAATTATGCTCGCGCTTACCGACTGCAGCCTCACACACTCAGGTTTTATACGACTTGGTTTTGGAGCACCATCGGCTGAAGCCTTGTGTATTAGACACCGACTGTATAGAATTTGCTAACAATAAGTAATAATTCATAATAATAACTACTTTACCTGGAACTATCCCAGACTTTGCTAACAGACGTAGACAATTCATACGATTATCTTTTCGGTCACAGAAGCAGAAACTTAAACCTATACGGAGTATACGACATGGTCGTACACTGTCGTCTCATCCATTCCTGGTTGTAGATTTCTTCGCTCCGCTGCGCAGGATGACCTGGTTGTTCCCCAACATCCGTCGTTAGGTCAAGAGCGTCTCTGATGAGTTTCTTTTAAGAAGGCGCTATACAAATCTATGATTTCATTACATTAAAGCGCGTATAAACATACCACTGACCACTGCAGCGTATAATGCACACACTCATACATACGCACTCACATACGCACATGCAAACACCCTAAAACAACTATTCACAAGCAAACAGGCAGGGCGCAGTCTCTACATGTGCTCGGATATTGTATGCGAATTAAGGACCTTGTACAAATCCATTGGAGCGAAAACCTGTCGACCTACTTTCAATGACGATATCGTCCTTGAGATCGACGACGACCTGACCGTGAACCATGTCTCCCTCGAAGTAGCTGCCAGTCAGGTTGGAGAAGACGACCTCAAACGCTGATACGACGGAGACCATAGTCAGGGGGACCTGGCGGCGGTACAGGGTGACGTACAGCTGAAAGGAGTGGCCATGGATGAGGTAATGGACGCCGGGGATCGTTGGAAGAAACGCCGAACAACGGGAGTGTCGTCAGGACGCATGACTGTAAGACTTTGACGCTACTTTAGTGTCACAAACATTTATATAGCGCCTCTCATTCCCATAGGCCTATACGATTCCACACTCGGTCCTTCCTTGTGACCTAGGCCCTTGTCTTTTAAAGTACCAACTGCATGATAGCGATGCAATCGACGAAGCTGTGGGTCCTTTCGACAAAGTTCTGTTACTTAAAGGATACAAATGTTCATCGGACCCTGACAGAGTCACGAACTTTATACAACCATCCGCTAGATGTTGCTAGATGGTTCTCAATTTTGACCACCACCAACGCGAGTCATACAGTCAGTTATACAAGGAGGGTAAGAAGTTCTTACTCTACTTCAGTATGTTCGATTCGATTGTGGGATTGCGTCCTGTTGCAATGCAAAAAGTCATCAATCCAACTTAATATAACTAACTCGTAATATGAAAAGGAATTCACATCGCGCTAGTAATTGGTTATAATATCCTGTGCTCGTGACCGGACAACCCGCAGAGCTCGTATCGATCCATCCATGACCAGAGAAAGAGTTTTCGAGAGAATTGGCCAAGCACCTAACTAGAAATCCAACACGGTGTCTACATGTAAATTACAGCGATCAGATCTACCGGTTTAATCGCCTTGTCCTACGGACGGCTGTTCACCTTCAACGTGTAACCAGGAAGATCAGTCTTCAGCTGTGCACACTGTAAACAATCTTCTATGTCGTAACATTTTCGATTTACATAGCGCAGTTACCTGTATCTTGTTCAATGCCAAAAGCATGGACCGCTGCTACAACGAGTTAAAACAGTTGAGAGGCCACTCAACGGTACATAACAACCCTGTTGAGCGTACCTAACTGCTAGTACAGACTCTTGTAGTAATAGAGCGATATATGGCTTGTTTTCTATTGCTATGTGCATTGTGCACTCAGCCTACATAACCCTATGCACAGAGCAAGAGAACGACAGCACGTGGCCGCTCCTTATATACGCCCAGCAAGACTCGGGCGTACAATAGCCTACGAGGCGTGCACTCATGCATAAATATGCATACTTATAACCGATATAATTTGTATATATACATATACACTCTATATTTATACATATACTTATACCCTATACATTTGCACATATAGCCTACATGTATATATACTACATATATATAGTTAGGCATGATGTGAATATTTATGTATGAGATTTATGATAATATCCGCTCTCTGCTTCGAGAAGAGACAAGCAAGTAGGCTATATACAACGCACTTGTAATATGTCTGTCAATCGCAAAGCCAATGTATCCAGAGGGCCCTCCAGTCTCAATCTCCTGGTAAATCCTAAATTCCGTGCTACTCGAATTAACTTAACTTCCTACTAGGCTAGATTGCTAGAACTTAAACTACCTCCTACAGAGCAGCCAAGAAAGATTGAAAATTGATTACAGCACTAATCACAGGTACGATGCCTTTCAACTTAACCTGGTCTTGTTATTATCATGCATTTATTAAGCGCCACTATCTATTGATCAAGCATCAATCGATGCTTGATTGAGGCTTGATTGCGAGTGAAGGACTTGGTCAAGGTCCCTGCAGAGTAACCGTCTCAGAGGAAGAGGCTCGAACCCGTACTCTCCGCGTTACAAGGACAGCGCTCTAACCAATTGGCTACCGTATACCGGGAGCCTCGTCTTTTTATGGTAATCCGACCGAAGTGTCCGAATTTCAGACCAGCAACGACTGCGAGAATTCTAATCTAATCCAATCCAACGACTTATATATCGCCGTTATCACAATGCCAAAGACAACAAGCTTCAACCTCCTCCTCCTGCTCCTCCTCTATCTGCTCCCCTCCTCCTCCTATTCTTCTTCTTCCTCCTTCTCCTCCTCCTCTTCCGTCCTCCTCCTTGTCTCCCGACCCTCCTCCAGCCTCCTCCTGCTCCTCCTGCTCGTCTTCCTCCTCCTGCTCCTGCTCCTGCTCCTCTTCAACCTCCTGTCTTCCTCCTCCTCCTGCTCCTCCTCCTCGTCCTCCTCCTCCTGCTCCTGCTCCTCGTCTCCTCCTCCCTCCTCCTCCTCCTCTTCTCCTCTTCTCCTCCTCCTCCTCCTCGTCCTCCTCCTCCTCTTCCTCGTCGTCGTCCTCCTCCTCCTCCTTTGTGAAGTGCATTGCATGACCTAGTTTAACAATGGTGACGTCTGTCTTCAGTTCTCCTGCCTCGCAACTGAGTAAATAACGGCTTACGATGAATTTCTATAGAGATCAGCAAACAAATGGGCAACGCTAACCGGATAAACATTAGGCCTACATAGAAGGACTCGGCTTGAGCCCGCGGGCCACCACATGCAGTGTTCACTACACAGGTCGTTGGTACCCTGCGCTCGTTACGGTCGCAAGAGTTCCCGAGTGTCATGATATAAGTTTTTAGGTTTCCAGATCTGAAGATCGTTTCAACTTTGCCAGATATTAATGATCTAAGTTAGGTTTCACGTACATTAATGTCCCTGTCAGGTTTCCAGATTTGAAGATCGTTTCAAGTTTTCCGGAGATTAATAAGGCCATTTGCAGACCATTGAGGTCTCTTCGGTGGTCCTCGTCTTCCGAGAGCCCTACGATGTGCCTCAAAAGCTGCGTTTCCAGACTATGGCGCGACTGTTACTGTTACCGTTATGCCTTTGATCGCTACGTTACTGGCATGGTCCAACTTCCAAGTAGGGAATCCTCTCTATCCTCTGAAGCACCACCACCACTACTCCCAGCATTGCGAAGAAATGTGTTTAATAATAAATTATGTACCATAAGTGATCCTGAGTGGCCGAGTGGGTGTATGCCCACGCTATGGAAATCAGAGATTAATCTATTAATGACTGCACGCGAAATATTGAACATGTATACATAGCTTAGTCGGATGTTCTGAATGGGAAATCTGGTTGGGGCGCTATAACAAGTGTTCAAATTGTATCTATTGAATTTTATCTATTAATATCTGGACAAGTAATACTGAACAAATACATAGCGTATGGTTGTTGCTTTTCTGGGAGTTGTCTCTTGGCTCAGACCTTGAGTAAATAAAACTGACTAACAATCGAACCTTGTTTTTGCTGCCATTCAACCCAACCCACCCCAATCTAATCCAATGACTTCTATGTCGTCGCTATTACGATGCAGAAAGCACCAATCAAATGCTAGTTAATGGGGAAGCTACTTGAGTGCCTCTGAGTAGGGATCTTGAAGGGGCGCTATATAAATTTCGATTGCTTGATTGATTAAAGTAGGTGAAACTCAACCACTAAGACAGCAGTCAGGATTTTCCAGGATTGAACGATTCTGGTCATTTATATAGCGCCTGTAGCGACGATCCTCTCAGAGTCTTGTGTCAACGCACCTGCTCTCTTGGTCCCTGTTTTCGATCTCACGACCGTGACGCTGTGTTCGGTGGACTGTGAACAGCATCTCTTAAATCTAAGCCCAGTCGACACACTAAGAGGAGGACGCAGTGGCCGATCCAGCAGTGGCCGATCCAGCAGTTTCGAAGAGGGAGTGACAGGTAAATTTGTATGTAAGTATGTATATATGTATAGGTATAAAATGCATGCATGTATATATGTGTCACGTAATTATGTTCGCGTGTACATGTATATATATTTGTATTGAATGTATGTATGTGTGTATTTGTATGTGTGTATTTGTATGTGTGTATTTGTATGTGTGTATTTATAAGTGTGTATTTCTATGTGTGTATGACAAAGTTTTCATTGGTCATTTTCATTTTTAATCATCAAAGTCAAAGTCCGATTAAGTTTTTATGTCACTCTACCGTTTTTAAACCGTTGCTTCGCACCTTCAATTAAATTTCGGCTGCTGAAGCTAACGTGAAGCTTGGTCGAGAAAAAATATAGGGCAAGGGAGTCATCATCAAGGAAGAATGAAGGGAAAGAGGATGAAAGGATGACCTAGGCGGATGATGTTCAACTGGATGGTGGTGGATTTATACAATAAACTGAAGAAGGAAGTCCAGCATCGAGAGGAGTGGAGCCAGTGGAGTTTGAACCTGTCCACGGGCAGGGAACTTCTAGAAGAAAAGACCAGGAAGTGGATGAGCTTTTGCCTCCTGATTTTCAGGTCCAAGCGTCATGGTCCCCATGTTCCCCCATACACCAACGCCCTTTCTGCTAACTGACACCTACGTGTGAACAACATTATTTTAACGTTTAACCGGGTTTCCACGCACAAAGAATCCACGCCTTCATAAACAGATTGTCCGGTAAGGCTCAAATTCGCTCAACTACCAGACTAGTCTGAACTCTGAATAGAGTTTTTCAATAGACTTCGTGGAAATCATCCAAACCAGGTTAAGTATAGGCCTACTCTCAGAAGACTTTGTTAATAAAATGGACAAACGCGGTCAACAACTCTGTATAGAATTCATCAGAATGGTCTTACAACGACATCCTGTACTGCAGGCTTCGACGATTGTCATATTTCTGTGTGTTCCGCCCAACCCTCCCCTACTCTACCATCCCCTACCCTACCCTGCCCTACTCTGCCCTGCCCTAACCTATATTCGTTTATAATGACATTTATCATCATACTGGCTAGAGCAGAGAGCGCATCTGAGTAGATATCTTGAAGGGGCGCTATATAAATGTTTAGCTACATTAAACGTTCAGTTTCTAAACAGACTTTGTGAAATAAACGCTCGTTTAAAGCCATAAACTCAAGTTCCCATTTAGGAAAAGTTTAATTCAAAACTTAAACTTTACACATGTTTCTCTTATACGAACTGTTTTGAAAGCTACGCCTATACTCTACAATCTGTTAATAAGCCTATGATTAGCTTGCTAATTGCGTCATTATACAAAATGTCATGGAGTCCATTAAGTCATTTACACGTTTAACAGATGCACCGCGGATAATGAACAATTGTTAATAAATAAAATAAAATGTGTGAAATGTTTAACATTGATAAGTACAAATTGTTAATACATTTAAAATTGAAGTTATAAAATAGAACTGGTGTACCGGTAGCTTATAAGAGATCCTGTATCGCTTGTAATAATAATAATAATAATAATAATAATAATAATAATAATAATAATAATAATAATAATAATAATAATAATAATAATAATAATAATAATAATAATAATAATAATAATAATAATAATAATAATAATAATAATAATAATAATAATAATAATAATAATAATAATAATAATAATAATAATAATAATAATAATAATAATAACAACAATAATAATAATAATAATAATAATAATAATAATAATAATAATAATAATAATAATAATAATAATAATAATAATAATAGTAATAATACTTGTTATTGAAACAATCCGGTTGACAAACTGCAACCGGTTACAGTGTACAGTTATGCAATTGAAACAATTCACAAGAACACAAATGACAGAAGACATAAATCTTAACTACTAACAGAACAGACAGCCTGCAATACAATATGTAGCTCTGAAGCTGGTTGTTAAACATAACAGTTGTAATCGCAATCTCCTTAGCCAGCTTATATCGCAGTCTCTTCGCAATAAAATACCATTGGCTGTCAGCGATTGAGCGTGTATTAATACCAGACAGTTTATATGAACGAGCGTTCAAGCAACAGTAGTACTTGCTCCTGGCGAATAATACGGTTAATAGTGGACGCTTTCATGTAAAAAGTGCTGTAAAGGTTAGTTGAAGTTCGATCGGGGGTTTAGAAATTGGCAAGCAGTTGGCAGACACGTCTTAAGAATGCATTTGTGAGCAACAGTCATCGAAGATACAGGCGGGCGTCTACGTTTAAGTTCAAAGAGATGATAACAGCAGTCCAGTTGTCAATACGCCCCTGCAGAAACTCATCAGGGTCCTGAGGTTTGACAGATTATAATTTGACTGGGGCGCACAAACGACCACAGCAATTCGACACATGACACCTTTCCGAAAACTCCCGAATCGATTCAAACCCAGGACGCTGAGCTAGAACGCCGTCCTGCAACCCGCACAGCCAGTCTAGGCGTATTCGTGGAAGGAGGATTGAAGTCTAAAAGCACCAAAGAATGTCTTGTCTTTGAGCGGTGAGACAATGCAGTCATGGCTCTGTTCATCCGGCTTAACGTAGATCCGGTCACCGACTGTGAGTTGGAAGACACCCGACTGATGGACCGTGTCGATCGCCCTCACTTCACCACCGCTCTCAGGAAAACGAATCACCTTCCCTCTGCATCACAGAAAAATCAGAAAATCATTGATCGATTTAGACAGAGAGACAGACAGACAGATAGAGGGACACGACAAGACAGACGCACAGGCAAAAGACAGACGCATAGAGATACAGGCCAAAGATGGACCCGATTAGTTAAATTGCTAATCGATTAGAATTAGAATCAGCCTTTTGCCTAATAATGTCTAATCGATTAGCTATCTTTCGTGTTCACTATAGGAATCTCGATATTACGCGATTACGATTCGGTTTAGGTGCGCTATCAGTTTCAGTTGGTAAGTTACTAATTAAAATAAACGAAATTATGCGAATAGTAAGACTTACAGTCTGTGCTGAGTGCTGCTTCCGTAGAGTATAGGTCTGTGTCTGGCAACGTAGTTAGGATTCTGGAGCATCACCATGTGCGAACAGGTGGGATTGACAGTTCTGTAAGAAGAAATGGCAGAAGGCAGATAAATATAAAAGTGAGGAAATAAGCCAAAATGGGGGCAAACCGAGGAGAAGGAAAGACGGGAGAAGATGGAGAAGTCAGAGGAGAAGGAGTATGGGGAAAAGAGGGCGAGGAGGAGGTTCAGAAGACGAGAATGCGATGGAGAAATTAGAAGAGGAGTTGGAAGAGGAGAAGCAGTGCGAGGAAGAGATACCTAGGAATAGGAAAATAGAAATAAGGAGGTCGAGAAGGGAGGAAGAGAAGGATGCTAAGAGGAAAAAAGACTGGAAGGAGGATGACGAAGCAAAGAGGGAGAAGGAGGAGGAGAAAGAAAAAGGAAAGGGCGATTTAGGATGAGAAGGAGGAAGATGAAAAGTTTGAGAAGAAGGAGAGAGAGGAGGTGGTTGATGAGATGGAGAAGACAATGGGGACGAGCATAAGTAGTCATAGATTTTCATTATATAAATCTAGTACTTGTCTAGCTAGGCAGTTTTGTAAGCCAATTTGGACAAGTGGTAAGTAAGCCACACCTTTCAATCAGGGCAAATAGTATGCCACAACCCGCAAAGGTGGGATTTTACTTTAGTTTGAAATAAAGAGTTAACTTACTTGCGTTGTCCGTTGTAAGTAATCTGGAGGTAGATGAAGTAGGTTCCTGCTGTCTTGACGACCAGGTAGGTCGAGTCTGTCGTGTCGAAGAGACTGTTATGCTCCACCATCCACTGAATCGCATTATCTGTCAAAGAGAGAGACACACAAGCGGGTAATGTAGGATATTCACAGCTACTAAGACACGGAGATGAACCGATATAGAAACTACGTCTGTCATTTTTAAATTTTTGCATCTTTTGAAAGTGTTTATAAGATTAGAAACTGAGTGTTAAGGTTGTAACTAAAGAAATTTGGTTATAAAGTAGGAAGTTAGGTTAAAAGTACCGTCGCTCGACGTATAATAGTCTTCGTTTGAAGTCTGCTGATCGTCAGGTAGAACCATCAGCGCCGATGGATGAGCCACCTCCTGGGAAATTTACAGACAAACAATCCGTCAGATATAGGCAATCGCATAGCTTTGATTGGTAAGGTTGGGTTAGGCTGGGTATGGTAAGGATTGAGAAGGTAGGGTCAGAGAAGAGAAGGAAAGGTTATGTGAGAGAAGATAAGAGTAGGCAAGGTAATGAAAGGGAAGTTCAGGTAATGGAAGGGAAGGGAAGGGAAGGGAAAGAAGAGAGGTGAATGGAAGGGGAAAGGTAAGCGAAGAATAGGTAAGGGAAGGAAATGGAAGTTCAGTTAAGGGAGGGAAAGGGAAGGAATGGTAAGGGAAGGTAGGGAAAGGATGGAAAGGGAAGGTAAGGTTAGGGATGGAAGGGAAGGGAAGGGAGGTGTCATGGTATGTTGTGGCATAGTATGGCAATGCATATTATGGTATTGTATTCTATGCTATGGACCAATGGTATGATATGATGAGGCGAGGTGAACATATGCATGGTATGTCATACTGACGTTTCGAAGGGAATCCATTTCGTTGCGGATTTCTTTGACTTCCTTCAAAACGAGACTCATCTGTCTATCTGGATGCAAACACGCAGAGAAAGAGTTTTACAGAGGGATGGAGAGATACATTAAGAAATACTAGCAGACAAACGGAAAGCACACTTGTAAAATATCAAGAGACTTGAGCAGAGATGACGCACGGTCAACGTTATTTATACAGCCTAATAAGGGATATAAAAATCATAGAGAAATTACAATGTCACTGAATTCCAACGAATGAGCTTAATTACAGAGAAACACAGGTGGAACTGCAGTGAGAAAACTAGAGAGAGGAGGGATGGAGACAGACAGACAGAAAGGAAAGGATGAAGGAAAATGTAGGGAGAGGAAGGAAGAGTGAGAGAAAGAGACAGGGAGAGATATATAGAAGAGAGTGTCAGAGAGAGTGAGAGAGAGGGGAGGAGAGACAGAGAGACAGAGAGCGAGACAGAGAGAGAGATCGAGAGATCGAGGGAGGAGTTAATTCTATAATGTCGTGTATCCTGTACATTAAACGCAGCAGGTGACTGCAACAGGCTGCAATCCATTGGAATGGATCGCATTGTTTGGGTGCAATTGAAGACATTGGTGCAAGAACCAGGTAAGTGAAAAATCATAGTTTTCGGCAAATCGAGTTTTAATGTTTTTGCTCTTCAAAAGCTTGCCGTTTCGTCCAGGAAATAGATAACGACAAAATTTAAAAAGTATAAGGTGCATCTAATCGTAACTGATCATAAAATAAAATTATTAAAGGTTGGCTGTTGCTAATTAGTATTTTATGGGCAAATGAACAAGAAACCTGGTTATTGCACTGAAACTTCGCTGTAGTTCTGGAACTTTTTTGGATGCAAGAATCACATATGTCAACTAACCTGGTTATTGCACTGGAACTTCGCTGTAGTTCTGGAACTTTTTTGGATGCAAGAATCACATATGTCAACTAACCTGGTTATTGCACTGAAACTTCCCTGTAGTTCTGGAATTTTTTTGATGCAACAATCACATATGTTAACTAACCTGGTTATGGCATTGAAACTTCCCTGTAGTTTTGGAACTTCTTTCCATGCAAGAATCATGTAAGTGAACAAAATTTGTTGTTGCATGTAAATTATAAGCAACTTTCGTGTGGTGCTGGAAACTTATTTACATGTAAGAATCTAATATGTGAACAAACCTTGTTATTGCATGGAAATGATAAACATTAGGCCTAGAGACATGAGCCAGAAGAAGGTAACTGAATGATACCGATTTGAAGTTCGTGAAAATGGCTAAATGGTCTCCATCTAGTGGCAGAATATTGTTATTATATCCTTACTTACTTCGCTAATGCATCCGACAACGTATATAACTGGCTCACGGTTGCGTGCAATAATCAGGTTTGTTCACATACATGTCTATTGCTCGCAACCGAGAGGCTATGATCTTTTATGCAATAACCGGGTTTGTTGACTTATCTCATTTATGCACGCAATCATGGCACCGGAATGCGAAAATTCTCAAAGCAGGTAAGTTGAGTTGCCTGGTCATTGTCCTACCTACTCCCTTAATTTTGCAGCTACCAGCTTGAAATTTACACCATACATGCGCCTCTACGTCAGGAGCATTTTAAGCTAACTTTCACGATAACCAGGTAAGTCGACTTACCTGGTTCTTGCACCAAGGTCTTCAATTGCATATTTCCTGCATTATACCGACTGACTTCATATTACCAACTGAATGTCGCCTTTCACTACTGTAACAGTCTCACGTGGAACTTCTATGGCGTCAGTTAAAGAAGCCATTAGGATGAATTGAATTTAATTAAATGCTTCTATTTTGTTCCGGTGTCTGATATAATAATAAAACTAATACCTCTGCTGTCTCTTTTCGACTTATTGCCTCCGGAATTTGAAGAACGTCGAGATCTCGGTTCACCTTCAACATTTTAAAAACATGAAATCATTATAATCAACGCTAAAGGCGTAACCATCTTTCTCTATAACTATTGTCAAATGTTATTAGTATTATTATTGTTATTTTTTGCGCCGAGGTAAAAAGGATCCATCATGGACTTAAATTTTTTTAATATTATTTTTATTATTATTATTATTATTATTATTATTGTTGTTGTTATTATTATTATTATTGTTGTTGTTGTTGTTGTTGTTGTTGTTGTTGTTGTTGTTATTATTATTATTATTAGTAGTAGTAGTAGTAGTAGTAGTAGTAGTAGTAGTAGTAGTAGTAGTAGTAGTAGTAGTAGTAGTAGTAGTAGTAGTAGTAGTAGTAGTAGTAGTAGTAGTAGTAGTAGTAGTAGTAGTAGTAGTAGTAGTAGTAGTAGTAGCAGCAGCAGCAGCAGCAGCAGCAGCAGCAGCAGCAGCAGCAGCAGCAGCAGCAGCAGCAGCAGCAGCAGCAGCAGCAGTAGTAGTAGTAGTAGTAGTAGTAGTAGTAGTAGTAGTAGTATATCATCATCATCATCATCATCATCATCATCATCATCATCATCATCCGATTCCTTCTCATCCTCATCATGTATTTATTAAACACCGCTATCTACTGACTATCAATCGATGGCGCTGAGCTGCCGTGAGTGAAGGACTTGCTCAGGGTCCCTACACAGTGTAACCGTCTGCGGAACGGAGGCTCGAAACCCGAACTTACCACTCTACAGGGCGAGTGCTCTAACCAATTGGCAACCATATTCCACTAAACCTATGCCTACCTATTGCAATGACCAGAATGGTGACAAATTAGAGGTTAACGCTGGAGTCGACATAGTCATCACGTTCTACAGCGATGCTTGCATTTCATGTTGACCTACACCCGTTCAACAGTGGTACCAGATAATAATGCTAGTTAATGTTAGAGGGAGATTCACGTGTGATACACCGTTGCAAACACCAACAGAGTCATGACTGTTCACTTTGCGCGCCCGATCGCATCGACGCGCCTAGACTCAATCCGTTCCTAACCAATTAATTAATTAGTAAACAAATAAATTAAATCCAATACCTTTGTGTAACTTGCGATTGTCATCTGACGCCCGTGAAGCTGGATTCGAAGCTAAACAGAAGATGCAGATTTACTCTGAATGTTTTTACAACGTTACAGCTTAAGTTCCATATTAAATTACAGCTTTTAATATCCGCTGTATGTATCACCATGTTCCAGCGCCTATAGTAGCAATTAAATAGAACACAATGGAACATAACACACTGCAAAACAATACAAAACAATACAAAGCAATTATACTATACAGAACTATACAATACAGTACAATACAATACAACTCGACGGCTGTACAACGCTGTGGTACATCACACGTCAATTCAGCGATTAACATGAGAATAATCGTCGTTAAAACTCAGGAAAACTTCTATAGCGCCTGAATAGAATACAGGGGAGAATAACCGTTTGCGAACATTAAAATCAAAGCGCATTGGATGCTTACCTTCGCGTTTGCTAACTCTGTGCTGTTTCTTGTTGTGTCGTTCAGAGGGCAACCGTTGCAACATCCTTAGAAGGCTAGTAGCAGTTGTACTTTCTGATTCATTGGACCCTTCTGTTGGTAACGTGTGATTCTCCTGAAACATGAGATTCTCACATTAGCAAGTTAGTAAGCTAGTAGTAGTAGTAGTAGTAGTAGTAGTAGTAGTAGTAGTAGTAGTAGTAGTAGTAGTAGTAGTAGTAGTAGTAGTAGTAGTAGTAGTAGTAGTAGTAGTAGTAGTAGTAGTAGTAGTAGTAGTAGTAGTAGTAGTAGTAGTAGTAGTAGTAGTAGTAGTAGTAGTAACAGCAGCAGCAGCAGCAGCAGCAGCAGCAGCAGCAGCAGCAGCAGTGGTAGTAGTAGTAGTAGGAGCAGCAGCAGCGGCGGCGGCGGTGGTGGTGGTGGTCGTATTGGTGGTGGTGGTGGTAGCAGTAGTAGTAGGAGCAGCAGTAGCAGCAGCAATAGCAGTAGTAGAAGTAACTGTTTATGATCTGTTAGATTCTAAAACATGATCTTCTCACATTAAAGAAACAACTATAGGCCTACACTGGAATCGCACGCACGACCGAGGTACATCCTGAGTGTCATTAGATAAATACCTCATTAAAACTCAACACACCGACTGATAATTATTAGTCGACGATTTGTTTAACAATAGGCATAAGTAGATACGATTGTTCGTTGCAAGTATACGAAGACGAAGCGCTATAAAAGTAAGGCTCTGAAGCAGGGAACCAGTATAGCTTTAAAGACCGATGCCAGATTGTAGCTGTTTAATTTTATAGGACTACTTTGACCTGCTTTTATTGTGTTGCTGAGTAAGTATGCTTTGTTAAAAATCGTTGGACCAACATCGTGCACAATTTACGAGGCTTCAAGGTTCACGTGTGACTCGCGTAAAATTAGTTTAGGAAAGAAAAATTTTGAGGGACTTTTCCGGCATCAGTTTACCCAAAGTCAATGGGAAATAACCGATGATTCATAAAAGAAAAGAATCGCAGAAGACGAACGAGAGAAATGGTCACATACATACAAACACACATACAAACATAAAAATACGTACATACGTAAATCAGAACGTACTTATACATAAACACGCAAGCACATACATGCATACATACATTGTATATACAATTATACATACACAGAGGGATGCACACCAACATACATGCATCTACACATAGGTCTACACGACACCCACCTTAACATCTGCTGTGCCCCCTCTGATCCTCTAAAAACCGGACTCGGAACTCCCTGGGACTCTCTTTTGGACAACCCTCTGAATAGACACGGTGCTCGTGAATAAGCTGGTGCCCTGCGCTTGGCTTTCGAGTGGCGCTTTAGAAGTTTGGAGATTACGATTACATATATACGTACATAGGGGCCTAATACACACATACATAAGTGCATAATTATATACATGCAACTATTCATACATTAGTTAAGTTGTTAGTAATCTTCATAAAATTTAGCCATTTCCGCATTATCAAAGTATTCCTGTAATCATAAGAACTGGCTGTCATGCATATTAGGCTATTCACAATTATTAGGTGGCCCTTTTAGCGGTATTCTTCATCCCTTCTGGGTCCCCCTTGGTAACCACAATATTATTGATGTTGCCTAAATTACTAAGTTTTACTGCCATAATTGTACTATGTTGGTTCAGGAAATAAACTGATTTGATTTGATACATACATTCATACATGTATACATGTTTTTACATGCATACGGTTGAGTGTTTAATACCTTGTGTTCGTGGAGAAGTTTCTTCTCAACCCTGTCCAGTCTGTTGGAAGCATAGGTCAGCTCCTGACTGACGCTGGTCAGCTGTCGCTGGACGAGGCAGAGACTGATGACCAGGTAGACAACGATGGCCGTCAGTAGAACAACAAGGAGCGTGGCTGCGGCCAGAAGAAAGGACTTCAAAGGCCCCGATGCCGCCCGGCGGCGCTGGATCAAAGGCAGGCGGTCCATGTCGGTGATGTTATAGACTGATGAGGCAATTAGTGGACTGGTTGAAATCCGGTCGGACTTAGTGGCCATTGCTCTGAAAATACAGAGAAATCTGTATAATCGTAATTGTAAATTCCAAATTTCTGAAGCGATATACACGAAAGCTAAACGCTGAAAACCACCTTATTGACTAGCGATGAGTTGTATCAGAGGAGTTGTTAAGAGATTAATATACAAATAGATAAGATAGTTAAGTAGGCATCCATTAAGGAGAGACAGACAAACAGAAAAGCAGACAGACAGACAGTTAAACCGACAGACAGACACATTATCTTATAGACAGGTACACCTGTAATTATTGAGACATCTAGGAAATTTCAGATATAATATTGGCAATTAAACATCAACGTAAAGTAAAGGTAAACCAGCAGGAAATTTATGGTAATGTTCGAGCAGTGTTATTTAAGTTAACTAAAACTGAAAGTAACTTCATCGTTAACTGAAAAGTTCTACTTAAGTTAACTAAAACTAAAACTAAAACTGAAAAGTTCTGAAAAGTTCTGAAAACTGAAACTAAAACTAAACTGAAAAGTACAAAACTAGAAATAAAACTAAACTTGAAAGTTGACAACTGAATTAATTTTTTCTGTGTGGCACACAAATCGAGCGGCGACGGTTAGCGGAGAGTCCTTCAAACTGCAGCTTAGAAGCATGAAAGCATGAATTTAATAAGATATGTTGTTCTTATTAATCAAAAATGAATATCATTAATTTAAAAAATGATATTTAAATGCCTCTGCTGAATGTTTGCAGAACTAAATTAAAACTGAAAAGTTCTGAAAACTGAAACTAAAACTAAAACTGAAAAGATTTGAAAACTTTAACTAAAACTAAACTGAAAAGTTAAAACAAAACTAAAACTAAAACTGACACTGAAAAGTAAACTGAAACTTAAATAACACTGTGTTCGAGTAGGTTTTGTGTAAGGTATTCGGCACTGAGTAAGATGCGGCAAACGATAGAAAGTAAGGTAAGTTTGTAATCGTCATCGTAAACTCCATATCTAGGGCACCAGCTTATTCACGAGCGCTGCTTCAAGTCAGAGTTAATGAGTTTGCACTTAGTCCTTCTAGGGCCTTGATTCGAGCTTCGTATTATCGCAATCTCTAATCTAAACCACGGAAGTTATCGAACGCTAACTCGAAATCTGTCAACTCAAAACGTCTCAATTAAGTGTCTTCATACAACTCAATACACGATAACAGCCAATACGAAGACTCACGTGCTTCAAGAGCGATCCAAAACTCAACAGCACTGTGTAGGTCCCTACCTACTAATGATGCTATCTATCAGCTGTGGACGAGAATTGGGTGCTTGTGCTCTACGTGT